>SJYA01003118.1:2198358-2316017 GCA_006410615.1 Neotragus moschatus
ACACAAGGAAAGGCATACAGTAAATGCCTTTGACAATGGTCTCTATGTACAAAATCAGAACTGGGCAGATGCCAAGACTTCTCTTGAAAATTTACTGGCAATACTTTAGCAGAGATGAGGTCCCACTTCCCAACTCAGCCCTGATGTATACATCTATAATGCTGCTGTAAGGAAAAGACATCACAGGGAGACTTCTGGCCATGAAAAACACTGGCTTACTTCTTTCTCACTGGCTTATTTCTTAATTCTTTATCATTTTAATGTTCCAACTTTTCCAATTAACTTGAGACATATAACAAAGAGATATGACAGATTTTGTATTAATGCTCTGTTGAAAATGCACAAACCCAAATGTGTACTTATATGCCCAAACAGATTCATTTAGGTTTTCTCTACACCTGTTTGAAACAGAATATTCCTTAAGTCTAAGGAAGTAGAAGCTAGATTAGAGCAGTAAAACCACAGGCTAAATCCCTTTACACACTACTTTTGTGACTTATTCAAAGCATTCTAGTAATAGACACAGCATCAACAACCACAATCATCAGATTCCTCACCTGGAGAGGACTGAGAGTACAGTAATAGTCCTGAATAATTTTGGGTGGTAGATCCTGTAAAACATCTTCTTTCATTCTTCTCAAAAGAAATGGCAGGACCTGGCGGTGCAGTGCATCCATTGCAAGAACACCTGGTAATAATTATTAACAGAATTAATTTTATTCTATTATCCTCTCATTAATTTCTCTAATAAAATTAAATGACTTCCCCCAAATTAGATATAAATTAGACTCATGTGCATAGAATATATAATGGTATCTCTTTTTCCTACCTGCTTCTTGTTCTCGACTGGAGCTTCGAGCATCCCTACTTGCTAATATAGGTTTACCATACCGAGCAGCAAACTGGCGTTCAGTCCCCAAAAATCCTGGCATGAGGAAATCAAATAATGACCACAGCTCCAAAACGTTGTTCTGAATATAAGAAAGGAACACCAGTTATCTTGTGTGCTACAATTATTTCCTTACACTTAAAAATGGAACATTAATGAAAGCCCACTGTAACGACAGAGATGAGAGAGATTATCACTGTATTTCTGGATATGAGTCTATATTGTGTAAAATTTGGAGAAAATACTCTATCCTATTTAGAGGAACTTTCAAGGCTTTTCCACCACAATAAGCCTTGGTCCACAGTATTTAAATCTTTTTGGTTGGTTCTATGAAGTAGTAAATAGAGCAGAAAGATGAATATGTTTTGGGTTTTTTTGAGACTAAGATTAACAGCAAGATTTAAGAAATTTGGCCATCACCACCATTTATTCAATGCAGGAAAACCTAGAAGAGTTTGGTTAGATCACGTCTACCCAGTATTTATGGGTCATGGGAAAAGGTAAAGGTTCTTTCCAATTCTACTTGGAGTTTCACAAAACCAAAAAAAAAAAAAAAAACCCCACTTTTCCATTTTGGATGCTTTCCCAGTATGTGTGGATTCTAAGGTACCATCCTACCTGTTTACCCCTTCCAGAAGTCCTTCTCACCCTGCTTAAGCTCTGGCTCACCGTGGTGGGTTGCCTTCCTGCAGTGAAACCCTTCTAATTGCACTTGGGCTTTGCCTCCTGACTCATGGGCTGCTGCTACTGCTGCTGCTGAGTCACTTCAGTCGTGTCTGACTCTGTGCAACCCCATAGACGGCAGCCCACCAGACTCCCCTGTCCCTGGGATTTTCCAGGCAAAAACATTGGAGTGGGTTGCCATTTCCTTCTCCAATGCATGAAAGTGAAAAGTGAAAGCGAAGTTGCTCAGTCGTGTCTGACTCTGTGACCCCATGGACTGCAACCCACCAGGCTCCTCTGTCCATGGGATTTTCCAGGCAAGGGTACTGGAGTGGGGTGCCATCACCTTCTCCGGACTCATGGGCTACTATAGCCTAAAATCACATTTTAAATATGAGATTTAAAACCAGCTTTGCTCAGATACTGCTACATACCAAATGAACCATTATAAAAGCAAGATAATTATTGGAAATTATTCCAAAAACTAAAAAAACTTCTTTAATTCACTGTCAAATGCCAAGTAAAGAAAAAGTAAATAATTACCTGGATTGGTGTTCCAGAAAGAATAATCCTATAATTAGCAGTCAGTTGTTTTACTGCTTTTGACAATTTTGTTTTTCCATTTTTGATGACATGGCCTTCATCAAGAATACAGTAGTTAAATTTAATATTTCTAAGGAAGAGTAAACAAAAAATGTTAGCATCTTTTACTACATGTCAGGAACAATATGAAGAGTCTTCAAGGCAGAAAGATATAATTCTCTCTGAATTTGACACTGTTTTCCTTTAAAAAATTTTCTTACCTAAAGAAATCTATGTCATTTCTCACAACATCATATGAAGCCACTATGAGATTGTGCCTTTTCACCTGGTGCTGTAACCTGCATTTAAAAATAAGGAAGATTAGAAAATAGGGAATCTGCAAAGTTGGTAATACATTTTCAAAGTGGAAAGCACAGATGCCATTGTATAAGTGATTTCCGTCTGCCTACCAAGCCCAATATTCCTTTCTGCTTACTCTACATCCATGACCCTGCTACCTGAAGGCCATTCTCCTTACAACTTGGTCATGTGGCCCTAACTCAGTCTGATTAGAAAAGAGATGAGTACCTGACTCACAATGTGAAGGTAAATTTACCAAAACCTCTTCTTTGGAGGCACACTATTCCTTCATCATTCCATGTTGTGCTGGGGGCAGAGCGTGAGCCATCAATCACATGTCCCCATAATCACCAAAGAGGTGAAGCATTTTAATCAGATCAAGCCATTCACAATATTTTATTCCCCAATCATGGAGGCTGGTCTGGGGACATGATGCAATCAAGGCCGGCCAGTCTGAGAGAGTATCTCTATTCATTACAGTTGCCAAGCTAGGAGAATGTAGGCCTAAGACTGCCCATGACCCTTTATCTACACCAACAGTAGACAAAAGTCCAGTAGAGACCAACAGAACAAGCTATGCATGGGGAAGAACAGTAATTTAGATGTACCTGAAACAAGAATTCACTCAGTTTAATCAATCAATTTCCTGTTTGCTTAAGCTAGTCTGAGTTGAGTTTCTACCACTTACAAATGGATGAATTCCTTTACAGTAAATTCTTTATGACTACAAGCTCTTGAGCTGCCTGTGTTCAAATCTTCATTTAATGACACCTAGTGACTTTCTCTTTAATTAACTGAGTGATCTTCTTCCCAGGCCCCATGTCTAGACTCCTCATCTGCAAATTGGGAACAATAATAGTACCCATACCTCATAAGGTAATTAAGAGAATACATGGTATTACATAAATGTAAATAAAACTGCTTAGAATATCTAATGCCTGACCAATAAGTGCTCAGTATATGTTAGCTATTAATTCACAGAAGGGCAGCAAATCTACAGACTAATCAGTAATCTGTGACTATCCAAGCTTTAAAAGACAAACTGGAATTAATGATACACCACTCTTCAACACCTGTATTTAGGAACAGAAATGTATTAACAGAACTATAGTGTTCTATGGGATCAGGGCAGCTAGAGCAAGCCACTATGCACCAAAAGCATTTTTGGGGAGAGGGAAGAAGGAAGAGGTAGCTCTTAAATAACAGAAGCACTTAGAGGTGCTATGATCACAAGACTTTAGGAAAGGCACCAAGAACGGTTTTAGTTCTTGATAGTTTCCTAGCTCCAAAAACTTAGAGCCTAACTGATTGTTGACAGTGGTTTATGTCGTTACACTTTGTTGTATTTATTTTATGATTTATTTGGCTATGCCATGTTTTAGCTATGGCTTTTAATTACAGCACATCGGATCTAGTTCACCAACCAGGGATTGAACCCAGGCCCCCTGCATTGGGAGCACAGAGTTTTAGCCACTGGACTATCAGGAAAGTTCCGAAACTTCTTAAATTTTGATGAGTCTCACTGATTATATTTTTAATATGTTCATTTACCTTTCTTAAATAAGTTAAAGTTTCTATGTCTGACAACCAAACTAACTAGAATTCATTTTAAATAAATTTTATTTTTCCAAACTACTTAAAGCAAAGGTTAAACATTTTTTGGTTGTACAGTTCTTACCTTATTCTTTCAGTAGGAGGTCCAGTATAATGCAGTGGATTGAGATATTCTCTGGAGCAAAATTTACCTACTTCATCCACCCAATGACCTGTTAATGTTGGTGGACAAACCACCAAGGAAGGAAGTGGCATACATTCTGCCAATTTTGATCTTGCATATTCCTGGGCCCTTTACAACAGCAAAAAACAATGAATTAACCAGCTTGTTTATACTGCTCAGCATCTGAAAGCCTTGTGTTAAAGTACATTTAAAATTACCTGTGACAGTGATCTCCTGCTAGAATACAGATGGACTGTAAAGTCTTCCCTAAACCCATGTCATCACACAGAATTCCATGAAGCTTATACTTATTAAGAAATGCTAACCAGTTCACACCATCCTGAAACATTGGGAAAAAGAGAAAAATGGTAAATGTAAACTGATCATAAAAATATTTTTCTGTAAAGAACATGTTTACAAAGACCAAACACACTGTATTTTTACAGTCAGAAAGAAAGAAATGGATACAAGACACCAAATACAAAAATTTTAATTATTAAATCAATCTTTAAATTCTCCAAGGTACATTTAAAAGGAATAATCAGTATTTGTAACATAAGTATAAAACTTTACCTGTTGATATTTTCTGAGTTCAGCATTGATTGGTACTGGAATCTTGTAATTTTCTAACTTTTTCCCATCTAACAGTTGCTCCAAAAAGTGTCTTTCCTTGGCTTTCAATTGGATTAATTCTTCTGACATATTTGGAGGGTCCGGAATGCCTGCCTAAAATTATTTTTGTATTAAAACAATTTGCTACTTACTATCTATTTATTTTTCCATCCCCAGATTATGAAATTATTTCAAGTCTTATCAAAATGTAAATGCAGAGATAACACAATATTGTAAACCAACTATTCTCAATTAAAAAAATACCAAAGGTCACTCACACACACACACACACACGCAAAGAAAAACCAATTCAAAAATAGTATCATTTTAATGACTGGAAGACAGATATTTAAGAATATAAGCACTATATAATGAGATTATTAAATAAGCGCATCTAAGTGAAGAGGAACTAAAAAGCCTCTTGATGAAAACAAAAGTGATGAGTGAAAAAGTTGGCCTAAAGCTCAATATGCAGAAAACAAAGATCATGGCATCTGGTCCCATCACTTCATGGGAAATAGATGGGGAAACAGTGGAAACAGTTTCAGACTTTATTTTGGGGGGCTCCAAAATCACTGCAGATGGTGACTGCAGCCATGAAATTAAAAGACATTTACTCCTTGGAAGAAAAGTTATGACCAACCTAGATAGCATATTCAAAAGCAGAGATATTACTTTGCCGACTAAGGTCCATCTAGTCAAGCCTATGGTTTTTCCAGTAGTCATGTATGGATGTGAGAGTTGGACTGTAAAGAAGGCTGAGTGCCGAAGAATTGATGCTTTTGAACTGTGGTGTTGGAGAAGACTCTTGAGAGTCCCTTGGACTGCAAGGAGATCCAACCGGTCCATTCTGAAGGAGACCAGCCCTGGGATTTCTTTGGAAGGAATGATGCTAAAGCTGAAGCTCCAGTACTTTGGCCACCTCATGCGAAGAGCTGACTCATGGGAAAAGACTCTGATGCTGGGAGGGATTGGGGGCAGGAGGAGAAGGGGACGACAGAGGACGAGATGGCTGGATGGCATCACTGACTCGATGGGCGTGAGTCTGAGTGAACTCTGGGAGTTGGTGATGGACAGGGAGGCTTGGCATGCTGCGATTCATGGGGTAGCAAAGAGTAGGACACGACTGAGCAACTGAACTGAACTGAAGCTATTTTAAGAACACAGCTACAACTTATTTTTCTCACACCATGTGTTACTTGATAATGACAAAATTGTATTGTCTGTTTTAAGTGGAATGCTATTACTATAGAACCTCTTAATTTTAGTGTTAACTGTTACCCAGAGTACTGTCTCTCAAAATGTGGTCTGTAGACCCATCAGGATTTCTAAGACCTTTTCAAAGGGTTACTGACTGCAGTTATTTCATAACAAAGGATAAGACATTGTTTGCTTTTTCCTTTGCTCTGATGCACAGAAGTAATGGTGGGCAAGACTGCTTTTACCTCAGAAAGAATCAAGGCGGTGACACCAAGTATACGAGCAGTCACTACTACTTGCAGCCATGCACCAGCCTTTTTTAAAAACAAGCTGGTTTCACTTAATGTCATTAAAGCAGTAAAAATAATTTTATTAAACCTCAACCTTTGAATGGCACACCTTTTTTAACACTCTGTGCAAAAAATATCAAGTATTCCATAAAGCATTTCTGCTGTATAACATGCATACTGAAATATAAAATATTTAGGAAAAGCACTTGTAAAATTTCTTAAAATTGTTGAGTTGACCTAGCTGTTTTTTACAGAACGAGTTTACTTGAATGGACTGACAAACTATGGTTATTTTGACTTGAGTATTTGGCAGATTATTTTCTTTAAAAAATTTGGGCACTTCAAGGATAATGAGTGGCAACAACTTGTTGCCAATGATAAAATGCAAGCTGTCAAAAGAAACTCAGCACTGCAGGTGCTTCCCAATATTTAAAAATTTTCTGTTGGTGATACTAAGGAGTCTGTTTTTTGTTACTGTATGCTGATATGAATCAACCTTTAGAAGATTTACATAACTCAGTGAGCCAGTGTTCTCCAAATGACTAATGGTTTGTAAAAGGTCTATTCAAAAGTCTAATGGATTTATTCTTTAAATGAATTAAATAATAAATCTTTTTCCACTTTTCACTTTTAATTTCTACTACAGAAAGTATGATAAACGAAAGTTCTTTGGGGTCTTTAATTTTTAAGAGTGTAAAGAGGTACAGAGACCAAAAAGTCTGACACCTATTGCCCTATGATTAAGGAATGTAAACTAAANAGCAAAGAGTAGGACACGACTGAGCAACTGAACTGAACTGAAGCTATTTTAAGAACACAGCTACAACTTATTTTTCTCACACCATGTGTTACTTGATAATGACAAAATTGTATTGTCTGTTTTAAGTGGAATGCTATTACTATAGAACCTCTTAATTTTAGTGTTAACTGTTACCCAGAGTACTGTCTCTCAAAATGTGGTCTGTAGACCCATCAGGATTTCTAAGACCTTTTCAAAGGGTTACTGACTGCAGTTATTTCATAACAAAGGATAAGACATTGTTTGCTTTTTCCTTTGCTCTGATGCACAGAAGTAATGGTGGGCAAGACTGCTTTTACCTCAGAAAGAATCAAGGCGGTGACACCAAGTATACGAGCAGTCACTACTACTTGCAGCCATGCACCAGCCTTTTTTAAAAACAAGCTGGTTTCACTTAATGTCATTAAAGCAGTAAAAATAATTTTATTAAACCTCAACCTTTGAATGGCACACCTTTTTTAACACTCTGTGCAAAAAATATCAAGTATTCCATAAAGCATTTCTGCTGTATAACATGCATACTGAAATATAAAATATTTAGGAAAAGCACTTGTAAAATTTCTTAAAATTGTTGAGTTGACCTAGCTGTTTTTTACAGAACGAGTTTACTTGAATGGACTGACAAACTATGGTTATTTTGACTTGAGTATTTGGCAGATTATTTTCTTTAAAAAATTTGGGCACTTCAAGGATAATGAGTGGCAACAACTTGTTGCCAATGATAAAATGCAAGCTGTCAAAAGAAACTCAGCACTGCAGGTGCTTCCCAATATTTAAAAATTTTCTGTTGGTGATACTAAGGAGTCTGTTTTTTGTTACTATATGCTGATATGAATCAACCTTTAGAAGATTTACATAACTCAGTGAGCCAGTGTTCTCCAAATGACTAATGGTTTGTAAAAGGTCTATTCAAAAGTCTAATGAATTTATTCTTTAAATGAATTAAATAATAAATCTTTTTCCACTTTTCACTTTTAATTTCTACTACAGAAAGTATGATAAACGAAAGTTCTTTGGGGTCTTTAATTTTTAAGAGTGTAAAGAGGTACAGAGACCAAAAAGTCTGACACCTATTGCCCTATGATTAAGGAATGTAAACTAAAAAGTTAAGAAAAGTAACATTCTGAGAATAGAACTTCAATTTAATTCAAGTGTATGTTTCTTATAATACCAGAAATAGTATCACCAGTGAGGTGTATAATACTGTCTTAAAATGACTATATGTTCTATTTTCAAAAGGGGTTTTCTTTTTTTGCCATGCTGTACAGCTCAAGGGATCTTAGTTCCCCAATCAGGGATCAAACCTGTCCCCTCTGCAGTAGAAGCTCAGAGTCCTAAACACTGGACCACCAGGGAATTCCCTCAAAGGGTTTTAGAATTAACAACGTAATCAAGATAGAAACTAACATTTTAACACATTCAATATCCTAATATGATAACCATCAAAACAAGGCCTTTCTGCACAGTGCTTTACATGGAAGTAACAAATCTTCAGGCATTTATCCTCATGGACCTTTTAATAAATAACAACCAGATATAAGGCCGTACTTCCTGGGTGGCACTACAGGTAAAGAACCTGCCTGCCAATGCAGTAGAAATAAGAGATGCAGGCTTGATCTCTGGGTTGGGAAGATCCCCTGGAAGAAGAAATGGCAACCCACTCCAGTATTCTTGCCTGGAGAATCCCATAGACAGAGAAGTCTGGTGGGCTACAGTCCCTAGGACCACAAAGAGTTGGACTCGACTAAAGTGACTTAGCATAAGGCCATACAATGCAGTACATTTCCTAACAATGATTAGGATTGATAAATATTGTACAGTGCCAGGAACCCTACCATTGATATCTTCCTCACTCCGATTCCTATAAAAGCAGCAAGAGTTACTAACAATGCAGGGAATAAAAGCTTCTATCCAACCCACTGCTTGACAGTCCCTGAATCCTTGAAAGAAAAGTGCATGATTCTTCTTATGAAAATGTAACAGTGAATCAAGATAAGGTGGAATAGGAATTAACCTGCATGACATTCTTGTTTCTACTGCTGTCTTCAAATTCACAGCATCTAATCTGTCATTAATCCTATCTTAATCCTGTTTTTATTTGTAATTAAATCTTTCAACTCAAGAAGTTCAATGTGGGTTGTTCTTATTTCTTCCATTTCACTCTTTATTACACTCATGCTTTCCCTCTACCTTCTTGAACATATGGAGTATATTTTAATGACCTTGTATACTAATTCTATTATCTGGGTCTTTCTGGGTCTATTGATTGACTTTTCTCCTGGGTAATTTCTTTTTCCTCTGGCCACACCACATGACTTGTGGGATCTCAGTTTCCCAACTAGGGACTGAACCCTGGTCATGGCAGTGAAAGCCTAGAATCCTAACCACTAGGCCACTAGGGAATTCCCTCTGGTTAATTTTTTGATGTGTGCTAAATATCCTAAGTTTTATGCTGCTAGGTGCTGAACTTTTAGGGGTTAAATATTTTAGTTTTTTAAAATTTTGTCTGGGATGTAGTTAAATATCTGAAACCAATTCAATCCTTTAAGGCTTGCTTTTTTTAGGCTTTGCTAATGTGGGCTCAAATCAATCTTCTTGCAAGGGTTAATTTGGCCTCCCTACTCAGGCAGTTTACTTCTGAAGACTGTACTCAGTACCCTATGTAAGTACTTTGACTCAGCTTTTTTTTTTTTTTTTACCTGATATAGTCAAACTCTTCCCCCAGCCGAGAGACTGTTCCAAAGTATTATGCTAAAACTTTTCTAGTAGAAATATAAAATGGTACAGTTTTCTGGGAAAACAGTTGGACAGTTTCTTAAGAAGTTAAACATCATATGACCCAGTAGTTCCATTCCTAAATGTCTGCTCAAAAGAAAGAAAAGCAGGGACTTCCCGGGTGGTCCAGTGGTTACGATCTGCACTTCCACTGAAGGGGGCATGGGTCTGACCCCTGGTCAGGGAACTAAGACCCCATGTGCACCACAGAGAAAGCAAAGAGAAGGAAAAAAAAAGCTTACACCCAAATACTTTATAAGTGCATGCTCACAGCAGCATTACTCATAATAGCCAAATGTCCATCAACTGATGAATGGATAAACAAAATGTGGTATTCTAGTATATTATCTGGCCTAAAAAGGCACTACTGGACACATACTACAGAATGGATGAAATGCATATATACTTATTTCTTGAATTAAAAAATCCCAGAAAAATATATTAAGTGGCTAAGTGACAGAGTCCTGGCTTTTCTCTTGCTTCAAGCCACTTCTATTTCCTGCATTGGCCATATATATTATTTCTGTCCCATAAATATACTCCAAAATTGTTCAACTTCAGCCTTGCATTCTGCTTTCTCCATAATCCAACAGACATATCATTTGCTTTTTACACTTTCAGTTACCATCTCTCAAATTTACCTTTCATGTAAACTCCAGAACAGAATCTTAGATATTACTGGGATACTCACGAACACATTTCTAGAACAGCATCTAGAAATTAGCATCACCTAAAGAATTATCATTCTTTTACAAACCATAGTTTTATTAAAAAGTGTTAAAAAAAAATTACCTATTAAAACATAAGTCTTAACACTTATAATGTAAACATATTCAACATCTTTTTAAAAAACTTCTTTAAAAGGTGTTACAATTATTATGAAGTTATTGAAAACATTAAGTTCATAAACCAAGTTATCATCAACTTACCTCAAGTGGCATGAGTCTAATTAGTGTTGCAAAGCACTGTGTAGCCATGAATCTTACGCTGTCCGTCTGATCACTCATTCTTCCCAACACAGGCACAACTAAGAGTACAATATATGGAACGATGCCAACATCCAGTTGTTCCATTACACCTGATTAAGTTACTAAGGAAATTTCTAACTGGTTCCAGGGCAGATGTTTTCATAAACAAAATGATACACCAAGACTGTGACTTCTAAAACAGTTCCTCATTGCTTACCTGTATTATGAGGGACTGACTATCCCTCAAGATCTATGATTCGATTATAACAGCATTTATACAGGGTTACTCTTTTGTAAGAACTATGTAACTTTCTCAAGATTAAGAAGATGATTTTTTTTCATCTGAGGAATGCTGGAGGAAATTTTACTAAGATTTTTTTCCATAGAGAAATTCCTACAAGTTTCTAGAATTCACATATCAAAATAAATTGATTTACATTGCAAGCAAGGGAGCACAACTAAGTGTCAAATACTAATTCCAATTTTTCCACCAGGATCCTAACAACCCTGAGCTGGAGACAGCAGGTCCAGTGAGTTCAGTCCCATAATCTTTAGCATTTTTTTTAGCTAGAGTTTTTACTGGTTTGATCTCTATCCATCTTTCTTGCCCTTAGACCAAAATATCTTTTAGGTACTTTGGGTTAACCAATGTTCATGGATGTCATACCCTTGGTAAAAAGCTTGTCTGTGTATTTCCAGTTAATTAATCATTTTGCCAGACAATCAATGAACAAACCAAACATAGTAAATTTGTAAGAACTACCTATACAGTATCTGATTAATACTGGGTTGGCCAAGAAAAGTAGCATAGCATCTTATAGAAAAAGCCAAACGCACTTTTTGGGCCAACCTCATATTTAAAAACATACTGACTAAATTTTTTGCTTATAAAAAGATCTCTTAAAATTAACAGTAATTCTTCAATTTTTTGTGTGAATATTATAATAAAATGTAAATGCAGGTTTAATATAATGCAATAAAAATAACATGTCAAAATAAAATGTAAAAAGTAGTTTTATTTTTTGGAACAAGGCAGGTTGTGTGCACATTTGTTTTTGGTGCTGGGCTTTTTGGCTTTTTCTCCTCCCACCCTCCAATCCTGACATGGCTTGCTCAGCAGTGAAAGCGTGGAGTCCTAACCACTGGACTGCCCTGTACATATCTGAATAAATTTTATTTTAGTCACTCTTATTAAATAAAGCAAATATAATTTCTGAGTAGTTTGTCAAAGTGAAAAAGGATACAGGCAAGTGCTTCAATTGCACCCTCTTGTTTGATATTGTCGTCAATTGCTCCCAGCCATGGAAGAACCTTCTCCAAAAATATATTCATTGTTTCCATGGTAGCTATCTTGCTCATGACGCCCACACACCGAGCAGCCATGTGCCTCACCGCAGTGCTGGGATACTGAAGGCACATGTAAAGATGCGGCAAATGCAGTACCAACTAAAACCAAAAAGTTTAAGACAAGTCAGAAGACTCATTAGGGAATCTAATGTTTAAAATGCAACTGTAATGGCCCTTACTCAGAGGTTCTCAATATTCCAAGTGATGCTAAATCCAAGAATTATCTCGTTACTTTAAAACATTGTCAGAACATACTCAATAAAAATTTAATCTAAATCTACATTATCAGAATGCTTTTAAAAAGAATAGATGGGTGCAGAACTTCTCCCCTGTTGAATATTCTCTTAAGCATCAGGGAACACTCAATACTTTCCAAAATTCGTAGGGAACACATCAAAGGCACTTGCACGATTCTCCTACTGAGGCTGGGAAAATGACACTACACATCATCAGCCGCCTCCAAATATGGCTTAGGTTTAAGTACATACTTTGTATTCACTGGGTTAGGTGATCCTGATTTTGTTCTAGGCACTATACTATGGCAGTCATTTTCCACTTTTAACTTCCTGGCTTTCCATACGCAATATAATCACAAGAGCATGACATATCCCATTATTAAATGTCTGATGCACAGAAGCCAGGATTAATGCTGATGAGAGTCAGGTACTTGCTCAACAAACTAGCCTTACTGTTCAACTGAATGCATCCTCTTTGATCATGGAGACTGAGCACATACAGATGAACTCTGCCCTTCTTTACTAATGATAAATTCGCAAAATTTAACAAGAATATGCCTTATTAGTGTATAAACGGAAAAATTTCCCTCTACTCTCTCCTATATGAATAGAGAATTGATGCTAGCACGCTTTATGAATGTTATAAATTGCAGAGAGCTTCCTAATACACTTACATGAAAAGAATAATATCAATACTTTATTCAGTGGAAAAACCAGATAATTAATTCTCTGGTCTATGTTCCTCCTCCCTCTAGTCTAATTTTTTGGTGAGAGGTATTTTAATAGTTAAAAAATAAACCCATGTTCTATCTTTGCCACTGACTGGTTTCATCTCAGAGAGGTAACTTCCTCCTACCATTACATTTATCTCGGGAAGAGACTTTATCACCTGAATTCTTCTGTTCCTGGACTATATTATTAAGATGGTACAGATGAACAGGGATGCAGCTTTCTTTTGTGTTTGCAGCTGGCTTTGGGTCATCAGAGCCCTGTTCCTACTGCCCTGTATTCTAAGCTCTCAGAGTGGGTTTTCTCTCATTCACGCACCCAGCTCTGCCTCAAAGCCTGGAAGAGTTAAGTTGTCAGGAAAAGAAGCAATCTAGTTATAGCATCTAAAAGAAAATGACATCATAAGGATGACATCATAGTTGCACCTTTTATTCAAGCCCAAGTCTTTCTAATAAGACTACTCATTTTATTAGGAAAAAAACTACACTTGCATTAGTTAGTTACCAGGGGATGAAGCTCAGAATCCATTGACACTGCTGCTGTTTCAAAAACTTGCAGAGAATTCACCAGTTCTTGGGCAGGGCCATCTCCTTTTTCCAAGAGGGACTTTCCATCTATTAAGATACATTAAGTGCATATTACCTTACAAATAGTTTTTCAAAATCCAGAGCTTACAAAAAGTCTTAGCACCCCCCCAGCTACTATGGGAGAGTCTCTTTTGCTTTATAATGTAAAATGAAATACGACACCCCTTAATTTAACTTCTGAAGTGCTACTCCTAAAGAAGTAAAGAAGCTTAATATAATGATCCATTTCAAATCTTTCTAAATATATAATAAGAAAAGTAAAAGGCAAGAAAAGTATACAAAATCACATGAAAATCAATGTTTTTACCAACCTTCTATTTAAAAACTTACCAGCTGGCCTGGGATAAACAGGCACAGGCATTATTATTTTATAAAGACATATATAATGGATATACACTGAAATCTGTTTAAATCCAAACTTGGAAAAATATGTACACACCAAAATTATTTATGTCGATTGTATTCCTCAGTGGGCCAACCATCGCATCCCAGAGATGTGGCAACTTCACTGCCATTTCACCACCAAAATGCTTCACTATAGTTGTCAAGGCAAACTCAGCTCCCCTCCGTTGTACCAAGTAAGGCTTCTGGGCCTAAAAATTAAATGTTAGGTGAAAACAAGATTTCAGAAAAAAGTATAATGCTTTCAAAATGTTATTAAGAGAATTTAAAAATCAGTGTTAAGAATTCAGTGTTACCATTAACCAATGAAGCAATTACTGGATGTGTTATAACTATAAAACACCTCTCAATAAATTTACATAGGCATAAAATCCTGAGCTAGATTTTTACATCCAAAACAAAATACTTTTGGGAGGCTGGGGAAAAGAAATAGAAGAATATGTGCTATTTTCTAGAGACAGTCCTAAGTGACATGTTTTCTTCTTTACCCCAAAAGAAACTTACCATGACCTGCCCTTATTTATAGTTGCTTAAGGGATAGCATGGCTTCCCTGATAGCTCAGTTGGTCAAGAATCTGCCTGCAATGCAGGAGACCCCAGTTTGATTCCTGGGTCAGGAAGATTCCGTGGAGAAGGGATACGCTGCCCACTCCAGTATTCTTGGGCTTCCCCTGTAACTCAGCTGGTAAAGAATCTGCCTGCGATGCAGGAGACCTGGGTTCAATCCCTGGGTTGGGAAGATCCCCTGAAGGGAAAGGTTACCCACACTTCAGTATTCTGGCCTGGAGAATTCCATGTACTGTATAGTCCACGAAGAGGTTGCAAAGAGTCAAACACGACTAAGTGACTTTCACTTTCAAGGGATAGAATATAAGCATCTGTTTAACAAGATTAATATAACCTCATACTTAGCAGTAATTTCATAATAATTAAATACAAAAAAGTCCCCCCAGAAAGATACAATTATATTTTTAAGTGAAGGAACTATGCAAATCATTTTTAAGTATACATTTTTTATTAAAATTAACATGAGAATAATATAGTTAGTGAAAAAGTCTTCATTCACAGAATATTTTAAAAGGAATATAGACAATAAGATTTTGGTTTAAAAAAACAAAACATAAAATAGGCCTATACTTCACAGAAATATATTAAACACATGTCTTTTAGCACTGATAGTTTATTGCTCTATTCAGGTAAGTTCCTATGCCTTGCAATCAGTAGAGCTGCCTAGAGAATTCCATTGTTAAAAATGTGACTGTAAGATTTTTTCAAAACGAAACAGTTAAAACACATTTTTTTTTTCCCAGCCACAGAGCAGTGTGAGATCTTAGTTCCCTGACCAGGGATCAAACCTGCACTGGAAGCATGCAGTCTTAACCACTGGACACCAGGGAAGCCCCACCAAACATTTTTTTTTAATTGTCTTTAAAAACTGTACTGTAGAACAAGTAGATCAATGAAATAGAATAGAAAGCCCACGGAGATCCTTACATGTAGGAAAGCAGGCTATATAACAGAGGAGCCTTCATCATCAACTAGGGATGAAAAGATTCAAAGGTAGGATAACTGGTTGTTCCTATGGGCAAATAAATTTAGATCCCTACTTCATATCACACAATTAATAAATTTCAAGTTGACTAAAAGGTAACAAGTTATTTGACATTATAAACTTATCCTCTGAATATCAACAGTAATTCCTAACACTGATAAGACTGAGAAAAGTTAGCTTTCACTATTACTTAACATCTCCATAGTCACTGTTACAGGAGTGAATTAGTTCATATTCATGAATGACTTATACACCTACTACGGAGAGTGTTTCTTGCCAGGAAGATAATCAGAAAACTAAATTGGTAAAAATAAGAAGTTTGAGAAATTTGAAGTTTGTAGTTTTTCTGAACTCTGTTGCTGGAGTACTCCAAAAAGTTATTAGCCCCAGTTCATTCACTTAAAAATATAATTCTAGAAGCTGATATGACAATTTAGCTCTCAATCTGTAAGAAATTTTATTTTAAAATCAGAGTATTCAAAGAAGAAAAACTATTTACCTCATCAAGTTCAACAAGGAGGTTTCCACTACCTCCTGCAGGAAGATCTGCTATTTGAGCTTTGACAGCTCTGGGGGTAGGACCTCGCCTACTTGTGATAGCAAAAGCAGCCTTCTGATGCCGATAGAGTGTGATTATACCCCGGTGCTTGGTGACAGTGTGATGCATTCCATCTTTTTCAGAGTTGGATCCTATTAAGGAAAAAAGTCAAATAATCCTTAAAGTGTAATATAGGTGACGAAATGTTTCCTACTCCAAAAGATACAACACATTTTAAAATTGTCTTTTAAGCATCAATTTTTATAGGCCAGTATTTTCTCTAGACAATGAAATGATCACAAAAATCGGTAATTTGCAACATTAAGTTAAACATTTTGATCTCCATAGGACCATACTTAATACAACTAAGGTTGCAGAATCCTCTTAACAATCAGAAATGTCTAATGCAAGGCTGACTGTACCTCCCTTCTGTTTAAAGTACATTAATTCTTTAAAAATGAGTTACTGTTTCCAGGCATTAAAAAATACTGCAAGTTCCCTTAAAAAAAAAAAAAAAAAGTCTATGTGCTGCTAAGTGGCTTCAGTTGTGTCCCAACTCTGCAACCTCATAGGCAGCAGCCCACCAGGCTCCCCATCCCTGGGATTCTCCAGGCAAGAATACTGGAGTGGGTTGCCATTTCCTTCTCCAGTGTATGAAAGTGAAAAGTGAAAGCGAAGTTGCTCAAGTCGTTTCCAACTCTTAGCAACCCCATGGACTGAAGCCTACCAGGCTCCTCTGTCCATAAGCTTTTCCGGGCAAGAGTACTGGAGTGGGGTGTCATTGCCTTCTCCGAGTAACCATGAATTCAGAAACACCAACCAATGCAAAATATTGTTGCCTCAACCTGCCCTCAGGGAGGGGGATGGGAGGAAATTAGGACTAAGGCATGTGACAAAACATTGGTCCTTGAGACCAGACTACAAAGAGCAATCACTACTTTACATATAAATTTTCTGGAGGAAAACAGAAAAGCTGTTTAAACACTATTTAATAACAGAGTCCACTTATCTCGTAAGACATGTACTAAATTAGAGAAAACAGAATTTTATATGAAGAACTTTCAATCACCATTGGATGCAGTTAAGTTTTCTAGCCCTGTTAACAGTAAATCCTATAATGATGTCTTGAAAGAGAAGCTAAGGGTTAATACCTGTCTTATAGGATTTAGTCATCTTAAATGTGAGAACTTAAAGACCTCAAAGATATCAGGTCTTTTATAAAAAAACTTATGAGTTAAGAAGGCTATGATTTTATTAGCAGTAAATGCAAATTCTCTCAAAATGGTAAAAACCTCCAAAATAAACTGGATTTTGCTTAAATATACCTGTAGATAACTGTATACAAATTTAAACGGTTAATTCTTTGTCTACCCCAAATAAAGGTTTAGATATATACCTTTAGAATTTTCCTGGCCACTTTGTGTTGGTACTGGACATGTGACAGAAGGAGTTAGATATGGGTCCACACAAAGTGAGCTACAGAGATTTTTAATAATTTTTGAGTTGGGACAGGGAGTCCTTGTTGTGCACTGCTGAAGTAGTTTGGCCATCCATTGAGCTGCGTAGTTCTGCACTAGCGTATTCTCTTCTTTTTTAATTGTCTCCATTAATGGTTTTATAATAGGATTTAATTTCTCCGGAAGTTGCTGCAAGCTCACAACTGCACATGCAGCAAAAGTATGCACTCTCAACTGCAACACTTGCCACTCCTGGTTGGTCTCTGTAACTGTCATTTGGACCTGCTGTCGTTTACTATCTAACTGCTGTAATACTTGAGGATTTAAATTGAAGGATGATGTGACTTCATTAAAAACAGTAGTGACCTATTAAAGAGAGAAATCAAGAATCATTAATGGCATTAATAAATTCTTAAAGGGAAGACAGCAAGCTTTCTGTTTCAGTTATAAATTCTACAATAACTAGTACATTTTAGTATTCAGTAAACTAAATGTGTAAAATCTTCCAAGTAAACTTTATTTTAACCTGACTAAATTTAACATTGTATTATACTTTTTTAAGAAAGACACAATCTCTTCAGAGACTTCTTATATTTAGTAAGTTTGAGTGAAAAATCAACACATAATACCCACATAATACTTTGGTGAAATAATGCTGTGAGCAAATATAAATAAATTCTTTGAGAATGGTATAACAGCTGTTAATTCTTTAATTACCAAGAACTGCTTGAAGCTACAACTGTGGCATCAGACTACTTTACAAGATCCATTAAGACTGTTCATTGTATCTTTTTAAAACAACTTAATGAGATGTAACTCACATACAATACACTCAAAGTGTACAGTTCAATGGTTTTTACTATATTCAGAATTGTACAATCACAATTTTAGAACATTTTCATCATCTCCAAAATAAAACTCAATACCTATTAGTAGTAACACCTCATTTCCTCCATCCTATGTAACCACTTATCTACATTCTATCTTCACAGATTTGCCTATTCTGGACATTTTCATATAAACTAATGTATAATCTTTTATGACCAGATTCTTTTATTTAGCATCTTTAAAGGTTCACTGATGTTTTAGCATGTATAATTACTTCATTCCTTTTTCTGGCTAAATAATATACTACATGGGTATCAGTTCAGTTCGGTCACTCAGTCGTGTCTGACTCTTTGTGACCCCATGAATCACAGCACGCCAGGCCTCCCTGTCCATCACCAACTTCCAGAGTTCACTCAGACTCACGCCCATCGAGTCAGTGATGCCATCCAGCCATCTCATCCTCGGTGGTCCCCTTCTCCTCCTGCCCCCCAATCCCNAAAAAATAAAAATTAAAAAAAAAAAAAATCCCTTCCCCATTCTCTTGTTTGAAGAAAACTCAATACAATGAAATAACCTTTCCAAAGGGAATTTAATTCCATTAAAATTTCCACCTAATTACTCTTACTTTATTCTGAATATATGATAGCTACCAAGCCACAAATAGATTCAACAAATTGTTTTTGTGGTAAACATGACATTGACAAATTTCTTATCTTGTGCTTTAAAATTAAGAAAGTCACTTCTTTACTCACCAGGTCATTAGCTTGATCAATTGTAAAAACGTTGTTGTTTACTCTATTACCAACTTCAATATGTGCATCAGCTAATGATGAAATAAGCTGTTTACACTCATTTTGCATTCGTGTAAATGGAATGGCAATTTCATCATAATACAAATGTTCTGAAAGGGTATCAAGTAAACGTGGCTGCACAGCTAGGGTAACAGCTCTACACTCCTAAAATGTAACAGACAACAAATATTCAGGGCAAATATGTAAATGTAATTCTAGAAATGCATAATCTTCACTTGCAAACTACCAAGTCTAAATTTCTATTGTTTTGGAATCTATATTCTGTTATCTCCCAGAACATAGTTAGTTTCACAGAGAAAAGGTAACACACCCGAACTACTCTAAAATTTTAATATGAATGACTACAGAACATGCACATGGAACTATTACAATTCCATTAAATTTTCCACCTAATTACTCTTTATTCTGAATTTATTCCAAGACAGATTTAAAAATATACAACTGTAAAAAGAAATCAGTCAGAAAAGAACACTTAGCATGCACTAAA
This sequence comes from Neotragus moschatus, assembly GCA_006410615.1. Classification (NCBI taxonomy): domain Eukaryota; kingdom Metazoa; phylum Chordata; class Mammalia; order Artiodactyla; family Bovidae; genus Neotragus; species Neotragus moschatus. The sequence goes on from SJYA01003118.1 coordinate 2,218,129, forward strand.
AAATGTTATTTAAAAACTCATTAGATTTCTTAACAATTGAACCCATAGTTTCACATGCCATAATGTAGAAATGGATATATAATTTAAAAGCTACTCACCTGCCCCCAAATTTAACTAACCCTTCCCACTCTCTCTGGTTGTTGCCTGCCCCAACCAGAGGGGGAATGACCTCAGTGGTGAGCCATGAGGGATTCTGTGGGATCTGGGTGATCAGCCTGGGCTTCACAGAGTAAGTCCAGAGAAGCTCTGTGAGGGTCCAGAAACCGAACTGTCAACACTTGCTGCTGAGTCTGAGAGGCACAAAAACACAGCATCACTGCCTCTCCAGCACACCACGTCCTGCCTAAAAACAGATGAGCCTTGCTTCTTTCCAGAGGCAAAGCTGGGGTTTCAGTTGCAATAGAGCATGGCTCAATTACTTTTAGACACAGCTTTGACAAACTGTTAAGAGGCAGTAACAAGCAACTCTCACAGCAAGTGCAGACAGTTAAATTTCCAGAATTCCAGTCAATGGAATAAACAAAGCCAGCAGGAAGTTTCTTTGATTTACAGAAGCAAGTCTTACACAAAATCAGTACATCTTATGAGAAGTTAAAAATTAAAGGGGCTGTAAGGGAATGATTTATTTGGAAATACAAAGATCTGGGTTTAAATGTGCTGATTTTATTCTTCCTGTGACCAAAAATCTGCCCTTGCTACTACTCATACAAATGGACTTCTAGCTCTCAAAGCCTCTTATGTTTTGTAGTTCTCAGGTACAAAACTGGGGGTTCTAAGAAAAAAGGCTAGGGTTAAAGGCAAATGAGAGAAACAATGTTTCAGTATAACTTGATTACTTTTCTATAAATGTGCAATTTTTTTTTTTACAAAGAAAATTTTCACTTTTCTGTTTGTAAAATACAATGAAAATAATCCTAATAGCTAATGGAACCTAGTTTAGATTGTCTTCATTTATTTGGGGGCAAAATCTTACCTTCTGTAAAGCAGCCCATTCACAGATTACCAAAGCTACACTAATTCTCTGTAAGGCAGATTTGGAGTTCAAATGAAAAAGTAGTAACTGGCCAAGGGATTCAGCTGGTTTAATTTCTTGGGTTACCACATTTACACTTGGATCACAAATACAGCAACAAAGGGCTCCTAACAACCTAAGAGGGAGAAAAAAAGAAGTTACTATAAAAATTACTTTATAAAAAAGTTTCCCCTACTGAAGCTATAACTTTTCCCAGGGAAGATTTAACTCCTATCTTATCTTCATAAAAAAAATACAACTCCTTGGAGAAGGAAGTGGCAAACCACTCCAATATTTTTGCCTGGGAAATCCCATGACAGAGGAGCCTGAGAACCTGAAGGGCAACAGCTCAGGAGGTCACAAAGAGTCAAACATGACTTAGCAACTAAAACACAAAACAAACAAAGGAGATTTTCAGACCTGAAAACACAGTTATGTGGCCTAGATGTTCAAATTTTGTTGTGGACTGTGCAACCGTTGGGTTGCTTTCCCAAACAAATTTTAGTATCTTCCATTTAAGATGGCTTCACCTAAGCTTAAATATTAAAGCTTTTAAAACTTTTAGAACTTCAAAAGAATGAAAAATGTTTTCTTTTTAACTTTTTTCTTACTCTCGTATGATGGAGGAAGGATGGACAGACACATGGGAGGGATCTTTTGGTTAAATGACCTCTGAATTTACATATACTCACTTGGCTGCCATCATTCTGGCCCGCATAACAACAAAGTCCCTGGTGGTGGGGTCTTCCATGATGGTGTCTGCACCTGCAATGTACTCCTGAAGTACTTTACTCTGGCTCTGGCCCTGGCGCACCTTACCACCTGTTTTTTCCTAAGTGAATAAGGAGGGAAAACAATAATTAAAGATTTACCATTAAAATTTAATAGACAACATAAAAAATAACCTCATTTGTTACAATTCCACTAGAATACAGTTCTTTCACAAAACTTTAATGGAAAAAATTACTATGCATTTTGTCAGGGTTCCAATAAAATAATTTTTCCTTCTGTTATAATAATAATATCACACTTATAATAAAGCAATATAGATTTCTTAACAGTTACTGTATTAATGAGTTGAACATACAAATACATTATGTTCCTCTCCACTTACTTTGGCTCTAGCTTTTACTTCCAGCAACATATTTAAATCAATAGGTAAATGAGAAGGCTGCATCATTAAGCAAAGCCAAGCAGCCATCCATGGACAAGCAGCCGCTACCACATACTGAACTGAAGCCTTGCTCAACAATTCCATCCAAACCTGCAGAATGAGAAGGGAACAAGAAAATGAAATTTTTCTAGCAAGGCCTAATAAAACCTTATACTTTTAGTGATACTGAATTGAAAAAACAAAGTAGGAAATAGCATTAATTTTAAAATTCAACAAATAGGCTTACTTTGAAATACTGTTTTACTGTAGATAAGTTTGTATACTAAAAAAAAGTAATACAAAAGAAAGTTTTTTAAAAAAGAATACAAAGTATTTTCCTGAGTATTTTATGAAAATCATTTTTTAAAATACCCATTAAAAAAGTTATCAAAATTTCAGTAAATATCTGCAGTCCTTTCGTTGTATCATAAAGCTCTATATGCATTCCTATATTTAATACATGCTTCAATATATAACAGCTCCTGCTAAATTTAGAGAAGTAATACTCTTAGTATACGCTAGAGTAATATCCTAGTAATATCTAATATATCAGAGTAATGAAAGTTACTCAGTTGTGTCCAACTCTTTGTGACCCCATGGACTTTNATTCCTATATTTAATACATGCTTCAATATATAACAGCTCCTGCTAAATTTAGAGAAGTAATACTCTTAGTATACGCTAGAGTAATATCCTAGTAATATCTAATATATCAGAGTAATGAAAGTTACTCAGTTGTGTCCAACTCTTTGTGACCCCATGGACTTTACAGTTCATGGAATTCTCCAGGCCAAAATACTGGAGTGGGTAGCCTTTCCCTTCTCCAGGGGATCTTCCCAACCCAGGGATCGAACTCAGGTCTCCCGCACTGCAGGCAAATTCTTTACCAGCTGAGCCACAAAGGCAGCCCAATAATACTGGAGTGGGTAGCCTATCCGTTCTTCAGCAGATCTTCCCGACCCAGGAATCAAACCAGGGTCTCCTGCATTGCAGGCAGATTCTTTACCAACTGAGCTATGAGGGAAGCCAAATCAGAGTAATATACTAGAGTAATATCCTAGTATAAATTAAAAACAATGTAAATCTTGATTCATGATCTTACTCAGTAAAGCACTTAAAAAAAAAAAACCAACTTTATTCATTTATTTATTTATGGCTGTGCTGGGTCCTTGGTGCTGCAGGGACTTCTCACTGAAGTGGCTTCTCTTGTTGCAGAGCAGGGCTCTAGAGCACTCAGCCTCAGTAGTTGTGGCTACCAGGCTCTAGGGCACAGGCTTAGTTGTGGCACATAGGCTTAGCAGCTCAGAGGCATGTGGGATGCTTCCTGATTAGAGATCAAACCCAAGTGTCCTGCATTGGAGGCGGATTCTTTACCAGTGTGCCACTAGGGACGCCCTCAAGCACTTTTCTTGATGCCTAACATGAAATGGGCTAGGGCCAGCACGTAGAAACACCACCAATGGTAACCCACAGCTGTTAACAATGAGCCACTTCAGAGGCCAATGATTCAAGACTACGTTAACAGGTATTAAAGGTACAACACTGCCATTTCCTCCCATAAATATTATTAAACATATCAAGTGGCTATTCTTTATAGGTTCCAACACATATAACCAATATTCCTAAATAAAAGGAAAAAGTGCAAGTCTAAATTATGACAACAGACTCTATATATTACCAATAAATCCCAAAAGATACTCTATAGGACAGATAAGCATCCTGACAGAAAGCAAAATAAGTGATGGAAGAAAGTTGTCTTTCCTTCATTTTTTATTTTCTGTATTGAGGCTACGAAGAAAGTGCTTAAAACACCTGCCTACTGGGTCACACAACTAACCAGGACTTAACCATTATACTCCATAAAAAGTCTATTTCCTTGATCTCCAGACTATTCAAATGTCTTGGATGATTTCTAACTTCTTAAATCCCTGATCAACAATTGTACAGAATTATGAAAAAAAAAAAAATTTTTACATCTACCAATGTACTGGGAAAAGGAGTACAGATATATTCACCACATACCTTGTGAATGAGGTCCAGAATTTCCTGGCTGCTTTCTAAAACACAAAACTGAAATATGTGTCGAAGCATATCAGGAAGGATAGGTGTAAGCCAAGATGAAGAGTTCTAAAAACAAAAGCAAAATCAAAATTATAACATAATTCTGCAGCGTTAGCTTATTTTAAAAGTTTTAAGTCAAATAACAAGTACTACCATGAAAAGACTGTTATGACTTCATCAAAAACGTTCAACTGGTGATAAATTTTGACAAGATTCTGAGCAAAACAACTGTACTATTCCAATGATTTGGAGAAATTAAATGGAATACAGTCTCTAGGAACCTGGAGACAGTCTGTGTGATTAACAACACTGAATTTTGCTTCTAATAAACTGAAATCATCCTGTATATGGGAGCAAGCTCTAACCAGTGACATCTCGTTGGTTTCATTGTGTATCACTGCTCTGTCAGGGAAATTTGATAAATGATCACACTACAGTTGTGCTAGATAATCAGCTTAAGTTGTACGTGCTCATCATTAATGCAAGAAAAGAACTGTGAGATGATATCCAATCTAGAAAATTCAACTTTGAGTTCACTACAAAATTAAAGCCAAAGTTCCTAATTTATTTTGGGTTAAGGACCCTCTGAAAATCGGGTAAAGACTATGCACAATCTTCTCTTAGAAAAATACACTTATCTACATACTTATGTATAACATTTTGCTTTCAGCTTCAGGGATTTCCTTAAGCTCAGGTTTAAAACCTCAATCTAAGGAATTTCTCAACAAATCAAAAGCCCACCCAAATCAAGCAATCAAATGGTGCTTAACTAAATCCACTATGTGCTCACAATTGTAAAAAAGGAATCTCATGTTGTCTACTGCACAAATTACAAGCTCGCTGAATAAGAACTAAAAATTTTATTAACTAGTTCACAGTACTTAACATCACATACTTCCACAATTTTTTAAAAATAAAAACTATGCTGTCTGGATAAAAGCTAAGCATAGAAGAATTGATGCTTTTAAACTGTGGTGCTGGAGAGGACTCTTGAGAGTCCCTTGGAGACTCTCAAGAAGATCCAACCAGTTCATCCTAAAAGAGATCAGTCCTGGGTCTGGAAGGACAGACACTGAAGCTGAAACTCCAATACTTTGGCCACCTGATCCAAAGAGCTGATTCATCTGAAAAGACCCTGATGCTGGGAAAGATTGAGGGCAGGAGGAGAAGGGGACGACAGAGGATGAGATGGTTGGATGGCATCACCGACTCAATGGACATGAGTTTGGGTAAACTCAGGGAGTTGGTGATGGACAGGGAGGCCTGGCATGCAGCAGTTCACGGGGTTGCAAAGAGTCAGACACGACTGAGCGACTGAACAGAACTGTCTGGAAGAGACTGAAGAGAAATTTGGAAAATGTTTAACTGAATTTCCAGAAAGTGAGAAGGTCTAGGAATAATGCATAACTCAGAAACCTACCTATAGTTCTCTTGCCAGTAGGAAACTAATAACCCTGGTCGTCTTTTTTTCACGTTTCTCAAAATGGCTTGAAAGAAATTTAAAACAGACTGCAAAATCATCAGCTGGGGGGAGCCTACTCACTAACAGGGGATGCCTTAAAGAACTACTTTTCATTGAAAGGGAAAGGGACATTGGAAAGAAGAAAAGTTCTCCTTTCCTCAGCAAAGAGAACAGGCACAATTAGGAAAGCTGTAACAGCACTAAGCCAATAATTTAATATTACTCTCCTATGATTTCTTCTCATTTCCCCTGCCATATTTACCAGTTCTCTTAATCCACCCCTAACCTCATCACTGGAAATCAAAACAGTTGCTTGTAGATCCCCAAGCCATACCTACAGATGACGATTTTCCCCCCATATTAATAAATAGTGAATGTAATATAAATTGTAGTAGTCTTCTCAGGCTATCAACTTTGTAACTCTAGTAAATTCTACTTTATAATGTTTAAAAAACCGAAGGAATAAATGAATGAAAGAACACTGTGATTTTACAGTAGAGAAACTGTTCTGTAAGATATAATAATGGAAAGATCATCACACATCTGTGAAAATCAGTAAAATGAACACGCAACATCAAGAGTGAAGCCAAGGGAACTCCCTGGAGGCCCAGTGGTTAGGACAGTGCTTTCACTGCTGGGATTCAATTCCTGGTCAGGAAACTAAGATCCTGTAAGAAATGTGGCACAGCCCAGGAAAAAAAAAAGTGAAGCCTAATATAACTATGGATTAGTTGATAATGACATGTCAACGTTTGTTCACTAACTGTAACATTCTGGTGTGCGACGCTGATGGTGGGAGCAGCTATTTGGGGGAGGGCAGGAGGTATATGGATGGGCACTCTGTATTTTCTGTTTAATTTTGCTTTATAAAGTCAAGTCAATAAATAAAGAGGAAAATAAAATTTTAAAAATAAAGAGAAACCAAAAGCCCAACCAAACAAAAAATCCAACTCAGAAAATGCAGGTCACTATCATCACAGGAACGAGTATTTTTAAAAATGCAGACTTCTCCAGCAACACAACATAAAGTCTGCCTAGCAGAAAACATAAGTTACAAAAATAAAGCTGAGAAAACAGCTGAAGCTATTCTATCTGAACAATTGTGCAAGCATCTCCTTTTAGTCATTTTTACGAAAAGTTACATGCTTCAGCTCACTGTTAGTATTTTCTCCAAAAATCACTAAGTACAATTTGGCCCATCCAGAAACAACCTGCCTCTTGCAAACCTGAAAGTTGGTTCACCTGTTTTCATAAATTTTGTGCCTATCTTCCAGGAGACACTGACTTAGGCAGGTAATCTAATGTTGCTTTTCATGTATAGGTTTATTAAACTGAATTGGTTAGGAGTGGGGTACAGTGAGGGGTACAATAGTTTAAGCTGCTTAGAAATTTACCACGTTGGGATTTTCCATCCCAGAATTTTAAAAAATAGTCAGTGGACTTCTAGTATGCTACTAACTAGGAGTCTACTAGTCACAAATTTCCCTTCTAATCTTAGGCAAAGTCTGGGAAGTTTTGATGACTTCAGTAGTAGTCTGCTGCTGCTGCGGCTGCTAAGTCGCTTCAGTTGTGTTTGACTCTGTGTGACCCCACAGACAGCAGCCCACTAGGCTCCTCTGTCCCTGGGATTCTCCAGGCAAGAACACTGGAGTGGGTTGCCATTTCCTTCTTCAATGCATGAAAGTGAAAACTGAAAAGTGAAGTCGCTCAGTTGTGCCCGACTCTTAGCGACCCCATGGCCTGCAGCCTACCAGGCTCCTCTGTCCATGGGATTTTCTAGGCAAGAATACTGGAGAGGGGTGCCATTGCCTTCTCCTCAGTAGTAGTCTAGCAGAGTATAATCCAAATTACAGAAAAATTCCTACCACAGACTGTTTACTTTACCAGGTTTAAATTAACTATAAGCTATACTACAACAACTCAAGTTATAATTCATGTTTTAAGAAGGCTTTAAAAAATCTATTTTGGTTTCTGTTAAATAATTGACACAGTATTAGCACTTTATGTCATTTTTATAATGAGGGTCAGATGGGGGGGTGGGCATCTGTGGGAATACGCAGGGGAATGACTGATACTTATTTAGTGTAAAGAGAATGGGGCAGTCTCTGTACAGCTCCTTATTTCAGACTGGTGTTCTGGCCTTCACTCTGCCTTTGTGGAACTCAGAATAAGGAACACTGACGACAAACAAAAGTAAGACCGTCAGACATGTCACTGTATTTACAAACTCAAGGTACAACTTTTGGCCATCTCCATCCCCTTGCGCTCAATCCCTCAGCCAGACCGGTTTCCTTTCCCTTCCTCTTTAGTGCCACCGTGCTCATTCCTGCTCCCAGAGTCTGACACATGCTCGTCCTCTGTTACCCTGCTCTTCACCTGGTTAAATTCCATTTATCCTTCAGGTCTCAGTTTCAACTGTACTTTCAGCAAGACACTTCCTTGACTTTTACTCACCTCACTAGTACGGATCCAGCAGCACCATCTTCTTCCCCTACCATATCCTTACCTCATTATGTAATGATGGCTTTATAAAATGGCCACTATGTAATTATAAGGGCTTGTCTAGTTGTCGTCTTCTGTCTTGCTTAGCTTCCTGTTTTAAGCTCCAGAGATGGAAACAGAACTTTTCCCTTACCAATCAGTATCTAGAAAATTGTAGGCACATAGTAGGCACTAAAATAACTATTGAACACATCTACCTTGATTATGAGAATAATCAAAGTCACAAGGAATAGTTGGTAATATGGAAAATTTTCCACAATTGTAGGATTACAATAAATCCCTAACTGGCAAAATTGGCATCTTAGGAGGGATAAGATCTTGCCAGCATCATTTTGCTATGCCCCCTCTTTTATCTTCCCACAAGCACACCCATAAAGTGTGTAGATGTTGGGGGGGGCAGCAATTTGATTATCATTTACCATGAACACCTGATTCATGTCAGTAGGTATCATCATTTCTATCACCATATCAAATGATATGGGGTTGCAGGGAACAAAATCTAGAAAGAAGCTACAACAAAGTTATGAATCATACTGAGTTCTCACCTCCTCTACTAATTTGGTCTGAAATCCTATTTTGGCCTACTGCCAAAAACCAAAACCCAATTCTATAATTAGACAATTTGTAATGCCTTGTTTTATTTATTTGTCCAACCAATATTTATTGAAAGTCAGATAAATATTTAAACTTTGCTCTCTTTTCATACCTTTATAAAATCTGACCAATACCTAATTATGCTAATGTTCTTAAATGCCAAAGTCTCAGTCAACTCTGTTTTTTTGGTCTTTATTCCCTCTCTACATATGCATACATTAAATTTTCTTACATCCTGGACTAAATATGCCCCCAAATTCCAACTCAATCTCATGTACATCTTCATGCTAAATTTATAAGCATCATGCTAATGCTTGCCTTTCAAATAAATATCAATACTTTTATGTACTAAAATTTTCAATGACTCAGAAGGTGACTCTGATGCAAACAGAATGGAAAAGCTTATCCAGTCAACAAAATATGGCTAAACTAGAGGTTAATGTCCAGAATATATTTCCCTAGTTGAGTTCTGACTAAACCACTATTAAAAATAGTGGTTATCAACACTAATTAATCTAGACATTCCAGTAAAGTAATTCACAGATAAACATATACATTCATAAATAAACCTGCATGAATAAACACAGTCTATAGAAAGTAAAATCAAGTAATGCTCTACATGGGAAGAGAACTTAAAAAAATGAATATATATGTATGATTCATTTTGCTGCACAGCAGAAGCTCACACATGATAAATCAACTAAACTCCAATAAAAACTTTTTTAAAAAAGGAAAAACAAAGGATAAATTACTTCACTTTGTCAAGCTCTTAGTTCAGCAAAAAAAAAAAAGTTACATCCTGATTTTAAGTCATTACCAAATAAAATTACTTTGGTTTGCCTAAGAGTTCTTATTTCATACTCTCTGAGAAGCCAGACTTGCCAATACTTTCACATGTTAACATGAGAGATAAAGGCACAAGGATTAAACAATTTATCGTCAAAGATGCCAAGGTATGTCATAAAAGAGTCTAATACAAATGAGATTTCAGGAATTTCCTGGCAGTCCAGTGGTTAGGACTTCATGCTTCAACTGCCCAGGGCCCAGATTCCATCCCTGGTCAAGGAATTAAGATCCTCCAAGCCATGTGGTGCAACCAAATAAGTTTTTTAAAAAAGAGGATTTATAAATAACTTATTAACTGTGGTTCTATACAAAAGCATTTTAGAGACAAGCATATACGCATACATACTTATGATGGGATAAGTTGTAAGATTCAGGCTATCTTCCTTATAAAGTCTTATGGTTTTGCAAAACAAAACAAAATTACTAAAGATAAGCATGTGAAAAGATGTTCAACATCATATATCATTAGAGAACTTCAAAGTTAAACTATAGTGAGATACCACTACACACTTATTAGGAAGGTTAAGATCACAACACTGACAACATCAAATGCTGGGAGAGGATATATGGCAACAGAAACTCCTAATTCATTGATGGTGGAAATGTAAATTGGTACAGACATTTTTGGAAGATGTTTTCTTATAAAATTAAATATATTCTTAGCATATGATCCAGCAATTTTGTGCACTTTAGTATATACCCAAGTGCACTGAAAACTATGCCTATACCGAAACCTGCACACAAATGTTTAAAACTTCAAACTGATAAAAACAGAAAGAAATGAAAATATCCTTTAACAGGTGAATATATGAACTGGGGCACATCCATACAATGCAGTATTACAAAGTGATAAAAAGAAATGAACTATCAAGTTATAAAAAAAGACATGGAGAAACCTTAATTTTGTAATGCCAAATGAAACAGAAGCCACTATTAAAAGGCAATATACTACGTGTGTGTGGCTTAGTCTTGTCCAACTCTCTGCCACCTCATGGACTGCAGCCTGTCAGCCTCCCCTGTCCATGGAATTCTCCAGGCAAGAATACAGGAATGGGTAGCCATTTCCTTCTCCAGGGGATCTTTCCAACCCAGGGATCAAACCCAGGTTTCCTGTATTGCAGGTAGATCCTTTACCATCTGAGCCACCAGGGAAGCCCACAAACTACATAACTCCAACTATGTGGTATTCTGGAGAAGGCAAAAGTATGAGAACAACAGGAGAGTAGTGCTTGCTAAGGTTCTGAAGGGAGGAAAGGTGGAAATGCATAGGTGCAGCACAGGCATTTTTTAGCGCAGTGAAACTATCCCTTATGATACGCTAATGGTGAGCACATACCGCTGTACATATGTCAACCCATAGAATCTACACTGTAAGAGTAAACCCTAGTGTAAACTGTGGGCTTTAGTTAGTAATGTATCAATACTGGTTCATCAACTGCAACAAACACACTACACTAATGCAAGATGTTAGCTAAAGGGGAAACTGTGCATATGGGTAGGGGCGTGTAGGAACTGTGTACTTTTTGCTCAGCTTTTCTGTAAACCTAAAATTGCTAAAAGTAAAGTGTTTTAAAAAAACAGAAAACAACAACATGAAGGGAAGAAATTTGATAATTTTAACAGGTCTATCTAAAGTGAATTTAAGAATATTTACATCAAAAATATTTAGGCAAAACTCACAAAACCGAAAGAAAAAAAATAATGTGAAAACTCAGAACCCATGCCAGCAGTTTTTCATATGAACCCATGCCTGATCAACTAAGCATTATATTAGTAAAATGGACATGATAGTTTTTTCTTAGAAGAGTCTGATCACACAAAAAAGATAATGCAAAAGGAAATTTACAAATGTTGATTCATGGTAGTGCAACACAATACTATGCTATAAATTAAAGTAGGTCTACATGGAATATTCCTAATTCACATACGAATGCATGGCTGGTGAACACAAAAGAGATATTTATCCACAGTATTAATATATTGTCTAAAAAAATTAACCATTGTTTTTTAAAGACCACTGGCTCAAACTGCAGCACCTGTAAGTAACAGCATAAGAAATGGACTCCTTATGATGTTTCCCTAAATTCTAGTATTTTGTTTGACCTTTAGGTCAACTTCTAAAACAGGAATGTGAAGCCTTTTACAGACAGGGCAAGGATTACTCAGCTCATAACAGATTTCTATTCACGTGATATTAACTGCAGGTTCTCTGCAGGCATTTCAATGTGTTACTCCTTGGAAATAAAATGCTCTTAAAACTGAGCATTCCTTAAAAGGAAGTAAGCGCCTAGCAACTGTATTATCAGTCTTTTCAAGTCACACTGCAGAGTGTCACAGGTGGCTTTCTAACCTGGGATGGTTTTTGCCAACCATCCAACTGTCAACCATACAGAGTAGGCAAAGAATGAATAACATGATCTTTGACAGGAAGGGATGATTCAATCTTTCGTTCAGCAAAAACTTACTGAGAGCCACCTCTGTGTTAAGCAATATTCCATGGGCTGGGAATACAATCTAGAACAGTATTAAAATATTTCTGCCCTTATGATGATTATATTCTTATGTATCTACATACTCACCACACCAATTTTACTAGCCCTAGCATTCTCCTGATCTTTATGTGAAGCAAGGGTAACCTGGTAGTCAGATTGATCTTACAAAATTAATCTCTAAAAATTTCAAGATTACTGTAGTTATTTAGACCAAGTTAGTTCTTACCTGGTCTTGTGTTGATAATAAAGTGAACAGAGTTTCCAAGGCTGCTCTGCGAACTGATGATATAGTGTGATGCAAAAAAGGCCAGACACGTGGAACTAAAACTGTGAGTGACTGTTGAATACTAATAAAGAAGACACAGATTAATCTTATTCATTCTTAGTTGAAATTCTGTTGATACATCATCTAAATATCATTTCCTTATGGACCTAGCAACTTTTTCGATGAATAAATTCTAAAAAGACAATACAATTTTCCTATGAACACTTGCTTAACACCCTCATATAAAACTGTTATCATAACACCAGAATAGACAGAACAAATGCAGTCATAAAGAGTAGCAGAAACATTAACATGAGGTTATTCCTTGGCACTAATACCAAGAATTGCCTCTGTTGAATCAGAACTTTTCAGTATAACTGCACTTATTCTCAGTCTGTTCTCACTCAGGAAAATGGGACATGTATTTTAGTTGATAGCCTCAGTCTACACAAAAATCAGGATTGTTAATCCTTACTCCTTTCCTACTGTTGACTCTAACGGGTAACCAATAGGTGCACAGAATTTATATCCCCCTTTGGGGCCATCTCTATCACATATCAAAAGAAGCAAGAGATGGTAATGGTAGTAGCTTTGGAATTTGTTATCCTAATCTAGCATTACCAAATTAGGCAAACTCAAATTATCTTCCTTCTCACAGATTAGATTTTAAATGTGAAAGCAAGCAAAGCCAAGAGTTGGCTAGCAACTTGGACCATAGGATTCCTGTCACATCCACGAGTCATTTATAAAAGTTACCTCGAGTTAGCAAATTATTTAAGTAGCATTTGAAATATATACCTCGATAGAAAAAGACATGAGGGAAAAAGAATATGTCAGTGTAATTATCTGTTCTTTTGGTTCCTCTCAGGAGGTCCATCTTTTAATGATATTTTCATTACTTGCAGATTTAAACGAACGTCGCCTTTTACATTAATTTACACATCTAGTAAATTTACTAATAAAATTACAACTTAAACACATGCACACACAGACATAAAACAGACTCAAATATAAAAAGCATTATAGCAGGTCTTGTTAATAGTGTAACTCTTCATGCTCCAAATAAATGCTGCATTTCTTCTTACATAAGCTGGAAAGTATCTGCCAAATATCACAACATATGAAGCAAATTTTCTAAGGCAATTTTGAAAAAAAAAAAAAGATCAAAAACTACATTATTTCACACTGAATTAACAGAATTTTCACTACATTCTTTGATTTTTTTTTTTTTTTTTTTTTTACATAATCTAGCTTTTCCAACACTGTCCACTTGATTATATACATACATTTTTAAGTCCAAAGCCTTTTTTATTTTTTAGGGCAAGTGCAAACAAACCAAGACCCACAGTTCAAGTTCCCGCTACGTGAGTTTTTAAATAAAGCTTTATTGGATTACAGGTACGTTCATTCCTTTATGTATTATCTACAACTGCTTTTGTGCTACACAGAGTTGAGTAGCTTTGACAGAGATCATATGGCCACAAAGCCAAAGCCTCACTATCTGGACAGAAAAAGTTTGCCAACCCCTAATATATAATAATAATTAAGAATTCTTGCACTTTGCAGCTTGAGAAGGGCTTTCACACAGATTAACTCATTAAACCCTTATACCAATGAAAGTGTCTGAAAATTAGGAAACCATATATGCACAACCATTCCAATTTTCCTCTTCACTTTATAGGAACTTATTTTGCTATTCCAATTTTGAGTTGTCCCACTAGCCTAAATTTAACATTGAAGGATGACCACAGGTCAGTATTATTTTAAACATTCTCTCCATGTTTTTCACACATCAGTGATTTTCACTGGAAACAGATTTACTCACAGAACCAGAGATCATTTATAATCATAATTACATAAACATTCATTGAATACACTTACTAGCCTAAGAAGAGTAATTAACTTTCTCATCTGTAATTTTTTTTTTGTATCTCCAAGGATATTAATACCTAGGAGTCAGTCTAAAAGGTAGGGAATACATTAATTAGCTAAGCTTCATTTCAGATATCAAGATAGTAAAATAAATGACACTAAATTTTTGGTTTACATCTTTGCTTTACCCATTCTCTGCTTTTGAACATATTACATTATTATATATTCCCTTTCTGATAAGTGATTATTGAAATCAAGAAAATATTTCTTTGTGAACATCACGAAGAAAATGCTTACAGAGTAGCAAAATTTGGAAATGTAAAACTGATGTGCACTGATAATTCTATTAACCACAGTCACAAAGGCTACAAAATTCTATAATCTAGAACTAGAGGTGAAAATAAAATAGATAATTGTTTATCTAAAGTTAACTATCATAGGATGAAAAAGTTGAATGATTATATAATGGAATTAACCCAAGAATATAGCCTCTCTAAGTTTCTGCCCCTAAAGAGCTGGTGGCTAGAGAATGAAGAAGAAAAGTCCTCCTGAAAATAACGGTCTTTGGCATCTCCTACTTACAGTGCTGTTCTAAAAGACACTAGACTATCATATTTTTAATTATCTGGAACTGTATGTAAACACTTTCTACTTTATTCCATTGAATAGAAATAATTACCTGCATTGTTGAACCTGAGGATAAGTTAACAAGGATGACAGAAGAGTCATAATACTATTTGTTGAAGCTGTTAGATCATCTAGTTCCAGAAGAGCATCCCATAATGTATTTATAATGAAAGGTACCTATAAGATCAGTTATCAAAAAACAGTTATTAATTTTGCAAGAAATATTCACCAGCCATGCCAAACTATATTTCAGGAGTCACTACTGATTCAACAACATATACAACCCCAATGACCTTGGATAATCCCAGTTCTGAGTAAAGTTAAGGAGGAAACATTATTCGTCTTCAACAATTCTCTACCCCTCTTTTTAATGCCACTCAGCTCTACTTTGGCATTTACCTTTCTAGCAAGGTTCATAATGGATGGAGAATTCAAGAAATAAGATATCCCAACTGTATTTTTGATTAAAAAAAAATCATAAACTTTGAAAAAAATACAGTTTATACATACATGTCAGGACCCTCTGAGCAATTTTAATATAGTTAAAACATTCTTAATCATCATGAAAAGACAAATTTAGTTTCTGAGCTTTCGAAGTACTCTCAAATACACACGTTCTGGTTTTAACAATAGAGGGAAATCAGATGGACCTTAAAAAAGGCATTTCAAAATGAAAAAATAATCAAAAGTCAAAATAAAAAAAAAAGCAAAAATCTCATTTGCCTAAAAACCAGGAATGAAATGAACAACGAATGGTTGCTTTCTTTTTAAGGAAGTTCTCTACATATTCTGTACATAAAAGGGAAAGATAAAAAAAAAAAATTCACTCTTCCCAAGAATATATATATCAAGATCTTACGCACCAGAGGGCTGTCATAAGAAAAATGGAGAAAGTTAAAAAAAAACCAACCTCAGTGTTTTTTCTAACATGCTACATAACAAATGTAAAAGGCTCTATAAGAATAAAAAGCAAAATATTTACTTTTTGTGTCTGAAAATATACAAGGCTTTCTACCACAGGTACTAACGATGCTGCAGCAACAGCTCTGACATCATCATCAAGATCCTGGAGTCCTTCAATTATTCTAGTTAAAACTTTAGGCAATAAAGTATTAATTACATCCTGTAAAAGAGTACACCAAAACAGATCAATTTCTATAGTACAAGTGATGTGCTTAAAAAAATCTTTTATTAAATTAACATACAAAAGTATAAATTCCAATATTTATTTTAAAAGAATCATGTAAACAGAAATGAAAAACAGTGTCATTAGATGCCTATGTAATTAATCTCATTTGAAAAAGAACATAACAGTATTACTACTTCGTTATTCAATGTGACTTGAAACATCAGAACATGTTTTCAAGGCAGGAACATGAATTCCCAGTATGAATACACATACATATATACTCCTGTGCTAGAACCTGAACTTCTATCTCTTTCAATACCACTGATAACCAAAAGGAATATGAGAAAAAAGAAAAAAGAAAACCATCTCTTCTTGCTTCTTACTACTCCAACCTACCCTCTTTTCAATTGCCCCAACAGTCAGCCCCCAAAGGTTACTCCTGTGATCATACACTAGAAATCTCACTGAGAATTGGTCTTGCTATCAAACAGAAACAGGTTTCCAAGCATAATTTTCCTTTAATTCGTACTTAAATTCTTATTAGCATCACCTGTCTCTATGATACTACCTCAAGAAGGCAAATATTGAAGGACTGGCTTATCTGTAACACTAAGAATCTAGAGCCATTTCACTTAATTAATGAGAATAAACTAAGAGGGGAAAAAACTCTTCCATACATGCTTCAAAAACTCAAGCATTTACCTGACGAACTGCCAAAGCATACTTTATTCCTAGCAGACCGCCATGTCTAACTTCCCACTGTTCTTGTGTAAGTAATTTAAGCAGCACATCCACAGTCTTATGAACTCCTGTTTCATTCATGTGTTTTAACACCACACCTAATGTTTGAGCACAAGTTTCACGAACCGGTGCTACAACCTAAAAATGAGAAAGCAAGAAAATTCACATTTGCAAAAAAAAAAATATATATATATATATATATATATTAAGAATCTGAAATCTGATTGGGTAAAGCCTCCCTTAGGATACTTACTTCATCAGAAACAAAGTCTCCAAATCTGTCTAAAGCAAACACACAAAGAAGTCTAATAACCAAGTCTTCCAACCACTCTTGATGCTGTTGAATCATCTGTTAAAATAATCATTTTAATAACACATTAAAACATATTAGATCCAAAAACTAAAACTAAACTATTATAGCAAACTAAAACAAAACACTGGGACAGATTATTTTAGCTGTAGGAACAATAACCAAACTATGGAATAGTCCCAATTACTATCTTCAATATTAACCACATCTTCTTTAATGATTATTTAGATATACTGTACCAAAGTCTATAAAACTCATGAATTCTGTTATTTTACTTGCACTCCCAGAGAAATTGAGAAACCACTTAAGGTTGCTGTAATATCAACTACATCTATTCAGTTTGGTTCAGTCGCTCAGTTGTGTCCGACTGTTTGCGACCACATAGACTGCAGCACGCCAGGCTTCCCAGTCTATCACCAACTCCCAGAGTTTGCTCAAACTCACATCCATCAAGTCAAAGATGCCATCCAACCATCTCATCATCTGTCGTCCCCTTCTCCTCCAGCCTTCAATCTTTCCCAGCATCAGGGTCTTTTTCGAGGAGTTAGTTCTTCGCATCAGGTGGCCAAAGTATCTAATCTAGCCTATTACTGTTGCCTCCATGTTACACCAGTCATATTGCTTAATGACGTTTAAACTATACTCTCATTCATCTTACTCTACATTCTAATCCATTATACCCTGCTCAAATATGAGTGCTTTTACATACTTTTCCATTCACTATTTCTGAACATATCTTTCCCTTGAACTCATTCTTTCTCTAACTATAATATAAATAAACCTCTCCCTAGTTTTTTAACCTTTTCCTTATATTCACGCTTCCATATTTCTTACTATTTACCGCTCATTTCTACGTCATGGCACATGCTCTGCTACTTTCCTATCTGAGAAAGAGGGTATCTACTGAAATCTGATGATAATTTTGATTTACTACACTTACCTCTTCTAAAGTGCTATCTCCCATTTTACCACCACTTTTCCCATGAGCTTTAAGGATTTCTCTAAGTCCAGTGCCTGCACCATGTCGAACCTAAAAAGAACCAAGAAGCAAATATCGGAGGTTAAATGCTTAAGAAAGAGTGTTTAGCTTTTCTTCAATATGAAAAAGGGATACTAGATTTTTAAGAAATTGGAACAAACTGAGTGGGACTTCACAAGAATGTGTTTTTCCTTTATTATCCAAGAAGAATTACATATATTTGTCTCACAAGTTTGATTATATGGATTTTATTTTTTTTAAAGGCAAAAACTAGCTATTCTGAGTTCTTTCTGAGATACTAATCTGCTTGGCTGTCTCTCCTCTACTCTCTACTTGCACTCAGCATTATCTACAGAAAGGAGAGAAAAGCAACATCATATGTTCTTTATAGTCCAAACACCAATATTTTAGAAATACATACATCAGAACTAAGTTCCAAAGCCACCAGTGTTAAACATCAAAGGAAGACAATTTAAATAAAATGTCTCATGACTAACACATTACTGTAGCCCTGAAGCTTCTGCAGTGTCATCTGGGAGGGAGGAAACATGCCAGTGACGCTGCCCCCACTTTCTAAAGCCCCATTTGAGCTAAAACGTGAACAGCTTTCAACAGAAGTACATCTGGGAGCAGAAAGCTAAAGCTAAAAGGTATTACAAAACAGTGTTTTAAAATTACTCAGAGACCAACCAAAGAATCTTTTGAGTTTACCAACCCTCAATTTCAACCAGAAGAACTTCACTTTCATTTCTTCTACATATTGAGAGCTGGTCAAGATCTTTTTTGAGGAAATACTTCTGAGGCTAAGCTACTACTTGCAAACTACTGGTCTTAATCAAAATTATCCACTTCCAAAGGAAATTTTTTACTGAGAGAGAGATGCAACTCTTTATGAAGTGCCCTGACAAGTGGTTCTGAGAGGGACATAGGGGAAAAATAAGGATTCTGACAAGACAGATTATGATTTATATGGTTCCTATCATTGGCAAAGAAAACAGAGTTGAGAGAAATTGTAATGAAGAAATCCTACCTCCCAGGAGGGATTAAAAAGGTCATTGCAAAGTTCTTCACAAAAGCTCTCCAAAGGCCATTCATTTGTCTGAATAAGAAAAAACAAATTAATATTACTTTAAAAGATCTATTTTATGCTAATAATTTAAGTGTATTTATTTGTAGGACTAACAATAATAGGCTTTTAAATAATCAAAAAATTTTACTAAGTACTTTGACTTTTAATAACAAAATTTCTCAATTAACAGGTTATTATATACCATCTACTAACACATTAGTATGAAAAAATTACAAATGATTTCAAAAGATGCTTCAGGGTATTTCAGTAGTACCTCTTCAATTAAGGGAGAACTGTCTGGAGTATTATCAATCAGAACTTTGGAATCAACTGCAGACTGATTAACAACAACATTTGATATCTTTCGTCTCTTTTCTTCTGGTTCCGCATCTGTGCTATCATTGCTTTAAAAAAAAAAAAAAAAGGGTCACCATTTATTTAAAAGAAGTGAATACAGAACAATGTGAACCACAATGAATGTAAGAAAGTAAAGACTGAGATTACCCACAGAGCTCTTGCCTACAACAGGATTTGGTAAATAACCCTGGATTATTACGTACTATTTGGCTTAGCCCTCAGCCAAAGAAACATATGAAGTAATATGGTGATAGTTCTCACCTTACAAAAGCAGCAGTCTTAACTTGTAGCCCCCAGGCCATCTCCCTGAAGTCACTCTCTAATACTTCTGTCTACTCATCCCAGCCATACAACCTTTCTGTTTCTTGAATACAATTACATGATTCAGGCATTTATAGTTGTTCCTTTAGCTGGAATGCACTCCCCTCAGAAGGTCTTCAATCCTCATTCAGAGCTCGTAATTATTATGGAAAAAAAAAAACAAAAACCCTGCATATATGGATCTTCCTGGGGAAGTTGTTCTACTCTCTAGTAATAGTAAATAAGCTCTCTGACAATTGAGCAGAACAATCCAAACGGTACTCCACAGCTAAAGGCAATGTCATTGAAATGTTTTTGGAAATTCAGCAGACCAAGATTTAAGTTAACCAACATCACTGTTTTAAATAAGCAAAAAAAATGTATTATTATTAGAGAAATGTAAATCAAAACTACAATGAGGTATCACCTCACACCAGTCAGAATGGCCATCATCAAAAAAGTCTACAAACAGTAAATGTTGGAGATGATGTGGAGGAAAGGGAACCTCCTTGCACTGTTGGTGGGAATGTAAGCTGATACACCCACTAAGGAGAACAGTATGGAGATTCCTTAAAAAATTAGGGATAAACTACGATATGGCCCAGCAATCTCACTACTGGGCAAATACTCAGAGAAAATCACAGTTCAAAAATACACATGTACTCCAATGTTCACTGCAGTACTATTTACAAAAGCCAGGACAAGAAAGCAACCTAGATGTCTATTGACAGATGAATATAAAGTTGTTGCATACTACAATGGAATATTACTCAGCCATAAAGAGAGACAGATCTGAGTCAGTTGTAGTAAGGTGGATGAACCTAGAGCCTATTATACAGAGAGAAATAAGTCAGAGAAAAACAAGTATCATATATTAATGCGTATATATGGAATCTAGAAAAATCATACTGATAAACTTACCTGCAGAGAAGGAATGGAGATACAGATGTCGAGAACAGATTTATGGACACAGCAGGGGAAGGGGAGGGTGAAACAAGACTGAGAAAGTCGCACTGACATATTTACACTGCCACTGCTACTGCTAAGTCACTGCAGTCGTGTCTGACTCTGTGCAACCCCATAGATGGCAGCCTACCAGGCACCCCTGTCCCTGGGATTCTCCAGGCAAGAACACTGGAGTGGGTTGCCATGTCCTTCTCCAATGCATGAGAGTGAAAAGTGAAAGTGAAGCTGCTCAGTCGTGCCCGACCCTCAGCGACCCCATGGACTGCAGCCTTCCAGGCTCCTCCGTCCATGGGATTTTCCAGGCAAGAGTACTGGAGTGGGGTGCCACTGCCTTCTACCATATGTGAAACAGACAGTGGGGAGCCTAGTCTGGCACTCTGTGACGACCTAGAGGCGTGGGATAGGGGTGAGGTGGAGGTAGTCTCAAGAGAGAGGGGACACACACACACAGTTATGGCTGATTCACACTGTTGTATGGCAGGAAACAACACAATACTGTAAAGCAATTATCTTCTGATTTAAAAAAAATTAAATAAAATGGTATAACTAAAATAAATACATATATGAACAAAAAAAGGATTACTACCTCTTCTCATTCGTTTCTACTGCATCCCTGGATCTCTGTTTTGCAAATAATTTGGCCATTCTTTTAGCTTTGTTCTTTTGTCTATTGCTCATTCCTGTTCGAAACTCTGAGTCAATCAGTTCAGCGGCCTGGAGAGTCTAAAAGAATAAAAGAATGTGCAGTTTGAACTTTTGAAGTTAAAATATATACCCACAGTCTCAGCCTCAGAAGAGGACTAAAGTCTATAAGTTTCACTATAAACAAACTGATTGCATTCTTCTTTGACAGATTTATGCTATTCTGCTGTATAGCTGTACCATAATTTCACTCTCTTCTTCCTTCTTCCCTATTCTTCCAGTTGCCAGGAAAAGCTCATGGGTTTCTTAACTTTATGTCATAGATGCGGCAAAAGTGTATGATCCTGACTCCAGTGAGGACTCTGAAGAGGTGAAACTTTAAAAGAAACAATATAGTCTAAAAGTTCTAAGCATGTTAGTCACTCTTTGTGACCCCATGACTGCAGCCCACCAGGCTCCTCTATCTGTGAGATTTTCCAGGCAAGGATACTGGAGTGGTTTGCCATTTCCTTCTTCAGGGGATCTTCCCGACCCAGGATCGAACCCGGGTCTCTTGGACTGCAGGCAGATTCTTTAGCAACTGAGCTACCAGGGAAGCCGTAATGTACGCATAAAGAATGTCAATTTAAAAAAAAAATTATAATCATCTACTGAAAAAATAAAAATAACTATAGCCATAAGTAACTGGCTTCCCAGATGGCTCAGCAGGCAGGATTCTGCAGCAATGCAGGAGACAAAGGAGATCCGGGTTCAGTCCCTGGGTTGGGAAGATCCCCTGGAGCAGGAAACGGCAACCCACTCCACTATTCTTGCCTGGAAAATTATATGGACACAGGAGTCTGGCAAGCTACAGTCCAAGGAGTCGCAAAGAGTCAGATACAACTAAGAACGAAGACCTGATAAATAACTGGTCTTTCCCTCTTAATCACTCACTGCATACCACTTTTGCTTCTTCTTCCATTCATAGGAGACATTATTAAGGCTGTGAATAAATATGCTTTAATACAAGCCTAAAAATCCTTCTGCCCTTAGCTGATTTAAGATTCAACTGAAATGTTCATTACCACAAGCAGTCAGGGTCACTGGTGTGGGTGCCCTGCTACAGACTTGGTCCAGGGGCCACCAGCATATACACAAGGCAGTGGAACAGCGATGAACACTACAACAATAAGCCTCAGCAACTCTTCCCGAAGGGCCCTGACATCCAAAGCCAACCGAATTTGGATCCTGCCAAATTTGCTGCTGCCATCTCCTTTCCAATTATTGTCTATAGCCTATTTTCTCTAATATACCTACCTATTAATTTCCCTACACAATATCCAATTACCACACTGTGATCAAGTTTGTTTTCATTTATTTTATTCTATTGTTTTTTATATCTTATGCTTCAGTTCATACTCCATCTTTCTGTTCTTTCATGTTTGTTATTATATTTTCTGCCTCTTTATACTCTTCCCTCCAGAATCTGCTCTTTTTCCCTTGTCTACAAAAGTCCCATCATCATCACACACTCCTCAATGCTAAAAAACTTACTTACAAATTTTAATGATTTAGAGGACAACTAGAATAACGGCAAATAGAACCATTCTCCACTTAAGCAAAAGGAAAGGCCAAGGGAATGAGAAGACATGGGTCTCATGTAAAGCAGGCCAAGAAGTAAGAGCACTAAATCCCCTGAAAGGCACTATTTCACATGTATATACATTCTCAGGAGAGAGCGCCACAGCTTTTACTGGAGCTTATGAAGTATAAGCTTCAATGTATAAGAAAAGAAGCACACAGGCATCCATTGGGAATTGGAAAAACAGAAACAGGAAAAATACAGAGCAAAATTATGGTACAGCCATATAAACAGAAAGAAGTTATCAAAAAACAAGGTGATCAGTCTGTATATATGGACGGGTATGGATGCATGCTTAGTCATGTCTGACTCTTTATGACCCTGTGGACTGCAGTCTGCCAGGCTCCTCTGTCTGTGGAATTTTTTAGGTAATAACTCTAGAGTGGATTACCATTTCCTGCTCCAGGGGATCTTCCTGATGCAGGGATCAAACCCATGTCTCCCGTGTCTCTTGCACTGGCAGATGGATTCTTTACCACTGTGTTTCATCTTGGAAGCCCACACATACAGGCAGACACGGCTTAAAAAAGACTTGTGCATACACAGAAAATTTCAGGAAAAAAAGGACAAATAATTTTTAAAGGGCTGCCATGAGACACAGGGAAATGTGTGCCGATAATTTATCAGAAAGAAGCTTACTTCATATCATAGGTCCTTTTGCACTGTTTGAAAGTTTTCATCATGTTTGCTCTTTCTCAAAGGAATGAGATTTCTAAAGATCTAAAGATCTCTAGATCTTTAGAGATCTAAATCTCTAAAGATTTCTAGTATCAGCAGATCTATGATAGCCCTTGCTATCTCCTACCCTCCGAAATATTTATTTTCTTCATTGAAGAATACAAGAAAGAGCAACTGGTGCAACTATGATTTCTCAACACCAATGTCTCCTGAAAGGTCCAGCACAGCTTTTATCTAATAGTCTAGCACCTAGAAGGCAGGCAGATGCTACCTTCTACCTCTTCAGAATCTATCACTAGAAATTCAACTTATGGATATATTAAATTATGGTGACACTAAGCAACAATGAGCAGAAATAAGGAGTGCATTTTTTTAATTGCAATTGCATAGCAAAATAAAATTGCCTGTATTATTACTTGCAGTCAGACAACCAAAGGTTTTACCTACAGATTGTTTGTTCGCAAGGGCTGCTGAAGTTGGGGTATAATCCAAATCTTCATCATTAAAGAGCTCTTCAGTGCTCATTCCAATCGCTTCTCCCATATTAAGGCCAAGTTTCTTCTGTAATAGCTTTCGTTGGCGTGCTATCCTCTCCTTAGGATCCACTTCACCTTTAAACAAAAAAGAAATATATTTTTTTTAAATCAGTTAAGAAGCTTTCTAATACACGAAGATCAAACTCGATTAAAATTTTTTTTTAACTATTAGAACACCTCTCTTGATAATAAAACAAACCACACTGCTCACAATCTCTGAACATGTCATAAACTTTATTACCTAATAGAGTAAGTATTTTACTGACTCTCGGAAAATAGCATTCTAGCTAACAAAAACACTCTAGGAGTAATATCACTCACTGATATTACCCAATGCCCTACTGTCAATTATCAAGTATATATAAAATAAGATCTATTCCTATGAAGATAAACCAATCTTATTATTTTATAGCTACCCTTTGTACATTCTCCGAAATATCTAGCCAGGCTTTAAAAAAAAAAAAAAAAAATCTAGAGTATTTGACAGAAAAGATCTCAACAAATACATGCTTATTCCAAGTGTGGCCTTTATAGTATTCTGAAATGACACATTCCTCTATTTTATTTAGTTATATATTTGATAGCCCAAATAAAAGACATAGGCACAAAAAAGTAGATTTTGAATGTTCCAAGTAAAATCCCTCAATATTTCAGTAGAATATAGATCAAAAGGTATCATTTTAAAAATAAAAATTTGGGCTTAAAATATTTAAGCTGCAAGATATGATTCTATCATGATTAGTTTCCAATAACAGCTGACTAAGTTCTTTTGGACTACCCCTCCAAAGATAACAAACAAATTCTAGCTAAAAAAAAAAAGTAAACAACTACCTGAAGGCACTGGAAAGAGAATAAAAGTAGGCATATACTTGGGAGAGTTATCAGTGCCTGGAAGTAAGCATGGCATTAAGTGACTTTCCCATTTTTGAACCTTTTTAGCCCAAAGGTAGACCCAGTCTACGGTATGTTGGGCAGTCATATCCTACATTTAAAAGTTGTGCAAAAACCCAGTATGTCTGGCTTGAAGAACTAGAGGAAAGAGAGTCAGGAACAGCATAAACATTGGAAAATAGAGAAAACCCAGAAAGAAGAGAACCAGACAGAAAGCCAAATCTCTGGATGATCTCTGAAATACACACGGACAGCACAGACTCCAAATAGTTCAAATAAAGCTAAAAATTGAATTGAGATTTGAATTGTTGCCCACCACAAATGAGATTGAGTTTGCAATTTGAGTTGCATCAAATTAAATACCTATTAAAACAAGCACGCAAAAACAACCAAACTAAACCAAACAAATGAAAACACTCTCTGGAAGAATATAACAGAATCTAGCCTGCAGTATAAACATTTACACTGTGAGAAATACAATCCAAAATAACTGACATACAAAGAATCAAGAAAATGTAACCCATCCCAAAAGAAAGCCAGTTAATGGAGATCAACTCTTAGATCACCTAGATGTTCGAACTGGAAGACAAAATTTTTAAGCAACTAATGTAACAATATTCAATGTAAAGGAAGATACTGTCACAATAATGAGAAGATAGGATACTTCATTACAGAAACAAACTATTTTTAAAAACAGAATCATATACTTGAAAAGGGTGACTTATATGTGCAAAATATGCCAGTTTTTTTTAAAGTAAGTCTGGAACTAAACAATACTTGAAAATTTTAAATCAACAAATGTGCTTAACAACTTAATTGAGATAACAGGACAAAGTATAAGTGAATCCAAAGGTAAAGCTATACAAAATCCCTCATCTAAAGAACAGGGAAGGGGAGGAAGATTTGAATAAACAAACAACTTAAATATAAAAATAACAAAATAATTCTACTAACAACATCAAAAGCAAAACTTAAGAATTTATATTTTGAAAACTACAAAATATTAGTTTAAGAAATTAAAGATCTCAATAAATGGAAGAACATTCTATGTTAATGGATCAGAATACCTAAAGGTAAGACAGTAGTACTTCTCAAATTGATACACAGATTCAAAACAATTTCTATCAAAATATCAGCTGGTTTTTTACAGACACTGACAAACTGATCTTAAAATTCATACAAAAATGCAAGAGACCAAGAATATCCAAAATAATCCTGAATATCCAAAATAATCCTGAAAAAGAACAACAAGTTGGAGGCTCATACTTTTTGATTTTAAAAATTACTTCTAGAAAGCAACAGTGATCAAGACAATGAAATACTGACACAGCCATCAATCAAATACAACTGAGAGTTCAGAAATAAGACTACATATCTGCAGACAAGGGTGCAAAAACAATTCAATGGAGAAAAAAAGAATCTTTTCAACAAATGATGTTGAGACAATAGGATAGCCACATATAAAAATATGATATTGGGGACTTCCTTGGTGGTACAGTGTTTAAGAATCCACCTGCCAATGAAGGGGACACCAATTCGACCCCTGGCCCAGGAGATTTCACATGCCACAGGGCAACTAAAGCTCACAAGCCACAACTACTAAGCCCACGTGATGCAACTACTAAAGTCCATGCACTTAGACCCTGTGCTCTGCAACAAGTGAAGCCACCACAGTGAGAGGCCTGTGCACCACAGCAAACAGCAGCCCCCACTCACATCTAGAGAAAACCTCTGCTCAACAATGAAGACCCAGTGCAACCAAAGAAATAATAATTAACAACCAAAAAAAAAAGCCTCAAAAAGAAAAAAGATTGTTAAGACTCTTAACCTCAGAACGTACAAAAATAAGCTCAAAATAGATCAAATACCTAACAGTAAGAGTTAAACTATAAAACTCTCAGAGAAAATAAAGGAGTAAATATGACCTCAGATTTGGCAAAAAATTCTAACATATGATATCAAAAAGCTTGAGAAATAAAAGGAAACAGATAAACAGGATTTCATCAAAATTAAAAATGTCATGCTTTGAAGGTCAGGAAAGTGAAAAGATAATGCATAGAATGGGAGGAAATATCTGTCAATCATTTATTAGATAAGAGGTTTATATACAGAATATATAAAGAACTCTTATACCTCATTAATAAAAGAACAGATATTCCAATTAAAAATGGGTGAACAACACGAATAGACAACTCTCCAAAGATATAGAAATGGTCAATAAACACATGAAAATATGTTCAAGATCATTAGTCATCAGAAAAATGCAAATCAAAAGTACAATGAGGTATCACTTTATAGTCACTGGTATATAGTCAAAATCAGTGAACAATAAGTAAACACTGGCAAGGATGTGGAGAAATTGGAACATTTGAATCCTGCTAGAGGAATGTGAAATGGTGAAGCCAGTTTGGAGAACAGTCTGGCAGTTTTTCAAAGAGTAAAACAGTTACCACAAGACCTAGCAAGTCCATTCTTAGGTATATACATCAGTTCAGTTCAGTTGTTCAGTCATGTCCAACTCTTTGCAACCACACAGACTGCAGCATGCCAGGCTTCCCTGTCCATCATCACCTCCCAGAGCTTGTTCAAACTCATGTCCATTGAGTTGGTAATGCCATCCAACCATCTCATCCTCTGTCGTCCACTTCTCCGCCTGCCTTCAATCTTTCCCAGCAATGGTCTTTTCTAATCAATCAATTCTTTGCATGAGGTGGCCAAAGTATTGGAGCTTCAGCTTCAGCATCAGTCCTTCTNCAGTTCTTCGCATCAGGTGGCCAAAGTATTGGAGCTTCAGCTTCAGCATCAGTCCTTCTCATCCTCTGTCGTCCACTTCTCCGCCTGCCTTCAATCTTTCCCAGCAATGGTCTTTTCTAATCAATCAATTCTTTGCATGAGGTGGCCAAAGTATTGGAGCTTCAGCTTCAGCATCAGTCCTTCTCATCCTCTGTCGTCCACTTCTCCGCCTGCCTTCAATCTTTCCCAGCAATGGTCTTTTCTAATCAATCAATTCTTTGCATGAGGTGGCCAAAGTATTGGAGCTTCAGCTTCAGCATCAGTCCTTCCATTAGTCCTTCCATTCAGGACTAATCTCCTTCAGAATGGACTGATTGGATCTCCTTGCAGTCCAAGGGACTCTCAAAAGTCTTCTCCAATACCACAGTTCAAAAGCATCAATTCTTCAGTGCTCAGCTTTCTTCATAGTCCAACTCTCACATCCATACATAACCACTGGAAAAACCATAGCCTTGACTAGATCAACCTTTGTTGACAAAGTAATGTCTCTGCTTTTTAATATGCTGTCTAGGTTGGTCATAACTTTCCTTCCAAGGAGTAAGCATCTTTTAATTTCATGCCTGCAGTCACCATCTGCAGTGATTTTGGTGCCCAAGAAAATAAAGTCTTCCACTGTTTGCACTGCTTCCCAGTCTATTTGTCATGAAGTGATAGGATTGGATGCCATGATCTTATTTTTTTTTGAACACTGAGTTTTAAGCCAGCTTTTTCACTCTCCTCTTTCACTCTCATCAAGAGGCTCTTTAGTTCCTCTTCGCTTTCTGTCATAAGGGTGGTGTCATCTGCATATCTGAGGTTATTAATATTTCTTCCACAAATCTTGATTCCAGCTTGTGCTTCATCCAGCCCAGCATTTCACATGATGTACTCTGCATACAAGTTAAATAAGCAGGGTGACAATATATAGCACTGACATACTCCTTTCCCAATTTTACAATCCATTGTTCCATGTCCGGCTCTAACTGTTGTTTCTTGATCTATATATGTATTTCTCAGAAGGCAGGTAAGATGGTCTAGTATTCCCATCTCTTTAAGAATTTTCCACAGTATGTTGTGATCTGCACAGTCAAAGGACCATAACATCTACCAGTGTGGTAAGTATCCCTTAGAAGAAATGGAGTAGCCCTCATATTCAGCAAAAGTTATCTACATAGAAGAAATGAAAACATACATGTACAAAAATCTGTACATGAACATTTACTGCAGCATTACAAAAAAGCCAAAAAGGTAGGAACAACCCAAATGTCTTCAAACAATGAATAAATACACAAAATGTTATATTCATACAATGGAATGTTATTCAGCCAGAAAACGAAATAATTTCATACCTATTAGTACGGCTGCTACCAAAAAAAAAATCAAAGTAACAACAGTTGATAAAGTTATGTGGAGAAATTGAAAACCTCATAGATTGTCGGTGAGAATGCAAAATGAAATAGGCACTATGGAGAACAGTATGGCAGTTCTAAAAAAAAAAAAAAAAAAAAAAAGATCAAAAATAGAATTACCATATGATCCTATAATTTCACTTCTGGGCATAGACCCCAAAGAACTGGAAGCAGGAATTTCAATAGATATTTGCATGTCTGTGTTCACAGCAGCATTATTCACAATAACCAAAAGGTAGAAGCAACCCAAGTGTCTAACGACAGGTGAACTGATAAACAAAACATGGTATAAACACCGGAATTATATATTATATATAATACATATATATATGTAATATATATATAATATATATTATATATAATACACCAGAATTATTATTCAGCCTTATTAAAAAGGAAGGAAATTCTGACACATACAATACAGATAAACATGAAAGGAGATTCAGTTCAGTTTAGTCGCTCAGTCGTGTCCGACTCTTTCTGACCCCATGAATTGCAGTACGCCAGGCCTCCCTATCCATCACCACTCCCAGAGTCCGCCCAAACTAATGTCCATTATGTCAGTGATGCCATCCAACCATCTTATCCTCTGTCGTCCCCTTCTCCTCTTGCCCTCAATCTTTCCCAGCATCAGGGTCTTTTCAAATGAGTCAGCTCTCCGCTTCAGGTGGCCAAAGTATTGAAGCTTCAGCTTCAACATCAGTCCCTCCAATGAACACCCAGGACTCATCTCCCTTAGGATGGACTGGCTGGATCGCCTCGCAGTCCAAGGGACTCTCAAGAGTCTTCTCCAATGCCACAGTTCAAAAGCATCAATTCTTTGGCGCTCAGCTTTCTTTATAGTCCAACTCTCACATCCATACATGACCACAGGAAAAATCATCGCCTTGACTAGACGGACTTTTGTTGGCAAAGTAATGTCTCTGCTTTTTAATATGCTGTCTAGGTTGGTCATAGCTTTCCTTCCAAGGAGTAAGTGTCTTTTAATTTCATGGCTGCAATCACCATCCGCAGCCATGATTCTGGAGCCCTGAAAAATAAAGTCCGCCACTGCTTCCCCATCTATTTGCCATGAAGTGATAGGACTGAATGCCATGATCTTAGTTTTCTGAATGCTGAGCTTTAAGGCAACTTTTTCACTCTCCTCTTTCACTTTCATCAACAGGCTCTTTAGTTCTTCTTCACTTTCTGCCATAATGGTGGTGTCATCTGCATATCTGAGGTTATTGATATTTCTCCCGGCAATCTTGATTCCAGCTTGTGCTTCCTCCAGCCCAGCTTTTCTCATGATGTACTCTGCATGTAAGTTAAAAAGCAGGGTGACAATATACAGCCTTGACATACTCCTATTCCTATGTGGAGCCAGTCTGTTGTTCCATTATGTTAAGTGAAAGGAGATTACGTTAAGTGAAGAACGTCAGTCACAAAAGGAGAAATACCATAGATTTCACTCAGATGAAGTACTTCGAGTAGTCAAATTCAAAGACAGAAAGTAAAACAGTGATTGCCGGCGTGGGGTGGGGAGGTCTGAGGGGAGAAAGGGATGGGAATTATTGTTTAATGGTATAAGGTTTCATTCTGCAAGATAAAAAGGGTTCTGGAGATTGGCTGCACAACAATATGAATGTACTTAATACTACTGAGCTATACTCTTAAAAATGATTAAGATGGTAAATTTTATGTTATCTATATTTGATCAAAATTTAAAAATGGATATACTCTATAACAGTAATAAATACTATTTAGGAAAAAAAATCTAAACAGTACCAACATGTATACTACAATATAGATAAATGGTGGAAAAATTCTGCTAAGTAAAAAGAAGTCAGACACAAAAGGCTACATACGATTCCATTTATATGAAATGCCCATAAAAGACAAATCTAATAGATAAAGGAAGTAAATTAATGATTCCTTAGGGCTGGGAAGAAAAAGAAGGGGTGTAGGGGAATAAGAGTGTGATAAAGCATATGGAGTTTCTTCCTGAGGTAGTGACAACATTCTAAAATTACACAAACCTGTAAATATACTAAAACTCAGTGAATTGTACACTTTTAAAATGGGCGATTTATGTGGTATGTGAATTATACCTCTCTATAGCTATAGTAAAAGAAAAAGAAATAAAATTAAGGCTGCTCTCCTCAGAGGGAAAACAACAGGCATCCAACATGAAAACTTCTGGGTCATAAATTCAGTACACTCACAAAGAGCTCCAAATCAGCCCTCTCATTTCAGGAAAAGTTTACTGGGGAAAATAATCAACACAACTGCAAAGGAAACAGACTGGCACCTATGCTAATCATGTACATGTAATTTATAAATACATAGAGATCAACACAGATGAACAGACATTTGAAGAAAATCTAATTAGAGGGTTTTAACGAACACTCTTCAGCACACTATGACTTATCAGCATTAAAAACTGAGTTATTGGGAGAAAAAAGCTGAATTCTAAAAAAATTGGGGTTCCCAATCCTGCTTACATATCAGTCATCTGTAGAGTTTTTTCATTTAATATACAATTTCCCAGAACTCTCCACAGATGTATTAAATCAGCATCTTTAAGACACGTCCCAAGCACACTTTCTTTTCTAATGACAAAAGTCACACTGACTTTTTTCCCTAGATAAGGCCCAATAATCTCTCCTGATGCTTATAGGAACACTACTAAGACTGGTAAACTAATTAGTAAACTTAAAGATAACTTTTTTCGAATTGTAAAGTTTTTGAAGACTTCTACTTCCCTTATTTAAAAAAACTATGCTTTTCTGGAACTTAAGCAAATTCTCCTCTTTATTCTCTCCATAAATAANCCCTAGATAAGGCCCAATAATCTCTCCTGATGCTTATAGGAACACTACTAAGACTGGTAAACTAATTAGTAAACTTAAAGATAACTTTTTTCGAATTGTAAAGTTTTTGAAGACTTCTACTTCCCTTATTTAAAAAAACTATGCTTTTCTGGAACTTAAGCAAATTCTCCTCTTTATTCTCTCCATAAATAACTACACTAGATTTTTCAATAGAAAGCATATTAAGCAAGAGGAAATGAATATCTGACTTTTTTTTTTTTAAGATGAACAAACTGGAGATCATTTCATTAACCTAGCTAGATAGATATCCTTTGACTAATGATTAATTAGCAACAAAACAAAACATTGTTCTGTTTTGGTTTAAGTCAAAAAAGCAATTTATTTACTTACAGAAATCCATTAAAAACATCAAGGTTTTTTCCACTCAAGGCATCAATCTTGAATGGCCAAAACATTTATTTTATATCCAGATGGATTCTGTAAGTTTAAAGATAATGGGACAATTACCTATCTAAGATTTATTTTTCATTTTTGCTTTGGTCATTAGCATCAGTAGATCAAATTACTTAAATATTTAAAACATATGATAAAAAAGAAGTGTCATAGTCTCTTAAATTTCAAGATTTCTGAAAACATTACCACAACTTGTGCTAATCCTGGATTTTAAAATCTATTCAACTAAAGCTCCTAGAAATTGTACCACTTTACAATTTCTATACTGAAATATTAAAAATATTAATATGTATGCTGACATACTAATGTCTATTAATGCTGCATATATGTGTGTGTGTGTATATATATATAGCACATGTTCAATTAAGGGATGAAAAATATTCCTATTTGTTTTAGACAAAGTGCTCCTGGTCATCTTCCCTATGGCCCACATCTCAAACTACAAACTTCCGTGATTTTACATTTCATGGCATCTGTTAGGTTTTGTATGACTGATAACATAGCACACCAAGGAACAAACTGATTTGAACACACATTTCAGACTTTTTTTCTACAGGACTATTACATACCTGATTTTTCATCTTGTACTTCAAATTCTGCACCAGCAGATCCCAAAAGTGATGCCCCATGTTGTAACAATCTACATATATCAAATCTGTCAAAATTCAACCGATCTGTAGTAGATGAGTCTTCCATAGCACTTTCTGAAGTAGTTTCTAGATGAGGTTTAAAAACATTCAATTTGATTATACAGCCAAAGTGCAGAATGAAAGAAAATAGCATTACTTCAGGTGAGTGGGTAGTATTTTAAGAAAAGTAAAATGTGGAGGAAGTAGAAAAGCTATTGTGGATTTATTTACGATCAGTTCTTATTTATGAAAAAACTATTTAGCAGACGGCTCCCTTTCTACAAACTATCTGAATGTTAGTGGGTGTGTAACTTGACTATACAAGCACAATATTACATGAAGAAATGTATCCCCATGTTGAAATATGTATATTAAAAATCATCTGTTAAACAGTTGAAAGATAAAGGTAATTTATCACAGTGATAAACTGAAAGATAAACATATTCATATAAATTTTCATAAATAATACTAATGAGCATCATCACTCCCTATACCTAGGAATATCTAGGACATAAAGGAACTACTCAATCAATAGGACTCATTCCTCATAATATAAGCAAATTACAAATCTCCTGGCAAACTGCTAAAATGAAATATCTATCTGGGGCCTAAAACTATTTACAAAATGTTCTATATTCACCCCAAAAATGTTATACAATTGTAAAATTTTATATATACTATAAATTGTTCACTGACAATAGATTGTTTGGCTGGTCATTCGCATATAATTCTCTACAAACTAAAGTATAATTGCTAAACTGAAAGGGACCTGCTATGAATTTCTTAATGTTTTCTAATGATAACAATATATTTGATACTGTATATTTGATACTAATGATACTATATTTTAATGCTGGTGTAACTAATTTAAAGCTTTTTTGCAGGGTGGAATTCTCTGGCAGTCCAGTGGTTAAGACTCCATGTAGTCAATGCAATGGGCTTGGGTTCAATTCCTGGTGGGGGAACTAAGATTTCATTAACAAGGTTAAGGGGAAAAAAAAAAAGGTTTTTTGAAAAGAATTTAAGTCCTAGTATCTCTGTATACCAAAATAAGCAGGGGTAATAAGTTGGAAAGAAAATGGCTCTTTTCTAAAACAATTTATAACTTCTTCTGGTTATGTATTTCTTTCAATGAGAGAAGACAAACTAACACAATCCCTCAAAATAATAGGTGCAGCAAATTAAAGTAAAAATTTTAGATGTGTTACGAAAGGATAAAACTCGTATTACTAAAAGTGACATGAAAATGAAATGGAGTTACACCATATTAAATTCTCAATTAAAATGTGTAACTTTATAAATTTGTAAAAGCATACATTCAAGTGTCATACATAACAGGCAGTCAGAAAACAAGTAATTTCCACTAAAAGACATCTAAAAGGCATAAAAGGACTAAAGATTGGCCTTTCCAAATATCCACACATAATTGTACTTATTAAATTTAGTAAACAACTACCCTATTCTCACGGCAACAAGAAAAATTTGACTGTTTTAAATATAAAGTATTTATACTTAATTGATTTCATTTTTTAGGACATAAATCCTTGAGGGAAATAATAATCTCTGCAAATCAACCATACTGTAGAATAATTTAAAATATATATGAGAAGAGATTGTCTAGTACAATTTTTAAAACATGGTGGAAAAGCACCTTGTTCAATTTTATTTCCTGACAAGACTGCCCCTAAAGTATGAAAATTCATCCTTTAAAAGTGGAATTACTAAAACAAAATGTATAGTTTTTACTACAAACTACTTTTTCCTCTTAAAAGCACCTTGTTTGGTTCTTGGCACGGGATTCCATTCAGGTACATTTTTCACTATAGCTTCAACAGCTTGTCCTGCTGCAATCCGAGTATCCCAATTTGTACTCCTTAAATATATCAACACCTTAAAAAATTGTAAAGTAAAAGTTACACACCAAAAAATATCGTATGTTCAAAGAGTCAAAAGAGAGGAACATGAATATACTTATTAATTTCTAATTTAGTAGCTCTCAAATTTATACAAAACACTTTGCAATTATTAAAATCATTTATAAGATTTTCTATCAGTCATAAGAAATACCACTACACTTTAAAGAAAGGAGACAGAGAGGGGGCGGCCCTTGTGATCCAGTGGTTAAGAATCTGCCTTCCAATGTAGCGGGAAGCAAGTTCAATTCCTGGTTGGGGAACTAAGATCCTACATGCCATGGGGCGACGAAACCCTCGAGCTGCAACTACTGAGTCCCTGTGCCACACCTAGAGAGAAGGCCGAGCATCGCAAAAAAGATCCCAGATGCCACAACTAAGACTGGACACAGCCCAAAATAAATACAGTTAATTAACTTTTTAAAAAAGGAAATAGGAAACTTAATAAATAAAAGAACGCTTAAGTGAAATTTAAAAATAAGTTTTTAACATACCAAAAAGCAAAGTGCATATTAGTCATTAAGTCCCTTTACTTAATGCAAGAGTTATAAAACCATTAGAAAAGTAAGTACAGCAAGAGAGCAAGATATAAGACCAATACTTTGTACAAAAATTCCCTGTATTTTTTTACACTTTCCACAATCTGAAAATGAAATTAAGAAAATGATATCATTTATAATAATATCAAAAAGTGTAAAATACTTAAGAATAAATTTAACCAAAAAAGTCCAAGGCTTGTATACTGAAGACTAAAAAAAAACAAAAACAAAAAAACAAAATACTATTGAAAGAAATTAAAGAAGACCCAAATAAACGACACCTCATGTTCAAGGATTAGAAGACTTAATATTATTAACATAGTAATACCCTCTAAACTGAATATGGATTCAACACAATTTTTATCAAAATCCCAGCCTTTTTTTTCTGCAGAAATAGACAAGTTCTAGCGGATCTTAAATTTATATGTAAAATTAAGGTGCCCGGAATCACCAAAACAATCTTGAAAAAGAATAATAAAGTTGGCAGATTCATACTTTTTTATTTCAAAGCTTACTACAAAGCAGAAATAATCAAGACAATGTGGTTAACGGCAGGACAGATACACAGATCAATGGAAAAGAATTTAGTTCAAAAATAACACTATGTGTCTATGGTCAACCAATTTTCAACAACAGTGTCAAGACAATTCAATGGGGAAAAAGGATCTTTTCAACAAATGGTGCTACAGAAACAAAATAATGACTTAAAATCCCTACTTCACGGTTTCTCTGGTGGCTCAATGGTAAAGAATCTGCCTGCCAATGCATGAGACACAGGTTTGATCCCTGATCCAGGAAGATCCCACATGCCTCAGAGCAACCAAGCCTGTGTGCCACAACTGTTGGGTCTGTGCTCTAGAGCCAGGGAGCACAAACACTGAGCCCACATGCCACAAACTACTGAAGCCTGAGCACCTAGGGTCTGCACTCCACAAGAGAAGCCACTGCAGTGGGAAGCCTGTGCACCACAATAAAGAGTAACCCCCAATCACTGCAACCGGAACAGAGTCCGTGCAGCAATGAAGACCCCAGCACAGCCAAAAATAAATAAAATCACTAAAAAAAAAATCCCTACTTCACACCGGACACAAAAAACTAACTCAAAATACACCAAGAGCCTAAAAATAAGAACTAAAACTATAAAACTGTTAGAAGAAAACACAGGGATAAACTTCTGTAACCTTGGATAAGGCAAAGGTTTCTTAGATATGATCTCAAGAGCACACAAGTCATGTGTTTAAAAAAGATAAAGTCAACTTCATTGTAACTAATAACTTTTGTGCTTCAAGGGACACCATTAAGAAAGTGAAGACAATCTCAAGACTAGCAGAATGAATTTGCAAACCCTCTATCTGATAAGGGGCTTGTATCTAAAATGTATGAAGAAACTTACATCTCATCAATAAAAGAACAGATATCCCACTTAAAAATGGTCAAAGGATCTGAATAGACAGATCCTCAAAGATATAGAAATGGTCAATAAACAAATGAAAAGATGTTCAACATCATTAGACATATGAAAATGCAAATCAGAACTTATAGTATCACTTCATACACACTGGTATGAATATAAACAGTCAGTTAATAGTTATGTGCTGGAAACTTCCCTGGTAGTACAGTGGTTAATAATTTGCCTACTAACGCAGGAGACACAAGTTCGATCCCTGGTCCAGGATGACTCCCCATGGTGTGGAGCAACTAAGCTTGTGTGCCATGACTACTGAGCCTGCGTTCTAGCGCCTGTGAGCTGCAGCTACTGAAGCCTTCACACTCTGGAGCCTGTGCTCTGCAACAAGAGAAGCCACTACAATGAGAAACCCACACACCACAACTAGAGAGTGGTCCCTGCTTGCTGCAGCTAGAGAAAGCCCACATGCAGCAACAAAGTCCCAGCACAGCCAAAAATCATAAACAAAATTTTTTTTAAAAAGTGCTGACAAAGATATGAAGAAATCAGACCTCTCATACATGCTGTTGGGAATGTAATATGGTATAATATGCCTTCCAGTTTGGAAGGCAGTCTGGCAGTTCCTCATAAAGTTAAACACAGTTACCATATGACCCAGTAATTCTACTCTCTGGTATACACCCATGTACGAAAACATACATCCATACAAAAAATTGCACACAAATTTTCATAGCAGCATTATTTAAAACAGGATCAAAAGTGGAAACAACTAAAATGTTCATCAACTGATAAAGAAATAAATAAAATGTGGTATATCCAACATTATACATACCAATACAAAGAATGATATTTGGGAGAATGGCACTGAAACATGTATACTATCATGTAAGAAACGAATCGCCAGTCTATGTTCAATACAGGATGCTTGGGGCTGGTGCACGGGGATGACCCAGAGAGATGATATGGGGTGGGAGAGCATTCAGGGTTGGGAACTCATGTACACCCGTGGCGGATTCATGTCAATGTATAGTAAAACCAATACAGTATTGTAAAGTAAAATAAAGTAAAAATTAAAAAAAAAAAAAAAGAATGAAAACGAAAATGCCAAAACATGAAAGGCAGCTTTCCAGGGGGTGCTAGTGGTAAAGAATGCACCTGCGAATGCAGGAGACAGAGAGAGACATGGGCTTTGATCCCTGGGTTGGGTAGATCCCCTGGTGGAAGGCATGGCAACTCACTCCAGCATTCTTGCCTGGAGAACCCCATGGACAGTAGCCTGGCACGCTACAGTCCACTGGGTCGCAAAGAGCTGCACATGACTTGACTGAAGTGATTTAGCACACACAATATGAGAGAACCTTGAAAATAGCATTTAAGTGAAAAAACAATCACAAAATACCACATATTTAATATAAAATGTTCAAAACAGGCAAGTCTATAAACAAAAGAGTAGATCAGTGGTTGCCTAGGACTGAGTATGGAAGGGAGAGTGATAAGAGAGTGACTGGTAATAGACATGAGGTTTCTTTTGAGGGAGACAAAAATGCTTCAGGGCTTCCCCAATGGCTCAGTGGTTAAGAATCTGCCTGTAAAGCAGGAGCCACAGGTTTGGTCCCTGGGTAGGGAAAATCCCCTGGAGGAAGGTATGGTAACCCACTCCAGTATTCTTGCCTGGAGAATCCCAGGGANTTTGAGGGAGACAAAAATGCTTCAGGGCTTCCCCAATGGCTCAGTGGTTAAGAATCTGCCTGTAAAGCAGGAGCCACAGGTTTGGTCCCTGGGTAGGGAAAATCCCCTGGAGGAAGGTATGGTAACCCACTCCAGTATTCTTGCCTGGAGAATCCCAGGGAAAGAGCATCCTGGTGGGCTGCAGTCCATAGGGTTGCCATGAGTAGGACACGACTGAAATGACTTAACACACAAAAATGTTTTAAAATTAGATTGTGTGATAGTTGCATGTATCTGTGGATATACTAAAAATCCCTGAATTGTACACTTTACCTGGACGAATTACATGGTATACAAAATCTCTTCAATAAAGCTATTTTTCACAAAAATAAAACCAAAGGCAAAAGGAAAACACTGAGGGCAGAGAGGGGACATGAGATGAGAAAAGTGCTAGAAACAAACTTTGCCTTTTTTAGAATTATTTGATGGTAGTCATATGGTGGAGCCCGAGTTAAGAAGGACAGAATTCACTTGGAAGGCTGGAAACTTTTTCTCAGTTCAGCAGAGGTTAGTGTTACTCATTGTTTCCAGTCTCAGTTCATTCAGTCCTCCAGCTCTTCCCTTGGGATGAGAAGAAATGGGTGTCTCTCTCTCCCCACATCTACCACATGAGTATAGTACTGTCAAACGTGCATCTTCTCTTTCTGAGAACATGGAACCTGTAGATGTCAAATCACTATCTCTCCATCTACGTCTTGGTTAGAAAGTTCTGATAGTATCTAAGTGAGGAGTGTGCTGGAGAGAGTTGCTGTTTGCCCACATGATGGAACAACAGAGGGCAGATTTGTGTAGGATGACAAGGGCTTAGAACTCCTACTCATAGGAATCAGGGAGGGACAGATCAGAACCAGAGGAGGAGATAAGACTGGTGGGAATAGAGGTACCCTGGGTCTTCCAATATTTGTGTTATCATATTGCTTCCCATCCCATCTGCTATCCACTGGCCCCACTCCCACTAAACATACATACCAAGCACTCCTGACTTTATTTTGTATGCCAGAGAATTAAATACATGGAATTTGTTGCTTACTATCCCTGGGTTGGGAAGATCCCCTGGAGTAGGAAATGGTAACCTGCTCCAGTATTCTTGCCTGGAAAATTCCACAGACAGAGGAGCCTAGTGGGCTGCAGTCCATGGGTTCACAAAGAGTCGAGAAGAGCACAATGTGTCTGAGAAGAGCACATCATACAGTCACACTTCTACAAGCCCACAGGAATCAGTAAAAATAAAGCAACTGCTTAGGGAAAGAACATGGGCTAGGATTGTGAAAACACTTATCCACCAAAGGAGAAAGCCTCCACTTTCAAAGAGCCAATAACTAAGAATGTAATGACAAGGAGCTTCTCATATATTTCCACCATTACCCATAAGCACTATCCATTTGAAGACTGTCAACTGATATAATTATTAGCTGCTAAGAACAAGTTAGACCACTAACAAACAAGATTAACAACTTAGTTCATTACCACATTGGATCAGATTCAAATTTGTACCACAGGCCAAAGGTTCTTTATTGTCAAATCCCTTCGACAATAAAACTTGACATAAAAAACAAAGTACTTTAAACCTTATAACAAAAAAATAGTAAAAATTTTTAAATATTTGGGGAAATACTGGACTTATTTAATGAATGTGAAGACCACAAACTGTCACTAATAAGACAACTTCCTTCTATGTTTTTACCCATGGATAAATTTCTATAACTGTATTATACTAAAAGAGAGAAAAGAGTTCTTACTTTAGATAATAGATTATTCAGTTCATGGGGATGAAGCTTCACCACTTCTCCAAGTTGCTGTGCAGCAGCTTTTCTTGTAACTGGAGTAGTGCCAGTATCCAGCAAGATAAAAAGACGGTCAAGCCTAAAATAATAAAAATGAAATAGTTATTCTGAAACGTTTCCTCATATATGTTTGAGTCAATACACGTACATATTCAGCATCTATGAACAAAGAGCTATGGCAGAGCTGTAGGAGATAAACTAGTCTACTCCTAAGGAACTTGTTATGGAGGTGGAGTGAGCGAGTAAGGCAAGGACACAAATAATTAGAATACAGGGTATAATACAGGAATTGTACATGCATACACACGTCCAATAAGCACATGTCAGAAAAGCAGAAAGTGCTTTGAGAAGATGGAATGGAAGCAATAAATACTATGTCCCCAACTATATAATACTAAAAGGGCTTTCTAAAAGAAATAGTGTATGAGTTGGACCTTAATGGTAGCAAAAAAAAATTCAATACTGGTGAAAATGAGGCAGTAAAAGGGAAAAAGGGGAGAAACATCTGGAAGAGGGAATAAGACGTGAACAGCAGTAAGACAAAGGAGGCTATATNCAACAGATAGTTTGGAATAAAATCACAATGTCCTATACCTGGAATAAGTGGGAGAAAATGGAAAACTGTGTCCCTTTGCTTCTGGGATACAGGAAAATCCTAAGATTTGAAAAAGAGAAAGGAACCAGTAACTACTACCAGCTGTCCATGTGTCATATAGGTCTAGCCCTTCCACCACAATATTCATCAGGTTCAATGAAGCAAATGGATACCACAGGTAAAGAAAGGAAGGCAGTCTCATATACAGAATAAATGGCTATTTATACAAGACGAAGGATGAAAAGGGGCAAGGTGATATTAATTGTGCCCCAATCCTATATGAGGGGAGATTTCGAGAACAAATCTTTAAATCTCATCTAATGAGGAAGAGAAAGCAAGCAAGGTCCCAAAGTTAAGCATGAATATTAAGTATTAACAAACTACAAAGAAGCTCATCTTTTACCTCTGGGATTATTTTTCTTTTACAAAGAGCTAAAAAATTAGAACGCAAACCTCTAAAATCCCTTTATAACAAAATATAGGGGTCACATGAAATAAGCAGGGTCTTTTCTTCTTTTGGCGGGGGTTGTTGCTGTTTAGTCATGAACCATAGAACTACTGGGTTCCTCTGTCCATGGGATTTCCCAGAAAGAATTCTGGAGTGGTCTTTTCCTTTGCCAGGTGATCTTCCCAACCCAGGTATTGAACTCATCTTTTCCTGCATTGGCAGGAAGATTCTCTACCAATGAGCCACCTGGGAAGCCCTTTGGTGGGGGCAGGATTTATCAAACTAGCCAGTCACTAATAAACACAAAATCATTGTAACTAGTAAAATATATATATATAAAGACATACATACACACACACACACACACACACACACATATACACACACACACACAACTAGGCTTCCCTTGTGGCTCAGCTGGTAAAGAATCCGCCTGCAGTGAAGAAGACCTGAGTTAGATCCCTGGGTTGGGAAGATCCCCTGGAGAAGGGAAAGGCTACCCACTCCAGTATTTTGGCCTGGAGAATTCCATGGAGTGTATAGTCCATGGGGTCACAAACAGTCAGACATGACTGAGCAACTTTCACATACATGCAACCAAAATAGGTCTTTTTCAGTCAAGAAGGCTAAGGGTACCATGAAAACTTTTCAACAGACTCAAAATAAAACACTAAGAGGCAAGGTTCAATTTTTACAGTTAAGGATATGTAAGAAGGACATATTTTAAACAAAATATGAGGTAACTAAAGCCAATGACATAAAGAAAAAAAGAGTAATACAACACAATTTTTGCTTCCTATATACTGAATGGCACACAGAGTGATTATAAAGAAATTAATCTCGAAAAAACGCTGTGCATAGACACACTCCACCTTTTGACATAATATTTCTCCTTATCC
Source organism: Neotragus moschatus (assembly GCA_006410615.1). Taxonomy (NCBI): domain Eukaryota; kingdom Metazoa; phylum Chordata; class Mammalia; order Artiodactyla; family Bovidae; genus Neotragus; species Neotragus moschatus. Next base: position 2,260,624 of record SJYA01003118.1, read on the forward strand.
ACCCAAGGCTGCCTAAATACTTGCCTTCACTCATTTACTCTTCAGGCTTTGCTACAGGATTTGGTGAAGAATGACTCCGAGATAATGGGACAGAAGGGAGAAAAAACAATCTTCTGACAGTGGTTTTCATAAAATTCTAACATGAAGTCAGATCCTAAATCCTTTTCCCATAAAACTACCTCCCTCATACATCCCATACATAACTCTAAGACTGCTCTTTGATGTATTTTCATCTTTATAACTGATTGTGATGATAAAGTTACTGAAACTGTCTCTGAAACTTCACAACAAATATATGTCTATTGCCAGGACTGATTTTTAATGCCTTTGCTCAACGAAAAGAAATTTGCAAAAAGAAAATTTAATATCTATGAACAATTTTCTATCAAGGCAAATAAATGTTCATTTTAAATCTATATTCTAGGGCAAGCAAAATTATCAAAAATTAAATGTTTTATTATAAAAATTATGTCTTAAGTCACATTTATGCAACAATGGACTTACATCTGTATATGATGCATGTATTCTTTATAATAATATAAACTGTATGTGTACAGTTTACTTAAATCCAGGACCTTCCTCCAGGAAAAGTTGCAAAATGGTAGAACTAGACTGGAAGTTAGGAGATTTTTAAAAGTATTACTTTTGTCACTTGTTAGAAGGCTTAGAAAAGAAACCCGCTTAACCTCTTATTTTGTAGGGTAAAACTAGATTTAGTCATATTTCATAGTTTCACATCACTGCCATTGTGTATAGTTTTTTTTCCCCCTTATATACCATGTTTGTCATATCTTTGATCTATTTGATGCAAAGTGCCTTAGACTGCACCTCTGGATAGATTTCAACTATTGGATCAGTCAAAAAGTTCATTTGAGTTTTTCTGTAACATCTTACAGAAAAACCCAAACTTTTTAACCAGCCCAATACTTCATAACTCCTTTTCAGTGATGGAGTTCCTACTTTTGTGATGAAAAGCAAAAGCTGGCTGCAAAATGAACACTCTAAGGAAGTGACAATACTAACCTGTTTGTAAGTCTATATATAAATAGTTAAAATTGAGTTTTCCAAGTTCCCTGCCAATCATTTCCACCACTTTCCTCAAGTCCCAATTGCCATTACCTATTCCTTAAAAATGAATGGACTGAGTAAGAGTAGATCCCTAGGTTATTAGAATACAAACTATCTCATCTCACTTATTACCTTTAAAGGTCTTTACATTCATCCTTTCAATTTCAGATGAAAAGACAGTCCTCGTTTTTCTTCAAGACTTGCATAATGTCTCACCATTTGCTTGATACCATCTCCTTCTACCCTCACTCAATTATCCTTTCTCTAATATCTTACATCACTGCCTTTATTAATTACTCTCTTTTGTCTTCAAATATACAGAAAGTGAAGTCGCTCAGTCGTGTCCGACTCTTTGTCATCCCATGGACTGCAGCCTACCAGACTTCTTTGTCCATGGGATTTTCCAGGCAAGAGTACTGGAGTGGATTGCCATTTCCTTCTCCAGGGGATCTTCCTGACCCAAGGATCAAACCCAGGTCTCCTGCATTGCAGGCAGAGGCTTTACCCTCTGAGTCACCAGGGAAGCCCCATCTTTAATAATATAAACCGCTTGACCTCCAGCTTCTAGAACATTCTTTTTGCTGCCAAGCATCTTGAACAAGTGTTTAAAATCACTTCTTTTATCTTCTCACCACATACATTTTAATCCCTATAAATCAAGTTTCTATCCTTCTCTACTACTGAAATAGCACAGCTGAAGGTCACCAATGAACTTCTAAGCTCTAAAACCTATGGCTTTGTTTTTTGTAAATCCAATTTTCATGATTCTTTTGTGACATCTGATGTCAGTACGTACCCCATTCTTAAAATACTTTCCTTCCTAAGTTTTCAAAACATTCTATTACCCTGTTCTTCTCTGATCTCTTAATTCTTTCCATGGTTTCCCTATTCTTAACACTCTTAATAAGAACATTCTCCCAAATTCAACACTTGGCTGTCCATCTCTCATCAGTTTCTCCTGCAAGAAACTGTAATTTGTTTAAACTATAACACAGAACAAATAATCCTCAAATCTAGCCCATCTGGGAGCTCAAGTGCAAACTTTCAACTGCCTGATAAGCAAAACTCCATACTAATAAGATCTCAATGCTAAGTTTACTTCCTAGAACACCCTGTGATCAAATTATTACCTTATTCTAAAACTTTCAATGGCTCACCCTTACCTACCAGGTAGTAATCAAAAACAAGTACCTCCCAAATTTTGGTTTCCACAATTTTGTCTACACTGTTTCTTCTACTTGGAATGTCTTCTCTTGGTCCAATTCTTCAGCTCACTTCCATCCATTCAGACTCAGTTCAAGTTCTTTACCTTCTTGACACCATCTCAGGGACTACTACACAATTAAATCCTCTTCTAAAATCCACAGGGATTCTCATTTTGCATAACCATATTGGCATTTATTATGCATTTTTGTGTCTTTCCATTAATTTTCACATGCTGTCTTATGCTTATTAGGCTTCACCTTCTTCAATGATTTTTTGTCCCCCACAATATTGCACAAAGTGTCTTTGCAAAGAATTCAAGTATTTGTTGAGTACCTGGTATTTACTGTAATTAAAATTGTAGATAAAGAAAAATCCAAGTTTCTTGGGGACAGGTTGAAGCACCATTTTTAAACAAAGAGAGTACTATACTTTTTTTTGCTTCCTTTGAGAAATATCCTTAATCTGTCAGAGCTATACTACACAAAAACAAGTTATAAAAATAACAGAAGTGATGCTAAAGCAGTGTTTCAGTAAGTAAAAAGATGAGTACAGCAGTACTTTAGCAATCTGAACATCAGGCAGTTATGGATGCTGCAAAGAGCAAGCTGAAAATGACTAGGCAGTAGGCACTGTATTCCTTCAATAATTTCTACCCTTCCTAAACCTTCCTTTAGTACTTTGCAGACACATAGTCCTGTCCAAAGACCTTCTACTCCTCTAACTTAATGCTGAATTTGCCTCACAACCGCACAGTTCCTTCTGCCTCTCCTTTCTTCAAAGCCTTATACCCCAACGCCATGTCATGTCACCTCCACTCCCTCACCAGTCAACTGCCCTGAGGGCAGATCAGCTCATCCTCTCATCCAATTCCAGACCTGTCTATTCTCACCTCTCCCACCTTGTGATAGTCAGATTTGACTCCCTGGCTAGAAGAATGGGGACACAAGAATGCTTTGGTGCTCTTGACTCAAAGCCCCTTTTGGAGTTTTTCATTCTTCTCTCCAGGATAACAGATTAGATGCCACATAAAAGGAACAACAAAGGGATGAGCAGACCAGGATCTCACAAGAGGGCAATGTGACCAATTACACCAGGATAGCCAGCTATGAAGGCAAGCAGGGTAAGCATGGGTCAGGACACAATGGAGAAGACTGGTATAATGAACAGGTAGGGGAGAAGGAAAGGGTATGAGACAGAGCCAGTATTATGCTGGAGGGCAAGCAGGGCTCTTGATGAAGGAGAGGTCTGAAGGAAGCCAGGTGATCAAAAGAAAAAGAAAGTTAAAAGAAGGGCTGACTGAGGGAACACAGTACTTACCACAATACTTCTTTTGGCTAAAGCTTATGTAGCATAAGAGCTAACAGTAAAAAATGCTACTCTTCATTCTCCAAAGGATAGACAAATGGAGGAAAAATAGACTGTCAAGCTGAACAGAAGTACCAGAGACTGTAGAAGAATAAATTAAATAAATCATGGTACAATTATATTTGACAGTATCCACTGATTACATTAAAAAACAACAATCATGGCATCCGGTCCCATCATTTCATGGCAAATAGATGGGGAAACAATGGAAACAGTGACACATTTATTTTCTTGGGCTCTAAAATCACTGCAGATGGCAACTGCAGCCATGAAATTAAAAGACACTTGCTCCTTGGAAGAAAATCTATGACAAACCCAGGCAGTGTATTAAAAATCAGAGCCAACATTTTGAAACAAAAGTCTGTATAGTCAAAGCTATGGTTTTTCCAGTAGTTATGTATGGATGTGAGAGTTAGACCCTTAAGAAGGTTGAGCACCAAAGAATTGATAATTCTGAATTGTAGTGTTGGAGAAGACTCTTGAGAGTCCCTTGGACTGTAAGATCAAACCAGTCAATCCTAAAGGAAATCAGTCCTGAATATTCACTGGAAGGACTGATGTTGAAGCTGGAGCTACAATACTGTGGCCACCTGATGCAAAGAGCCGACTCATTAGAAAAAACCCTGATGCTGAGAAAGACTGAGGCAGGAGAAGGGGACGAAAGAGGACAAGATGGTTGGATGGCATCACCAATGCAATGGACGTAAGTTTGAGCAAGCTCAGGGAGATGGTGAAGTACAGGGAAGCCTGGCATGGTGCAGTCCATGGGGTCACAAAGAATCGGACACGACTGAGCAAGTGAACGACAACAATTGGTTATGAATCTATTGATGATGATAATCTGGCCTATTTTCAATTGGATTTTAATTCAGAGAAATAACTATAAGAGACATGATCCATGTTTATTTTATACATCCGTGATTTCAGAAAACTGCTCTAAAGACTGCCTAGAGGGAAGACAGGAATAAGAAGATAGGTGTGTGGGATTAAGAGACACAAACTACTATATATAAAACAAGCCACAAGGATGCACTGTACTGCACAGGGAAAGGCAGCCATTATTTTGTTATAACTTTAAATGATATATAATATATAAAATACTGAATTGCTATGCTATATCCTTGAAATTTATACAATATTGAAAAGTAATTATACTTCAAATTAAAACAGAAAATGTGGTTTAAAAAAACTGGCTGTTAGAAAAAGGAGTACATGGAGTTTGTAGAGGTTATGCTGGCAACTATAATTTAACTTCTCTTCAGCTGTTTGTGTTATCAGAATTCAAAAAGTAGGAATATAAAAAGAAATAATATGCATGCTAAACTATAAAAATGTCCTAGGCTACTACTTCAACACCAATAAACAAATATATATTGCATTTCCTCTATTTGAGGATGGAAAAAGAAAGTGTTTAAGATATAACTTTCACAATCTATTTCCAATCTCAGTATTCTCTGAATAAATTTAATCACTCTAAAAAAATTATGGAAGGTCAACTGACAGAATACATCAGAGATGGCTTTGTAACTGTAACTAAAAGGGAATGATCAGTCAAGTTTGTCCGTTTTGTCATGCATTTTTTACATTTACTATGTGAGGCTTTTCTTTTCTGTGTTACTTAGGAAATAAGAACATAAATATTTGGTATCAACACTGTGCTCAGTCCTGCTGCTAAGTCGTTTCAGTCATGTCCAACTCTGTGTGACCCCATAGACAGCAGCCCACCAGGCTTCCCTGTCCCTGGGATTCTCCAGGCAAGAACACTGGAGTGAGTTGCCATTTCCTTCTCCAATGAATGAAAGTGAAAAGTGAAAGTGAAGTCGCTCAGTCATGTCCGACTCTTAGCGACCCCATAGGCTGCAGCCCACCAGGCTCCTGTCCATGGGATTTTCCAGGCAAGAGTACTAGAGTGGGGTGCCATTGCCTTCTGCGCTTAGTCCTACATAACATCATTAAGCAAGGAAGTTATGATCAAAAGAAATGTCTTTTAAGAAATTGCCTAGACTGATGTTTTAAAATGTATGGCTTCAAGTTCCTACTGTGGGTTATTTGAAACTATGTTAATACCAGAAGAAAACAGATTAATTTGAAATACCACAAAGAACACTGAGAGCAGATATGAAGATGTGAAACACCACCAAAGCCAGATGCAAGGGCAGGTGTGTGTTATTTACATTCTCCCCACACCCCTGAGAACCAGAACTCCATAAGAATGGGAAATCCATTTTTATTCCCTGCTGTATCTCCAGCACCTGGAACACAGAAAGCACTCTGTAAATACTTGTTAAATGAGTGCTGAAAAGGAAAGCCAAGGTGCGTTATTTCCTTCAGGACACTTTTTTCCCCCTAACCTTTGCCTCTTGTATGACTTTATCTTAAACATAAAAAGCTAGATTTTTCAGGGGGAAAAAATGTGTAGTGGATTAAAACTTCATTTGAAAGTGTACATTTAAAAATGGTTAAAATGGTGAATTGTTAGGTGTAGAGTACTTTGAGAAACAGACTAAAGAAACAGTGAGGAATTTAACTAAAGGGATTAAAATGGATACACTTAAATAATGCCTCCTCTACCTTTCCTAGCTTTTGGTCCCCATTTTTAAAGTACAAAATATTCAATATATTACAATTTACAACAGTGTCTTCTGTCAATCTTATAATGGATAGAAATTAGTAATAATGGAGGAATAGGCCTAACAAACAAAAAACACTTGTGCTCGCCCACAGGTAAGATCACATTAGCGTTTTCCCTGTCAAGAGCAAGGACCCCCACATCAAGAAACTTCCCTTTACTGTGCAGAATAGGTAAATGAAACAATGTTTCTCTGAAGCATCAGCAATGTTGACAGAGAATTAACACAACAGAGCAAAGTTCTGCTCACATGTAGCAATTTGTTTCTTCCGTAAGAGGTTACGAATCTTTTCTGAACACAGCATCATTTTTAAACTGCAAAGATGTGCACAGACTTAAGGTATGGCTTCTAAAACAGTCAAGTCATAACTATTGTCTACATATTTTAGACATGACCTTTATAGCAGAGATCACTGATAGAAAATTCTCTAAATTATATTTTTACATTCTCTGTATATGATCAAGGAAAAACTAAATTCATAATAGCTAATTGATGCATAACAACAATCAGCTGTGGTGTAAACAGGTGAAGGTATCAAAAACAATCTTTAAAAAAATTAAGCCGTGGAACCCAATATCGTTACAGATTCACCCACCACTTTCTGTAATGAACATAACTTTTAACAATCCCTCTAACATTACCTTTACTGTTGGTGGCTCAACTCCAATTAGTGACAGATGATACAGGGAGAGAAGCTTACAAAACAACACAGTATTCAAAGATTTAATAATTATGATTTAAATTGCTTGCAAACAACACTGAAAGCCTGTAATATATACTAATTTGTTGGATTTTTTTTTTTTTTTTTGGCTGAGGTTGATATTATGAGAGCAAGTCAAGCAGCTAGTGAGTGACTTTGGTTGACTTTCCAGCATTCACTTATTAAGGGCAACATTGTTCTCTCACATGTGTATACTCTTTTACTAGGGGTCTAAAAGAGTCATACATTTTTAGTAGTATTTCACTGCATTTTATGGGAGAACTTCAAATGCTATCATTGTATTTGCAATTTTAGAGTCACAAAGATTTGTGGGGTTTTTTGAGGGGTGGGGTAGGTGTTTGTGGCAAGATTTAACTCACCCATAGGGGATCAAGAGTTGACCATACATTTTACCATTTGCTACCTTCTTATAATTCAAAGTACTACATTAAAACGAAGCCTTTATAAAGGCTAAGTGTGAGACTTCCCTGGTGGTCCAGCAGTTATGACTCTGACTGCCAATACTGAGGACATGAGTTCCATCTTGGGTCTGGGAAGATTCCAGATGCCCTGGAGCCATCTAAGCACGTGGGCCGCAACAAGAGAAGCCACTGCAATAAGAAGCCTGCACACCACAACTAGAGGAAAGCTGCTTGCAGCAACGAAGATCCAATGCAGCCAAAAATAAAAGAAATAATAATTTAAAAAAAACTAAGTGGGGTCTAAAAATTTTGATTACAGAAAATGCAGAGTTACATTATATCCAATTTGCATTATAAAAGACCATGCTATCATAGAACTGTACTAGACTATAAATTTATAAAAACTAGTTCTGATGGTATTTATTGTTTTTTAAATTATAATTCTGGTCAATATTCAAACCTATAATGAAAGCTTTTCTCTCTTAGGGAAATCTGTAAAACTCAGCACTTCCTGAAAAACACCAGAAATACTCTACAAAAGTTACAGAAAAATCATGACAGGAATGAAAGAAAACCACCACCCATTTTTCAAAAAGTGTACTGAGCACCTATGAGAAAAGGCACTCTCCTGGGTAAAGAAAAAGTAAAGACAATCACTTCTCTCACAGAGCTGATGTTAACTCAAGCAAGGAAGCGAATAATTAAACAATCACAAAGTATGATAAATATGACCGGCAAGACAATATCTCACCAGCTGAGATGAAGTAATATCAGAGAAGGCTTCCCAAAGTGATACATGTCTAGGCTTAGGGTTTAGATCTAAAAACTAAGGTTGGGGGTAGGAGGAGAAGGTAGGAATTAATGTTCCAGAGATTAAGGTAGGAATTAATGTTTTAGAGACTAGCAGGTGAAAAAGAACAAAGATTCAGAATGAAGAGGGAGAGAGACTCAAACAACTTGACAAGATGAAACATAAAAAGGTAAAGCAGGAACCAAATCACAAATGATCTGGTAAGATGTGTTTGTTACAAAATTTGTCCTTTATCTTAAGGTGACAGAAAACCAAAAGGTTTTAAACAGGAAAAATAAAAGACTACATTAAAATTAACATTAGCAAAGAAGCAAAAAATAAGTTAGAAAGAGACACCAATGGAGGCAGGAAGAGCAGAATGGATGCTGGGACAGGTGTCTTGGATTAGAGATGATGGTGGTATGGAGTAGGATTGTGATAAATGGCCTGGAAAGAAAAGATTGGCCAGAGAAAGGTTAGAAAGGTAGAACTGACAAGACTGGATCTGGGGACTGGCTAGACTGGGGGAAAGGAAGGGAGGGCAAAGTCAAATATTATTTCTGGATCTGGATTTCTGAACTTAACATTTCCTTCCTATTGGAAATATTTAAAGGTTATAAAAACATTACCATTTCTTTTCAGTCACACACTGATACAAACAGTGCAAAAAATATTTTAGATTTGATTCTCGCAAATGATTTTTATCTCTTCAACCGTTTTCAACCTGTTCTACAATAAAATATTAAAATGAGTCTGTATGTACGTGTATGTGGTTATTCATGTCGGACTCTTTGCAACCCATGGACTATAGTCCGCCAGGCACCTCGTATCCATGGGGATTCTACAGGCAAGAATACTGGAATGCATTGCCATGCCCTCTTCCAGGGGATCTTCTCAACCCAGGGATCAAACCCAGGTCTCCCGCATTGTAAGCAGATTCTTTACTGTCTGAGCCACGAGGGAAGCCCAAATGAGTCTGTATTTCACACCAAGAAGAGAAAGGAAATTTAGTTCATAAACATATGTGCTCAGCGCATGGAGAAGGTCAGTTTAAAATTAAAGTCTGTTATTCAAAGTGAATCCTCATATGAAAAAGTCAAGGACTGGCAGTATCCCCAAGTCAGAAAGTGTCTCAAAAGTGTTTTCCATGAACCTATTGTATTATCAAAATAAGCCCAGGACTAGCTCTTTTACAAAACCATGACAAGTTTTCTTTTTAAAGTAGAATTTAACAGGATTTTGGCAAGCTAAATTAAAAAGGTCTACAGAAAAAAAAGAGCACCAATCTTTGAAATCCAATGTCAAGAACAAAAAGCAGCTGTTTTGAAAACTCATTCACTCAGAAATTTAGGTGCCCTAAGCTTCTGTAAATAGATTTGCATTAGTCAAGCAGATTAGGGGCTCTTTAAACTTTCATTTTTTTCTCTATTTTATACATCACAAAATAAGAATTTCCTCACACTGAATGGAATCAAATAATCTATGAAATAAAAATTAGATGCCCCCATTACAGGTACCTTGCAACCCCTCACACTCAACTCTGTTGGGTTTCTCCCACACACTTCATCAGTTATCTAGGGAATCTGTGAGGTATGGGTTATCCTTTTGCTTGCAAAATAGGAATCTGTTCAATTAACTCTGAAAAATGAACAAAAATTATGTTTTCTGAACTGTCATCATTTTTCCCTTTCAGTCTATATGGTAAAAGGACCCATTTCTTATGAAAACTAACAAACTTGGTAAACCCTTCTGTCTTCTATCAGAGGGGCTATCCCCTACTTACACATATCAATGTCGACTAACGTCAAGGCTCTGACAAAATGTACTCCCCACCCCAGTCTCTCATATTGGAGAAAAAGAGTTTCCTGCTACCTATACAAAGAAATATCTTGCTGGTCTCCCTATAGTCTCCTATACGTTCCTATCGAGGGGCCATCACTTTAAAATAATTTAAGATTCGTGATACATCTTTCACGCCTTGGTTAAAGAAGATGAAACTAATACAATAATTTGCTAAAGATTACAAAGCTGACGACTGAATGTGTACTGCCAAACAAAACGAAGAATTATACTATAATGTAAGAAAAAAGTACTCAGGAAAGAACATATCCCTAAAGCCGTAAACACAAATTTTAACATAATTAGAAGGTCACTTAGATAATTGTAACTCAAAGTCTCCCCGACTTCGTCAGTTACTACCAAGTTTTCCCGTGAAATGGAGGTTAGGGATGGGCCTTAGAATACTAAGAAAGAGAAGAGATTCTCCTAGCACTGAAAGAGGGAAGAGAAACCAGAGAAGAGAAACATGGTGAGGAAAGAGACAAACTAGCTCTAACGTGCCAAACGGTCTATTCAGCAAGAAAAAGGCATTCCTGAACTGACTTCTCCACGAGTCCGCTGACTGAGGGGCGAACTGCCGAGTCTAGGCAGGAAGGCGCCCGAGCCCATTGACAATGGGAACCTCCTGTTAGCTCTGGAGGAATTAGACCCACCTGGAGACCGCCATGGCCGGACGCCGGCGGTTCGGAGCTCCCCGCGAGCGACGAGCCGCGCAGCCGAGGCGCTAGTTTCCAGAGAGCTGAGCGGCGCAGGCCCAGGCCGCGGACCAGAGTGGAGCGGCCGGTGCGGCGCGGAACGTCCCGGCGCGGGCCCTCGGGCATCTGCCCTGCCGCCTACCCGAGCTCTTCCCCACCGCGGCCCGGAAGCAGGGGGTCTCAGACAGCGGCGGAGGCGGCAGTGCTCCGACCCGCACGACTTCAAACCCGGTGCCCCCAGCCCCGCTCTTTGCTGACGCAGGCGTCGGCACGCCGGACTGAGCGTCAGCGCGCCGGAAGTGACGTCAGCTCACCGCGAGGTACTCCGCTCTGCTGTTGAGCCGGAGGAGTACGAGCCGCTGCGGCCTGGCGGCACGAGCTGCCAAAAGGGCTGTTTGTGCTCTTCCGGAGGGGGTCGTTAGTCTTCAAGGACTTCATTTTTATAGAAGGAAAAAAGTCGATCTAGCCGAGACTCTCAGAGTTCAAAACCTTTACTTCTCATTCTTCATCGCCCCGATTCTCATCTCACCAGACTGCTCCTAGAGAAAACAGAATCCACAGGTCCATAAGATGCTCTAGTCCAGATGGCGATCCCAGTGGGAGGGTGAAATCCACAAAGGTGTGCAACGGCAGTGAAGACGCGGCCCAAATATTTGCCATGTAACCGCTGTATGTTCTGCATAGGCATTAGAGGGAAGAACTTCTGCCAACCATTTTGCAAAGTTTGGTATCTTTGTTTAGGTTGTTGGTACCATCATTTTCTCAACCGTATGTGAAAACTGTCAGCCGTTTGTCTTTTTTTTTCTGTGTTAGCTGTTCAGTCTCTTAATTTGTTAGGTTTTCAAACGTTCTCTGTCACCTAGTGCATGTGGTAAACTTATCGCCGTAAACTTAGATTTTGATGATAGTAGTCAAAGTAATATTTCTCCAGCTTCTTCAACTGAGCCCATCTTAAAGGCCTCCAACAGATGAATCTTCAAGAAACACTCCTTTCATTGAGTCACTCCTCTGCTTATAAAACTTGTCCATTGGCTTGTCATCACCTGAAGAAGCTGCCTCAGCCCCTGAGTCTTTTTCATCCATAAAATAAGACTAATGAGAAGTACTATAGAAATAAAAAGAGGTCATGCGGCTAGAAGAGCTTCCCAGAGTTTATACAGTGTAAAGGGAAAGAAATTTAAAAACCTATGTGCTAGACATTTGGCATGCATTATCTCATATAATTTGTAGGCTAATCCTGTAAAGTAAGTTTTAATCTTCACTTTATAGGTTAGAAAACTAAGCTCAGGAAGGTTAAGAAATTTGCCCAAGAGCCAAGCTACTAATAATATATACTGTTCATTCTTAAACAAATACTCATTTGGCCCCTGTTCTATGCCAAACACTCTGTTAGGCACTATTTATACTATTAGACAAAAACTGATGTTTAAATGCCTTCATATTTCACCAGCTCCTCCCACCTGCCTTCTCAGTTCATCTGCCACCACTGAAACTAACAAGCAGCTACATTTACTGATCATACACTACATTAATTTATTCAGCCAAAATTAAGTACCTACCACATGCTAAACTCTATACTAGAGATTAGGACTTCAAAAGAAACCAAAACAGATAAGGTGCCCACTGTAGTTGAACTTACATTCTAATGGAAGGAAAGAGAGTGAACAAGTAAATGAGAAAATATCATGTTTATATGCTATGCGAAACAGAATGATAGGATAGAGAGCATGATTAGACACTCCAAACTGAGTAATTAGGGAAAAACCAAGGAGGAGCTTAATCTGAGGCCTAACAGGAGGAAGTCAGCTATGTGAAAACCTGGGGAGTCTTCCAGGTAGGGGATACACCTCAGGTAAAAACCTAAAAGAAGCTGGCTATCTTGGAGAACAAGATGGGAGAGGTAGAAAGGCGCCATTGTAAGGAATTTGGATTTTCATCTAGCAGTAGTGAAGTAGGAGATAGAGAGGCTCCAGGTTAGACATTTACAACTGGCCTCCTGTTTCCATTTCATGGGGTATGAAAAAGTAGGTTTCAGACTGGATACTTAAAACTAGCCTCTTGTTTACATTTCTTGAGACAAGATAGAGGAGCTCTAGTTGAGGAATTTACAATCAGCCTCTCCTTTGCCCTCCAAAATGGAAGTAACAACAGAAACAGGGTAAATAACCAGTCTTTCTCTCTTGTAAATACCTTAAGGTAATAGTCACAGCAATAGTCAAGGTAATAATCATGGCAAGGACAGTTCAGTTCAGTCGCTCAGTTGTGTTCAACTCTGCGACTCCATGGACTGCAGCATGCCAGGCTTCCATGTCCATCATCACCTCCCGGAGCTTGCTCAAACTCATGTCCATCGAGTTGGTGATGCCATCCAACCATCTCATCCTCTGTCGTCCCCTTCTTCTCCTGCCTTCAATCTTTCCTAGCATCAGGGTCTTTTCCAAGGAGTCAGTTCTTCACATCAAGTGGCCGAAGTATTGGAACTTTAGCTTCAGCAACAGTCCTTCCAAAGAATATTCAGACTGATTTCCTTTAGGATTGACTGGTTTGATCTTGCAGTCCAAGGGACTCTCAAGAGTCTTTTCCAACACCACAGTTCAAAAGCCTCAATTCTTTGGTGCTCGGCTTTCTTTATAGTCCAACTCTCACATCCATATGTGACTACTGGAAAAACCGTAGCTTTGACTATATGGGCCTTTGTCAGCAAAGTAATGTCTCTGCTTTTAAGTATGCTGTCTAGGTTAGTCATAGCTTTCTTCGAAGGAGCAGCGTCTTTTAATTTCATGGATCAGTCACCATCTGCAGTGATTCTGAAGTCCAAGAAAATAAAGTCTGTCACTGTTTCCATTGTTTCCCCATCTATTTGCCATGAAGTGATGGGACCGGATGCCATGATCTTAGTTTTCTGAATATTGTTTTAAGCCAGCTTTTTCACTCTCCTCTTTCACTTTCATTAAGAGACTTTTTAGTTCCTCTTCACTTTCTGCCATAAGGGTTGTGTCATCTGCATATCTGAGGTTATTGTTATTTCTCCTGGCAACCTTGACTCCAGCTTGTGCTTCATTCGGCCCATGGCAAGGACAAACAGGGACAAATCCCTGTTTGAGTAAAGGATTAAGGGATCTCCATTCCCCCCCTTTGGGGACAAGGGAGACACTACATATGTGCAGAAAGGCTCACTGGGGTCAAAAGTCAGGGGATAATTCCAGGCCATAATGAGTCTTGCTCCTTCCAGAAGCCTGCACTTTAAGGACCATCTTGGCTGAGGGGTGCATGCACACCTCAGGGGAAGGTCCTGAGACAGATTAACCCATGAGGGATGGGAGAACAAAGCAAGATGATTGGCCTGAAGGAAGACAAAGACCTGGAAAATTGTCCCCTAAAGGCTTTAAACTTGCCGAAGGCGCGAATCTCTTCTGAGTTTGCCCCTACTTTTCTTTTCAAATAAACTTTTTACTTACTCTTTATCTTCTGGCTTCTTGCCTGAATTCATTCTTTATTAGGCAGGCAAGGACTAGGGCCTCTAGCCCTAACTGCTGGCCCCTGTGGTCCAGTGGTTAGGACTCCCAGTCTGGGAAACTAGGACCTTGCTTCCAGCTACTGCTCGCTGCAAGCTGCCAATTACTGCTGCATGCATTTGAAATCAATAGGAAGTCATAGGAGGGTTTAAGCAAGGGAGTAAAATGATCTGATATGCATTAAAAAAAAAAAACTTACTCTTTAATATCTAAGAGGTAATTAGATACGATATTTAGTTCTAAATGATATACAGAAGAGAGGTGTTACAGACTGGTAAGGCACAGTGTAATAAATATATTGAAGTCAGAATAGCTTGTTTTTAAATCCTTCCTTACCACATTTAATAGTTATGTGTCCAGGGAAGTCGTATAACCTTCTAAGCTTCAACTGCTTCTTCTGGAAAATGGGGACAATAACAGCACCTTAGTTATTCAGTTCAGTCGCTCAGGCGTGTCTGACTCTTTGCAACCCTATGGACTGTAGCACGCCAGGCCTCCCTGTCCATCACCAACTCCCGGAGTTTACTCAAACTCATGTCCACTGAGTCAGTGATGCCATCCAACCATCTCATCCTCTGTCGTCCACATCTCCTCTTGCCTTCAGTCTTTCCCAAACTCAGGGTCTTTTCAAATGAGTCAGTTCTTCACATAAGGTGGCCAAAGTATTGGAGTTTCAGCTCCAACATCAGTCCTTTAGGATGGACTGGTTGGATCTCCTTGCAGTCCAAGGGACTCTCAAGAGTCTTCTCCAACACCACAGTTCAAAAGCATCAATTCTTCAGAGCTCAGATTTCTTTATGGTCCAACTCTCACATCCATGGATGACTACTGGAAAATCCATAGCCTTGACTAGATGGACCTTTGTTGGCAAAGCAATGTCTCTGCTTCTTAATATTCTGTCTAGGTTGGTCATAACTTTCCTTCCAAGGAGTAAGCGTCTTTTAATTTCATGGATGCAGTCTGCAGTGACACTGTTTCCACTGTTTCCCCATCTATTTGCCATGAAGTGATGGGACCAGATGCCATGATCTTAGTTTTCTGAATGTTGAGCTTTAAGCCACCTTTTTCACTCTATTCTTTCACTTTCATCAAGAGGCTCTTAGTTCTTCTTCACTTTGTGCCGTAAGGGTGGTGTCATCTGCATATCTGAGGTTATTGGCCAAGGTTTAAAGGAAATAATGGATATAAAGCATTTAACCAAGTGACTATAACTTTAAGCATTCAAAAATGTTATTAACTCCATTAAGTAAACTTTTTGTTAACTATGCAACCTTAAGCAAATGACTTAAATTCTATGTCTCAATTTCCTCAGCTGTGAAATAAGGATAAAAATAGTACTAGTACACAATCTTTGGGGTTTGCCTGGTGGCTCAGTGGTAAAGAATCCGTGTTCCAAGGCAGGAGTTGCAGGTTTGATCCCTGGGTTGGGAAGATCCCTTGGAAAAGGAAATGGCAACCCACTCCAGTATTCTTGCCTGGGAAACCCATGGAGAGAGTAGCCTGGTGGGCTACAAGTCCATAGGGTTGCAAAAGAACATGACTTAGCAGTGACTAAACAACAACAATACAACCTTTATCTGAGACTTTGGTTAAATGGTTTTCTGAATTTAGAATGTTTTAGATTTTTAAAAGTAATCCAATGCATATACCTTGTCACACCCCAAAAGCTTCTAGGGCCGCACCCAATAATCAAGTATATTTACAGTTCTGCAGCAAAATGTATGAATAGCCATACCAAGAGGACTGAATAAGAGACTCTATATAGCTGCATGGCAGGGACTTTCCTGGTGGGCCAGTGGGTAGACCCTGTGCTTCCAATGCAGAGGGCATGGGTTCCATGGGGAACTAAAATCTCACATCTCACATGCCATAAGGAACAGCCAAATGTAAATAAACAGAAAATATCTTTAAAAAACAACATAAATAAATAAATAGCTGCATGGAAGTTTAGGTCAGGTTTTGCTCCCCAATGAATTTTTTTTTAAAGTATCATGTTCATGTGCTTTTCAATTCCAGAATTGTAAATAATGGATCATGAACCTGTACTTTATAAAGTAGTTGTAAGGATCAAATGAATTGATACATGATATGCTTAAAAAATACTAAGTGGTAAATAAATTTTAGCTATTTTTTTTTTAATCACCAGAAAGGTGGCTTCAAAGATCAATGGCAAATGAACTATTAAATAAAGAATGTTGGACCACTGGCTCTCCATGTGGAGGGGAAAATCAAATCCCTACTTCATATCATATCCCCAAATAAATCTTAGATGGATTAATGTTCTGAAATTGAAAGTACAACTTGGAAACTGTTAGGAGGCTATGTTGAATATTTTTACCTCAGGGTAGAAGAGGATTTCTTAATGCACAAAAAAATACTTAACATTCATGAAAAAAAAAAAAACACATAAACCTGAACTGACTAAACTGTAAAATTTGTACATTGCAAAAGAAAAGTATCCAAGGGAAGGGAGAGGAAGATTGGCTTTCCTTGAATCTCTTTTAAGATCAGGGAAACACTTTCCCAGAAGCTGACTGCAAACATGGACAAAGTATACAGAATTGTATCACACCTAAAACTAAACCAGCCTCTGGCAATGGGGACGGAGTTATCCTTAGACCATCCAGGAGATGAGAGTGGAGTCAGCTCCCCCTGAGATCACAGCTCTACTGGAAAGATGAGCTGGAAAGATGGGTCCTTTGCTACCAGGTGTCATACATCCAAAAAGAAGGAGGAAATGGAGTGGTGCTTGTTTCAAGAAAGCAGAAAGCTTCCACCAATTCTTAATAGAATTTTATCTCATGACCAGAACTGTCTTATAAGGCCACCATAACTTCAGGGAATTCTAGGAACATAGTGGAATGATACTTCCATAAACTTTATACTTCTCATATGATCAAAGAGACTTTGATATGAATATTAGAGTATAAAGTGTCCAGTTGTATCATTTAGACTATTATGTCAAAGTCACTAGATTTACAATCACATTGTTGTCTCATGCTAAAAACAAAAATATATTTTAGATAAATAGGTAAAATTTTCAAAATAAAAATTTAATATAAAATGCATAAATATTAAATTTTATGCATAAAATAGCAAAGGAAAGGTGACATGGATGAAAACTACGCCTTTCTGGAGTCAAGTGAGAGAAGAGCAATTGTGAATGGAAGTGGAAAATGACAACCTGCACGGCACCCAACCACAGGCCTAGACCCAGGACTGCTTGAAATAAACATATGGAGGAAAGCACACATACGGAGGTTGAAGATCTTGAAACTGAGTTTTTAAAATATCAACTCAGGCCTAAAAACTTCTTGAAAAGTTTTTGGTATTCTCAGGAGTACACACACTGCAGTTTAAAGATCACCACTCTAGGGAACACTCCTGTACACACGATTTTGTTCACTGCAGCGTTATTTATTCAGAAAACCTGTGTTCTAAGTCGCTTCAGTCATGTCCGACTGACTCTCTGAGATCCTATGGACTGTAGCTCGCCAGGCTCCTCTTTCCATGGGATTCTCCAGGCAAGAATACTGGTTGACATACCCTCCTTCAGGGGATCTTCCCAACTTAGGGAGCAAACCCTCATCTCTTATGTCTCCCGCACTGGCACCAGTGCCACCTGGGAAGCCCATACTTTGCAGAATGGTATCCAAATCATTTTGGAAATTTAATCTGCTTTGAGTGTCTCATTAATTATCACCAGGCAATTGTTTTGACTTTTGAGGAACACATATGCTGTTTTCAAGAGTCTCCTCTGCTTCTCTTTCTTCATCCTCCTAATATAGTCTGTATATCTTGTCAAGAAAGATTTATAGTAAGCGGAGTCCATTGCGCAAAACTGTACTGATAATAATATTCATGGAAATGACCTAAATGTCCATCAGCAGAGTGATGGCTAAATTGCATGGGATATAGTTGTATGACTGGATACCAAGAACAGCAATTAGATAACCAGATCTGCATATACCAATATGTACAAAGCTTAAAACCATAAGCTGAATTTTAAAAAGCATGCTGCAGAACATTTACACTATCATATGATTTCTATAAATTCTAAAAACTATATTTACAAAGCTACACTGTTGTATTTTCAAATTATGAATTATTTCTGTATTTTTCTGTATGTTAATACAGAAAAATACAGCGCAAATAAATCCCCTTATGTACTCACTGCTCAAGTTGAACAAATGTTAATGTTTTACCATATTTGCATCAAATAAATTTTCAAAAACTAAAAGTGTGACTAAAGGCCTTTTACTCCTTTCTAATCACATTCNTAACATACAGAAAAATACAGCAAATAAATCCCCTTATGTACTCACTGCTCAAGTTGAACAAATGTTAATGTTTTACCATATTTGCATCAAATAAATTTTCAAAAACTAAAAGTGTGACTAAAGGCCTTTTACTCCTTTCTAATCACATTCCCCTCCCTACCTTCCCAGAAATGACTGTTACTGTAAAGTGTGTGTGTGTACTTCCTGCCTATGTTTTTATGTGTATCCATACTTATAAAAGTACAATTTATAAGCTTGCTTTCAGTTAATTAACATTGTTTCCAAGATCNAAATAAATTTTCAAAAACTAAAAGTGTGACTAAAGGCCTTTTACTCCTTTCTAATCACATTCCCCTCCCTACCTTCCCAGAAATGACTGTTACTGTAAAGTGTGTGTGTGTACTTCCTGCCTATGTTTTTATGTGTATCCATACTTATAAAAGTACAATTTATAAGCTTGCTTTCAGTTAATTAACATTGTTTCCAAGATCGATTGCATCATATGAAAACCCATAGCTTTTTCATTTCTCCACTGACTGACATTTAGGTTTTTCCAATTTTTCATTATTATAAATGAAGACACAATGATTGTACTTGACATTAGCTTTACATACATGCATAGACAAGTATAAAATTTTTACAAGTGGATTGTAAGAATACAATCCAAACTTATGATAAAATGCTGATTACCCCTGGGTGGAAGTAGGATGGGGAGCAAAATGAAATTTGTGACGGGTAATGGAAATGTAAGAATTACATGACCTTTGTTTCCTTTAAAAAATTATGTAACACAAATCTGAAAAGATACTAATATACATTAATTTTAACTATAAGCCTGCTAGTTAATTTTAATGGTAATTTCAAAATAGTTTTATTTTCTATTTCTATTTTTTCCAACATTTATCATGGAATTTTTTAAAAAGTACAGAAAAGTTGAAGAAAATTATGCAGTCAACACTCATATAACTACCACCTAGATTCTACAATTAATATTTTACTATATTTGCTTTATCATATATAACTCTAATACTCATTTCTGTCTATTCAATCATACATATTAATTTTTTATATGTTTGAAAATAAGTTGCAAATATAAGCATCAGTTCAGTTCAGTCGCTCAGTCGTGTCCAACTCTTGGCGATCCCATGAATCACAGCTGCCACGCCTCCCTGTCCATCACCAATTCCCAGAGTTCACTCAGACTCACGCCCATCGAGTCAGTGATGCCATCCAGCCCTCTCATCCNAGAAGGGGACAACCAAGGATGAGATGGCTGGATTGCATCACCTACTCGATGGGCGTGAGTCTGAGTGAACTCTGGGAGTTGGTGATGGACAAGGAGGCCTGGCATGCTGCAATTCATGGGGTCACAAAGAGTTGGACACAACTGAGCTACTGAACTGAACTGAAACTTCTAATTTCTGTAAGAAGTTAAGTTTGATTTATAATACAAAAAATAAACAAAAGATCAATGCTCACCCCTGGGTGAAATGCTGGACTATATAAGTCAATAAACTAGGATATTACATTTTTATCAGTAGTAACAGTTATTAGGATTAATATTATTAGGATAAAAAAATGATTTGAACTGGTGAGTGAAAATAAAGAACTCAGAATGATATAAAACTCAGAGTGTAAATAGTGCCCAGTTTAGGTTATTTACAGTTGTTTTTTTGCTTCGTTTCATTTTATTTAACTCTTAAAACTCAGATCTCTCTGTTTTAACTTTCATTTCCAAATGATTAAATATGTAAAAGGAGAGGGGGTATAGTAGCTAAAGGGTATGGGTTGCTCTCTGTGGTCATTAAAATGTTCCACAATTAACTGTAGTGATAGTTGCACCTGTAAATATATTAAAAAACCATCGAACTTTACACTTTAAATGGGTGAACTGTATAAAAGGGCTTCCCTGGTAGCTCAGACAGTAAAGAATNTGATTAAATATGTAAAAGGAGAGGGGGTATAGTAGCTAAAGGGTATGGGTTGCTCTCTGTGGTCATTAAAATGTTCCACAATTAACTGTAGTGATAGTTGCACCTGTAAATATATTAAAAAACCATCGAACTTTACACTTTAAATGGGTGAACTGTATAAAAGGGCTTCCCTGGTAGCTCAGACAGTAAAGAATCTGCCTGCAGTTTGGGAGACCTGGGTTTGATCTCTGGGTTGGGAAGATCTCCTGGAGGAGGGCATGGCAACCGTCTCTAGTATTCTTGCCTGGAGAATCTCCATGGACAGAGAAGTCTGGCAGTCAGTAGGGTGGCAAAAAGTCAGACACGACTGAGCAACTAAGCACAGCAAAACGGTAAATAAAGCTGTTATTAAAAGATGAAGGAAGTGCTATTCAAACATTTTTTTCTATTACTGCAAATATAGTTATGAATGCCTATTTTTAAAAGAGTACTGAGAACAACTGATTTAGAGGGAGGGATAAATTGGAGAAGTATGGGATGAACAGATGCACACTGCTGTATATGAAATATACAGCAAGGGTTTACTGTAGATCACAGGGAACTATATTCAATCTCTTGTAATAAACTATAATGGAAAAGCGTTTTTACAAGGAATATCGCAATATAACTGAGTTACTTTGCTGTACACCTGAAACTAACACAGTATTGTAAATCAATGATAACTCAAATACAGTTCAAGAAAGAAAAAATATGTAAAAGGAAAGAAAAGAATGACGTTAAAATTCGCGTGATTAAACCCTGGAATCAAAAAAGATTTATATTTCATGTTATATCATCACTTCCATCATACGTGTGTGTGTGTGTGTGTGTGTGTGTGTGTGTGTCGCGGTGATGGGAAATCTCCCAGTGAAAGAGAAGTTTGGGAGGGGCGTAGCGGGGGAGGCCCCTTCTGTTCCATTGATAACTCGTTCATTCACTGGGAGTCGGCTAAAACGGACTAATCCTTCACGCAGTAATTCGTTCTACCTTAATAAGGCCCTGCCACCTCTCCCAGAACACGGTAAGTTCAAAGTGCAGTAAAAGTGCATTTTTCCAAAGAATAATTTGAAACGATTTTGTATACAATTACTGGAGGGTGGGAATGGGTGAAGGTGGTAATTACCAGGCGTCGCTTTGCTACAGTATTTGCACTGGGGAGATAACCTCAATGCGCAAATAGTTTCAAAAACATTGTTTAGATAGTAACTGGCTGTTTCTCAGGAAAACTTTTCAGAAGGGCGTTTCGCAAGCTGCTACTGCCCCCTGGAAACCAGCGCCCAGGGAGTCTGGGGAGGCGGGTTGGCAGATGCCTGTACTCTGTCAGTAGCCGTCTCTGCCTCTGTCCTCAGGACCAAAGGATGCTGCTCTCCTGGCCCCGCTACCGCTGAAGCGCCCAGGAGGTCCCTGGAGAGCGGACCTGAGCGCAGACACCACAAGCCATGAGTCCTCTGAGGTGGCGAGCGCCGCTCTCGCTTTTGCTGCTGCTGGGCGGCTGCCTCCTCGCGGCCGCCGGGAGAAAGCAGGGGGCGGCCGGCGTCGCGGCCGAATCGGCCTCGGGCTCCGCAGGCGGCTCTTCCGGCCGCTTTGTCAGCACCGAGCGGCACACGTGCACCTGGCAGCTCCTGCCGCTCGCCCCAGGGCCCAAAGCCGGCAGCGAGCTGGCGCTGCGCTGCCAAAGCCCGGACGGGGCGCGCCACCAATGCGCCTACCGCGGAGAGCCCGGGCGCTGCGCTGTCTACGCCGCTCGCCGCTCGCACTACTGGAAGCAGGTGCTGAGCGGGCTGCGCAGGAAGCGGCGGCCCTGCCACGACCCCGCGCCGCTCAAGGCTCGCCTGTGCGCCGGCAAGAAGGGCCGTGGCGCGGAGCTGCGCCTGGTGCCCCAGGCATTCCCGGTCGTCAGCCCCAAGGCGGCGGCGGACTTAACCCGGGATCCCAAGACCCGGGCCAGGAACCGGGAGCAGCCCCGAAAGCCCGCGCTCGGCCCCGTGGCAGGGGCCCCGCCTCCCCCGAGCGCGCCGCCCAAACGGAAGCCCTCTGAGCAGAAGCCCAAAGGGGGCAAGAGGAAGGCGGCCTGGGACCCAGACAAGGAGCGACCACTGGGGACCAGGCCTGACCCCGATGGGCTGGACGAGAACGCGAAGCTCACGGACACCTACTGTGCTGAGAAGTGGCACTCTCTCTGCAACTTCTTTGTCAACTTATGGAATGGCTGAGGATGCGGGCCTGGGGAAGAGGGGTGGGAGCGGGGGAGGGGGGTCTATGCCCAGCCAGGGAGGGAAAACTAAGGGCATCCTAGGCCAGGAGATGTAGGAGTGGGGTAAGAGTCCCAGTTCTGCAAGGGGACTGGGCGTAGAGTGGGGGTGGGGGGTGGGGGGCTTGTGATGGGAATGCAAAGGGTATGGACAGGCCCTGAGACAGCAGAGAAGTTAAAAATTATCGAGTCGAGCCTGATTAAGAGCAGAATAAATAGTGGAAACAGACGTTAAGTAGGCATACCTTAAATGTGCAAAAACTGTAGACTGGGGAGAAAGATGGGTACAGAGAGAGGCCGAAAAAAGGAAGTGGGAAAAAGTGACTAAAATGCTGTGACTCCTGTGGGAAGCAGGATACAATGCACACTATTTAACACATTTATATTACAGTTGATAACCTGAGCCAGACTGACTTTCAGTATCTACTCATCTACTTGACTGACAAGGCTACCAACTTTTTCTCTCTTTAGGAATTAGAATGAACTTGGGTGCTGTCCCCAGTCAGAGATGATCCCAATAGGGATCAAAGCCAATGGGAGCTCAAACTTGACTCCGGTGAAAAGAGTTTCCAGATGATTTGCCTCTGAATTCTTTTAGAAGTACTGCTTTTAAACAGAGTGATGCCTGGTATTCTGAACCTTCCCCATTAACCTTCCAAATTCAGAAGTGAATTATAGAAGTTGGTTTTAAAAAACAATTATCTTTGTTGATCATGTTTTTAAAAACAGCTAAAATGTAAGCACACATCTCAGAATGGAAGTCATATCTCTGTTTCATGTAATTGTTAACATTCCATTTTAAATAAGATGTAATAATAGACTTTGCCCACATTAGGTGCTCAATAAAAATTGTATGGCTAGATTTAAAGAACTGGCAGGACAATGGAAATTTTGATTGCATTTGATCTAGTTCTGACTAAACCTTGAAGTTAAGTTCCTAAAAATATCTTGAATTGCTGGGGGAAGACAAGAAGTAAGAAGGCTGCATAAGGGAAAAATCACAAACTGGCAAACTTGGGCCCTATCATTTCTGTTTGCCCTACATGTAGTTATAGCATTTTTCTGCTCTTCCTTCCTCCCAATTGGGATTTGTTGCCAGCACTGAAAATTAAATAATTTCATATAAAAAGCCAGATGTTTGAATTCTTGTGTAAAATTAGATCTGACAACATTCGACATGCCTTTCTACATGGCAACATGATGCTGAAGTTGGCTGCCTTCTTTAGATTAGATATATTTTCCTTAAGATTTATTTATTTCATTACTTTTGGCTGTGGTGGATCTTCGTTGCTGCCCACAAGCTTTCTCTAGTTGTGTCTAGCAGGGGCTACTTTTCATTGTGGTTCAAGGGCTTCTTACTGTAGTGGCTTCCCTTGTTGCAGAGCAGGGGCTCTAGGGTACAAGAGTGTGGGCTTCAGTAGTTGCTGCAAGTGGGCTCAATAGGTTTGGCTCCCAGGCTCTAGAACAAGGGCTCAGTAGTTGTGGTGCCTGGGCTTGGCTGCTCTGCAGCATGTGGGATCTTTCCAGACCAGTGATCAAACCCGGTGTCCCTTGCATTGCAAGGTGGATTCTTAACCACTGGACCACCAGGGAAGCCCTTAGATATATTTTCCTGAGTTTTTCCACTGCTCTTGCACATCTTATCAGTTGACTTTATTCATTTATATTATAGGGCTCAACCTCTGAGACATTTGAGCCACCAGCAGATAGAAGAGTTTTTGGTTGACCTGTTCTTCTCACCTCCTATCCTGCAGAACAATCATAAATGCAACAATCTGACAGATACTGAATTTCTCCTGAACTTCTCCCTCCTTGAACAGCCCCGAGAAAATGTAAACTTTTACCTGTTCTGTACATTCTTCACACAGTTGGCAAAACATTGAGATTGATGAGATGTCTTTCAATGACAACCACTTGAAAGGAGATGAGAATGTTTCTGCTTTTGGAGGCTTGGGGACCACAGCTGCCCTCCCAGCTCCATGGCTCTCTTACAACTTCAAAGAGCAGTTCTCCTTACTTCCTGCCGGATGCTTATGGACTTCAGAGCTTTGATGAACTTACCCCAGGTTTGTCCCTCCTGTGACCTCTGACTCACCACATTCAAACTCTTCCCCTTTTCAATTGTTAAAAACAGGCTCCAAAGCTCTCCTTTGCCTTTTGTAAAGCAAGATGGCTGCTTCAGCCATATTAAAATTATTCAGTGGTCATAATATACAGACAACAGCAGAACTAAGATAAAGTCCCACTAGTAATGACTGCTACTGCTAGGTCGCTTCAGTGGTGTCTGACTCTGTGCAACCCCACAGATGGCAGCCCACCAGGCTCCCCCATCCCTGGGATTCTCCAGGCAAGAACACTGGAATGGGTTGCCATTTCCTTCTCCAATGCATGAAAGTGAAAAGTGAAAGTGAAGTCACTCAGTTGTGTCCAACTCTTCGAGACCCCATGGACTGCAGCCTACCAGGCTCCTCTGTCCATGGGATTTTCTAGGCAAGAATACTGGAGTGGGGTGCCATTGCCTTCTCCGACTAACCAAGGCAAAATACCTTGGGCTTCCCTGGTGGCTCAGACGGTGAAGAATCTGCCTGCAGTGCAGGAGACTTGGGTTCAATCTTTGGGTTGGGAAGATCCCCTGGAGAAGAAATGGCAACCCACTCCAGTATTCTTGCCTGGAGAATCCCATGGACAGAGTAGCCTGGGGGGTTGCAAAGAGCTGGACATGATTAAGTGACTAACACACACAGATAAGGTAAAATACCTAAGAAGAAATTCAGTGAAAAAATATGCAAGAGCTACATGTAGAACACAGAAATACACTTGAGGGCAGAACAGAAAGACCTGAGTAAATTAAAACATATATGGATTGTGATTATGACTATTATTAAAGAAGGCTTAATATTAAAAAAAAATGTCATCTACACATTTAAACATGGTAACAACAAAATGCCAAAAGGATTTTGTGGTGTGAGAACTAGGTAGACTGATTCTAAAGTTCCAAAGGAAAACCAAAATTAATTTGGGGACTGGACGGGTGCAGGGTTGTATGTTTCAGAGAGGAAGAGAAAAAAAAGAATGCTTTCATTAAGGGCGCAGCTTCAAATGGCTAAATACAGAATCTCCCAAAGGACTGTCAGCAGCACAGTGCAAAACAGTGTAAATGACGTGAGGGCACAGTTTCTAGGTAACCACAGGGACTCTCCATAAAAGGCCAGAAACTACCAACCAGCACTTCAGTTGACAGTTGCAGCCTTTGAGCTGGGCAGCCACGTGATCCTGGCTTGATCTGTATGTTCTCTTGTTCCCACGCATAATGATCACAATGTGGACAATTCTTCTCCTCAGGGAGACGGGGAGAGGGCCCTTAGGCATTGATTTTAAGATGTAGGTAGAGAGGTTGAAGGGAAGACGACTAGTGTGGGATCCCCAGAAGGGTGAGAGGTCACAGTTTACATTTAATCAAGTGTCAGTACTTCTTGGGAATGTCACAGGATGAAATATTTTCCAGCATTTAGAGGCAGCTCTTCACCTTCTCTCTTTTCTCCCTTCTGATTATTGCTCAAGGCTTGGAAGGGTTCTCAATTATATTTAAAAACGCAAAGCAAAAGAACACACAACACGACAGATCACACACACACACAGGATTGGAGTACTTTCAAAACGTATTGCTGGCAGTGTGCCTCAGAGGAGGAAGCTGGTCAGGACAGTCACATCTTTTATTCCTGAGCTCACACCAACAGTCTCTACCATGTGGGTAGGCAACCAGCTTCTTAGATGGCTTTGGATATTCCTGCAAAGCCCTGTTAAAATCCACAACATAAACCCTCAGTAAAATCTGGAGGGTGAAATCATTTTGAGTAACTGTGAATGGCTGGCACCTACACCATTATAAAAACTTTGAGTGAGTCACCAAGAATGAAGGAGGACCACAGTGCAAGATGACGGCATGCTTGCCTGAAAGGAGGTTGGCTGGCTTAGGAAGGCTGGGGCAGACCGAAGTTGGGAGAGCTGAAGTTACTTGCAGGAGGGATAATTAGCCTCATGGGACCAGCTGGTAGCATGTAAGAGGGCAGGGGCTGGAAGTGGCCAGCAGGGGCACTGGACTGCAGCCTCAAAATCTGGCTACTGTTTAATGGTAAATTTGTTCAAAATAGTAGAGGAGGCCTTCTCTTTTAATAGCCATGAAGTTTAACTTGCCATTTAAATAACTATAGTTTAATGTCAATGATCTTCTTGAATTTTGAAAATAACTTAGACATAACCATTTAGACAGGCTGCTGCTGCTGCTAAGTCGCTTCAGTCATGTCCAACTCTGTGCAGCCCCATAGATGGCAGCTCACCAGGCTCCTCCATCCCTGGGATTCTCCAGGCAAGGATACTGGAGTGGGTTGCCATTTCCAGGACTGGTGTGTTATTTTGGTAATGAATGCCAGTTCACAAAATTCTGTATCAATAGCATAAAAGTTTCTTTGTTTATCATTCTATTGTTTAATCTCAAAGTTTGCCATTAGATCCTAGTTGAAATTCATAGTCTTTCCTGGTCCTTGTTAAATACTGAAAATGAGAGCTCAGTTCTAAGAGTGAGAAGGGTTAATGAGTTTGTGAACTTGCGTTGGTGGCCTGTTCCCAAGTCTGAACCTGCATGTGTTGGGGAACAACGGTTGCCTATTAACCTCCCAGGTGAACAGCTGGTGGGGATCAAAGGCACCCTGCACTGTGTGGTTTTGCTCAAACTGACTTCCCACTTAACCCCCCAGGAAAAGGGCCCTGCTAGGTCCCCAGGGAACAGTAGGCTGTGCTAAACCCAGGAGCACATCTGAAGGAAGGTCTGTCCCACTAGAGTTTCTTTGGAAATGTGCCAGGGGAGGCTACGGGGGTGAGGAATTGGTTCTCAGAGCTGTGAAAACAGGGATGGGAATACAAGGATTATTTAGGCAGAGACATCACACCAAGTAGCATTTTCCTCTTTAGGTCCTCCTCCAACAGTTGCAGAGTCTGGAGCAGGAGTTCCAGTGGAGGGAAGTCTGAATAGTATGTAATCATGACACAAGCTAGTAAATAGTCTATCCTCCTGTCTCAACTATACCTTTGAACAACAAAAATTTTAATATATACATATGAAAACTATAATTTTATATGCTTAAAAGTTGGTAAATTATCAAAGAAAATGAATTCACATGTATATGGGACTTTCCTGGTGGTCCAGTGGTTAAGACTGTGCTTCCACTGCAGGGACACAGGTTTGACTCCTGATTGGGGAACTAAGATTTCCACATGGCGAATAGCAGGGCTAAAACAAAACAAAACAAAAAGCTACTTCCTTGGTGGTCCAGTAGTTAAGACTCTGTGCTTCCAATGCAAGGGGTGGGTGCAGGTTCAATTCCTGGTTGGGGAACTAACATCCTACGTGCCCTTGCCAAGAAAATAATTTAAAAAAAATTAAGTTTAAAAAATGTAATGCAAGGAACATCTTCATGCTTGAAAGATGCAATTGTCATTTTCAAGGATCCTTACTCCCCCCAACCCCAAAAGTTCCAGGGTCTCCTCTTTTTCATCTAGCTTGCTAACTTCATGGATGCAATTTTCTTTACCAGGTAACAGTGCAAAATAGCATTTGAGGTTTTGTGATTTAAAAGGGATAATTCTTTAAATTTTTAAATTTGTTTGAGTAGTCATTACTTCTGCACTTAGTAGTTCAATATTCATTAAAGAATCTATATATATATTTTTTCACATTCTGTATGGTCTTAACCTACAGTTTAGGGTTTAAAAAAATAAAAAGATTGTTCTGAAAATGTTCTATTTCCTTTTTTCCTTCGGGTTTTTTCCTGCTATGAGTTCCATTTGATATTTTCTCTCACAATCTTGACTAGTAATTCATTTTCAGTGATCTANGTAGTTCAATATTCATTAAAGAATCTATATATATATTTTTTCACATTCTGTATGGTCTTAACCTACAGTTTAGGGTTTAAAAAAATAAAAAGATTGTTCTGAAAATGTTCTATTTCCTTTTTTCCTTCGGGTTTTTTCCTGCTATGAGTTCCATTTGATATTTTCTCTCACAATCTTGACTAGTAATTCATTTTCAGTGATCTAAAGGATTAAAAATTAAAGTGTAATATGGATAAACCACAAGGTCCTACTGCAGAGCATACGGAACTATGGTCAAGATCCACAGTGCACTGTTGGGCACAGTGCACAAATTTAAACTGCAGAAATATGGCAGAGAGGTTGAAAATAGTAACAACTGTATAACATAATTACTGTAAAGAGAAAAAGCAAATGCAAAACATGAAATTTTTGGATTTTGGATTTTTTAAAAATTTAAAGGTATTCTGTGAACAATTGAGAAATTTTAAATATGGCCTCTATTTTAAGTGGCATTATTGAAGCAGAGTTAATTCTCTTAGGTGTGGTAACAGTATTATAGTTATGAAGAAAAACGTCCTTATGCCAGTGCCTTCAAATGCATTATTTCAGGGCAAAATGTTAGATCTGAAATTATAAGTAATTCAGGAGAGAGAAACCTCTATGCAGATATATGATAAAGCTAATGGCAAAATGCTAACAAATGGTGAATGCAGATGAAGGGTGGAGAAACGTTCATTTGTCTTGTATTACATTTTCAACTTTTCTAACCCTAACCCTAATCTAGCCCCATGATTATCTTAAAATGTTTTCTAAATTACTTGAACTGCACCGAGAAAATGTGGTCCTAAGAAATATATCTATGGTGATTAAACGATGAGAGTGGGGAAAAAAAGAGGGCAACACTAAAAGAGCCACGAGTATATCTAGAGGAAAATAAATTTGGCAAACTAAAGTACCGCGCATGGTCCTTGGGAGCGAGGGATGCTCCGCA
This sequence comes from Neotragus moschatus, assembly GCA_006410615.1. Classification (NCBI taxonomy): domain Eukaryota; kingdom Metazoa; phylum Chordata; class Mammalia; order Artiodactyla; family Bovidae; genus Neotragus; species Neotragus moschatus. Next base: position 2,290,199 of record SJYA01003118.1, read on the forward strand.
CCCCGGGTGACATGTTGTGCACGTCCGGCGATGCTCCGGCGCCTGGGAAAGCTCCACCGCAGCGCGCACAGGGTTAACTGCAGGCCGAGGGGCCGTGCATCCTATGCCCGCCCACATTCCACCACTGAATGGAGGCGACGTCTGATTCCGGTGGGGTGATGTCGCAGCTCGGGGCCCCAGCCCCTCCCTGGCGACCCTGCGCTCCGCAGTCACGTTATCTTCACCACCATTCTTACGCGGCCCGACGGGGGTTACAAAGCAGGACATTAAGAAGTCTGAGGACGTCGTCGCAGAATCTAGAAATGCTAGGCTAGAGACGTGGAGACAATTGCCAGGGTTCTGAAGGCCCCCGTCGTCGACCAGCCTAGTAATCAAACCCCTTCCGTGCTGTGACAGGGGGTCTTGTGTTTGCAGATCTGTTTGTCTGAATTTTGGAAAGAAAGCGTGTTACAATTTGAGAAATGTGTGTGTGCGCACCCTTTCATTAAGTCCCTATGAACCAAACAAAAGAGACCTTTCTCGATTTGCCTTTGTCTAACTTTATAGAACACATCTCAAAAAATATAAACTTAAAAAAAAATAATAGAACCGGTTTTTAAGTCTGCTGCTACTGCTGCTAAGTTGCTTCAGTCGTGTCCGACTGTGCGACCCCACAGACGGTAGCCCACCAAGTTCCCCCATCCCTGGGATACTCTAGGCAAGAATACTGGAGTGGGTTGCCATTTCCTTCTCCAATGCATGAAAGGGAAAAGTCAAAGTGAAGTCGCTCAGTCGTGTCCGACCCTTCGCGATCCCATGGACTCCTACCAGGCTCCTCTGTCCATGGGATTTTCCAGGCAAGAGTACTGGAGTGGGGTGCCATTGCCTTTTCCAGTTTTTCGACCCTTCGCGATCCCATGGACTCCTACCAGGCTCCTCTGTCCATGGGATTTTCCAGGCAAGAGTACTGGAGTGGGGTGCCATTGCCTTTTCCAGTTTTTAAGTCTAGAGAGACCTAAATGAAAATAATATATTATGATACATATATCGTGCTCCACCAAATCTAATAATATTCTTTCTGTAATAACCTATTTTTGATACCATCAGCTGGGTATATTTCCTAAAATATTTTATAGAAAATATAAAACAACGTGAACGCTTCATTTTTATCACTTACCCAGCAACCATGAAAACTAGAGAAAGTGTGATTAAGTGGGCAATACAAAGTGACATTTATTATCACTAGAGAAAGTAAACTGGCATGTACAGAATGAGTAAAAGGAAATGTCCAAATAGAAAATTAATTCACCTCTTCAACTAGTAGAGAACCCACAAGGCCCCAGGCTCTGGCAATTCAAGAGTGTGTGTGGGACACCCTTGCCCTTCAGAATGTGTCTTGAGCTTCAGAATCTCCCAGTATTCCTGAGGAAGAGCATTGAATGAGGGGGCCAGAATTATGAAAGAGTTAAGTACCAGGTGCTGCAGGAGCCCATGGGAGGGACATACAACTGGGTCAGGCTCATGGATGTGTGCGGAGGTGACAGGAAGGGAGAATCAGTGAAGGCTTCCTGGAGGAAGAACTACTGAGCTGAAATCTGAAGAATGAAGTTGGGCCTGTGGTTCCCTAACTTTGTGGACATTAGACTCACCTGTGGAGGGACCCAGAGGCTGACTTCAGGCTCCCAACACAGGGGGCCAGGTTCCATGCCTAGTCAGGAAATTAGAGCAACTAAGTGTCTCACATGACTCAATGAAGACCCAGAGCAGCCTCTGCAACCCCTACCACAGGGGGAAAAAAAAAAGTCATCTGGGGAGCTTCACAAAATCCCTGTTGCCAAGGTCACACTCCTATTAAATCAGAATGTCTATGGGTGAGAACCTGGCAACAGTGTTTTTAACAAGTATTTTAAAACCCAGGTAACCCAAACAAACAGCAAAGTTGTGGGAATCACTAAGACAAATGGAGGGAAGCTGACATTTTTCAGTTTCCTGAAGGAAAACGTTTGCCCAGCAGGCATGTAGTAGTTGTTGCTCATTGTTCTTGCTTCCAGCTTCGCCTCTGTACTGCCTGCCTCTAGTACACATTTCAGGAAATGCTTATTGAAGTCGGAGAAAAAGCCAATCAAAATCCAGATGTATAAGAAAAGAATAAAAGGCACTCCAAAAGAATGCCAGCTCTCACTCCTTAGGGTCTGAAATTTACAATGGTAGGTCCTCCCCTAAAGACAAGGTAAAATGCAACTTTCTGACAGCTGGGTGGGGTGGGGGGGGGGTCTGTGTAATTGTCACTTCATAGGCAATGGTAACCCACTCCAGTACTCTTGCCTGGAAAATCCCATGGACGGAAGAGCCTAGCAGGCTACAGTTCATGGTGTCACAAAGAATCAGACATGACTCAGTGACTTCGGGCAACAGTTGGGCTTCCCTGGCGGCTCAGAATCCGTGTGCAACGCAGGAGACCTAGGTTTGATCCTTGGGTCAAGAAGGTCTCCTGGAGAACATGGCAACCCACTCCAGTACTCTTGTCTGGAGAATCCCATAGACAGAGGAACCTCTGGCGGCCTACAATCAATGGGGTTACAAAGAGTCAGACACAACTGAGCAACTAACACTTTGACTTCAGAGAAGTGACAGGATTACTGTTTCTATCTTGAAAATGGCTGTCCCCTCTTTTAAAAAAAAAAGCACCACGTCTGCTGTTACGGGTACATTAATCACGAACTGTCAAGAAAAACCTGAGGAAGAGGCCACTGGAAAAGAATATTCCTCCAAGTGAGTGGAGGTAAACCATGCGGAGCAGAAGCTAGGGCTCCTCCACCCAGGGGCCACTGTCTCTGCCCACTGCTCTAGGAGCAGGGTCTGCCCATCAAGCTCTCCTAGTTAAGCATTCTCTGAGATGCTATTCTACCTGGGCATGAAATAGCCTCTTGGAATCTACCCTTGTTATATAAATGACTCGGAAAGAACAGAGAACAAACCAGTCAATTCTAAAGGAAATCAGTCCCGAATATTCATTGGAAGGACTGATGCTGAAACTGAAACGCCAATATTCAATATTTTGGCCACCTGATGCGAAGAACTGACTCATTGGAAGAGACTCTGATGCTGGGAAAGACTGAAGGTGGCAGGAGAAGGGGATGACAGAGGACGAGATGGTTGGATGGCACCACTAACTCAATGGGCATGAGTTTGAGTAAACTCTGGGAGTTGGTGACAAACAGGGAAGCCTGGTGTGCTACAGTCCATGGGGTTGAAAACAGTCAGACATGATGGAGCGACCGAACTGACTGATATAAATGGCAGTTCCATGCCTGCAGGCTGTGCCAGTGTGCTCAGTTGCGTGGGACTCGCTGTGACTCAACTGTACTGTAGCCTGCTAGGCTATTCTGTCCATGGGATTACCCATGCAAGAATACTGAAGTGGGTAGCCATTCCCTTCTCCAGGGGATCTTTCTGACCCAGGGACTGAACCTGGATCTCTTGCATTAGCAGGTGGAATCTTTACTACTGAGCTGCTTGGGGAGCCCAGGGCATTTTAAAAGGGAGGGGGAAAGAAAGCCTCTTGTAATCCAGACTGAGGCAGGTGGCGTTTTCAGATCAGTTACCACAGAATATGAACTTTTTTTTTTTTTTTTCAGAGGGGCTGGGTGTTATTCCATTCCCCCACCCCTCCCCCCTCCAAGCACTGGCTGCAACTGTGACCCCATGGGATTAAAAATCCCTGTGATCTAGATTTAAATCACAAAGGTGATCCTCAATCAGGGCTGGGAATGGTCTGGAGAGACAGCACTCTTTTCATTAGCTGTCCCATACGTGATGCAATAAAGAGACCGAGTCTCTGAAACCAACCAATCAGCATAAATCTGTGCAAAGTGGAAGCTGACCTGAAATGAAGCCAGTTCCAGTCAAAGCCCATGGACATGGAAGGAGAAGGAATGGAGGAAAACAAACCTTTGAGCAGGCTTCCCAAGGGTAGCTGGGAGCTGTTGCTAAGCCCTGAAAATCAGTCAGTCAGGCTCTTCCAAAGATCTTTTTTTTTCTTGAACAGTGAGGGAACACCTCCTCCCATTTATATGCAGTCTGTAATCTGCCAAGTGTTTTCACTGACATGACCTCATCTGAGCCTCACAGCCACTTTGTGAGGTTGGCAGGGCATGCATGATCTTCCACCCCCTCTTCCCTGCTGCCCACAATTAACATTGTGAGAAACTAAGGCTTAGGGTGAGTGCCCTGTAGGGAACAGCTGCCCCTGAACCTGACTTACAGTGCTTTTTCTACTCACTGTATTTCTTCAGTACCATTAGAATTGGGTATCAGGCTCACCACTGTAGCTCTTTTTAAACCACCCTCAGACCTCAAGAAAAATACAGATTTTTAGACCTCACTTGGATCTACGGCAGCACTGGGAAGACTATTTTTAACCTGCAGATTGCCCCAGTGATTCTGCTAAGAATCACTTTTGGTAGCTTGTCACCCAGACAAGACCCAGGAGGGTTTCACTTTGGTTCACAGTTCCTGTGAGCTCTTGGGTCTAGTGTTTCCTTAGTCTTGCACCACATATTGAACAGTTCATGTTTTAAAATGAATGAACCTATAAAAATTACTCCTTGGCTTCCCCCTCCTTTATGCCAGCATGGCCATTATGGTTTTGGTTCTGGGCCAGAACAACTCTTTTAAAGAAAGCAGCCCTTGGGCCTCTCTTCATCCTTTCAAACAGTGATTTGCAGAAAATCCAAGGCAGCATCTCTTTCCTCTAGCATACTAGTCTTCAGAACTGTCCCATGCTATTTATCCCCCTTTCTCCTACCTACCGCCCTTACTCAATTCTCATCAATCTTCCCTGCGCCTTCCCCCGACTGCTGGAGCCACCAGAGCTGATTTACAGCACAATTTCGTGCTTGGAATTATAGGAAAGCATAAGCACAGCTCTATACACGGGTGTCTCAACAGCTCCCTAGGCTTGGCCAGGTTCTTTCTCAATTGCAAACTCTTAACTGGCCCCACACCCTACTTCCCTCATACAGGTGACATCCCAAGTCCTTCAAGGGATAAATAATTGCCTTTCGCACTGAATCAGTCTTCTCAAACTCAAGGTTAGCTGAGCCTTCCCCTAATCCTTGTTAAAACCCCCAGATACCCTGGTCACCTATCATGTGCCATCTTCGCCTGCTTCCTCCAGGTACCGCCAAACTTGGCTCAAACTGTCCATCTAGTCAAAACTACGGTTTTCCCATACTGATGTGAGAGTTGGACCATAAAGAAAGTTGAATGTCGAAGAACTGATGCTTTTGAACTGTGGTGCTGAAGAAGACTCTGAGAGTCCCTTCCTTGAACTGCAAGATAAATGATCCTAAAGGAATCAGTGAATCCTAAAGGAAATCAGTCCTGAATATTCATTGGAAGGACTGATGCTGAAACTCCAACACTTTGGCCACCTGATGCGAAGAACTGACATTGGCAAAGTCCCTGATGCTGGGTAAGACTGAAGGCAGGAGAAGGGGACAACAGAGGATGAGATGGTTGGATAGCACCACAGACTTGATGGATGTGAGTCTGAGCAAGCTCCAGGAGATGGTGATGGACAGGGAGGCCTGGTGTGCTGCAGTCCATGGAGTCACAAAGAGTCGGACCTGACTGAGCGATTGAACTGTACTGGGTCCCAGAACCTTCAGCATCCCCCCAAAATCCACTCAGGCCTTGAATCAATGAACTCCCAGGGATATCACTGCACTCGTCTCAAACATGTCCATGGCACTGGGCAGGGTGCTGGAAGACAGTCATGAATAACACTGACGTGGCTCTTGTCTATATGGAGTCGGTAGCCAATTGGAAAGGCAGTTGAACAAGGGATGAAACATTGTGGCTGTCAACTCTGGATGCACATTAGATTAGGGCTTATCCATGAGATGGGATGAAATATCTTGGTGGCAGTCCTGGGGAATCAGAAGTATTCTCTAAGCTTCTTAACTCACAGAGTTATTCTCATAGCATTTCTTGCCTTCCATCCATTCCTTAGAGGGCTCCTGTGGAATTTCAACTACATAGATAACCTTCTGCCCCCCATTCCTTGTCTCTATGACTGGGGCCTGAATGGGTATGTGGTGCTGCGATGATGACTGCAGTCAGTGGGTCTCACAGTGCAGAGTGTCACTCCCCGCACACTCTCACCAGTGGGCAGCTCTGAAGACCTCAGAAGGCAAATGAAGAACTGTGAACGAGGATTTTCCTTTAAACTTTATTTGGGGGTGGGGTGGGGGCTAATGCTTTTATTATCTGTATTGGGGTCTAATCAGGTCAAAAGAAAAAAACAACACATGGGAACCAGCATCAGAACAATGAAATACACACAGCTGACAAATATTTAACTCCCTTTCCTCATCTATAAAATGGGATCATTCTAGATAAAACCTCGAGGTCTGCTGTGAAAATTAATGGTTATTTAGGTAAAAAGCCTGTTATGTAACATCATATAATAAGTGGCATTTATTATTTCTTTTAATCTCTGAAAAGGCTGGAAGATGCCGTTTTATGATTCATAGATCTACAAGTAAATCTCCAGAGAGGTTGCACCAATGCACACTCCCATGTGCAGTCCACAAGAATACCTATTTTTAGCTCCTCCACCACAGAGCATCATTCTTAAAAACAAAAGTCGACAATTTGATAGATAAAACTGGTATAAAGTGATTTTAACTTCCATTTTATTAATTCTAGTGAACTTTTCCCCGTCATATTTCTATTTTGTCTATATCTATTTTTTACATATAAAATTAAAAATTTTAATTGTCTTTTGATTTACAACTTTTGCTTTTATGCTTGAGATTATATTTCACCTTTATCACCTTTCAGTTCTATTTCTAAAAAGTATTTTTTAGATCCACATGGAATTTATTTTAGACTATGATGTAAAATATCTGACTTAATTTTTCCTTAAATAGTTACTTTCTTCTACAAGGAAGATATAATTCCTTCTATATAATTCATTCTTTCCCTATTGATTGGAAATACCATTTTCATTCTTTCGATAACTTTAACCATCTCTTCTTATAATAACAGCACACATTTTAATTATCATAGCCTTGTAGTATATTTTACCATCAGGTAACGTGAATTCACGGGGGAAAATCTTGATACTGCATCTTGTGTGTGTGTCACACACTTGTTTGTGCATTGTCGCCTCAAGTAAAACCTAAGTTGAGATACTTTATATGATGAAACAGGATGCGGTCATTAAAAAGCTTTTCCAAGAGGAGTTATACTTTGGCTGCAACATTAAAAGATTCAGGTTAAATAATATGATCTGACTTTGTTAAAAACAACAAATTACCTGTCTGTATGCAAAGAAAACAGACTGTAAATAAATACAATAAAATCTTAGTGGCAAGTTGTTTATAAGTAACAGGACGACAGACAATTTATAGCTGTATCTTTCAGCCTTTCCCAAATTTTCTACAGTGAATGTGCTTTACTGTTACAAGCAAAACAAGTAGTTATTAAAATTACTGAAATGTGTTAAGGTTCACCCCCAGTACTGGTCAGGAAGGTTGGGAGTCGTTAACCCCCCTCATCCCCACTCCCAGACGATACTGGCTCTCTCCCCCGAGAGGGAGTCATGGATGGGTATCCAGCCCTGAAAGAGCTCAACCTCTTGATCAGAGAGATGCTGCCATTACAACACATTAAATGCCAAATAACAGCATCTAGAATCTCCCCATGATCCTTTGTATTGCCAGCTGGGAGAGGGCTGTGGGTGTCACCTCCTACTCCCCTCTCTGAACCGCACCCAGGAAGGCTGGGCGGACGCAGAGATGGTACACTGTGTCAGGGAGGTATGCAAATGCTGGCATGTCTCTGACCTTCTAATCCTATCAGGAATGCTTAGGGTGTTAATTTGACCATGTTTCACAGCTCATAAATCTACTTGGGGGCAAAGCTGAGCTGCCAGATGCCATCAAGCAAAATGCCTTCTCAGGTTGGCAGTTGGAGTAAAACCGCCCAGACCGTGCCTCAATAAAGTCCAATAAAGAGCTTTGTATGTGGGGGACTGGAAAGCAGCGTCTCACGTTTTGATACAAAGGAACAAAACTGTGGGAAATGTGCACTTCTGATTATCTGGACTGGTGGTCTCCCCTATGCCTCGCCTGCCCACTGAGCCATGATCCTCATTCATCCACTATTCTTTGCACACAGATGGATCTATCTTGTTCCCAAACAACTGCTTGCAGAGACTCCTGTCAGATAAGTTTATTTAATCTCTGTCAGTAAACACAAACTAATTTCGCTACCAGGGAATCTGCTAGCCATTTTATATTGAAATCTACTAAACTTCAGGCAGGTCGTTTCTGTCTAGATTCATTCTCCCTTTATTTAGTGGTCAGAACAGAAACATTCTCCTCTTTCTGGGACAGAACATTGCCCCAGAAGAGGCAGAACATTGCCCCATTTTCTCTTTACAAAGGTAGGGAAGAAACTAATAAATCAGTTTCAACCTCCAGATTACAGCTTCATCCAGAATTCATCTGTTCCTCCAACTGGTCAGTTCACAATTGGGCTGATTTGAAATTCTAAGTAAAAACATCCTTTCCAGTATCTGTTTCAAGAGGGGAGGCAAGGAGGCAAGCAGTTAGAATTTCAACTTCCCTCTAGGTCCAAGCCTCTTTGAAGGCATACTGGCAGTGTTTTCTGCCTTCAGAGTCATAAAGCTCCTCTGACAGATTCTGCACATCAACTAGGGTGAGGAGGAGAGCTGGTTCCAGGAGAGGCACACAGCAGTTAATTCCCCCTGAAACTCACAAAGTACCAGCAAAGACCTACCGGCTCTGAATCTCCACAAGGTAGAGGCAACCAGTGATATTTCCAGAAACTCCTGTCTCCTCTGGGCTGATTTACTGGCTGCCAAGAGCACAGCATCTTTGGAGGGTTGCAGAAAACAGGCGAAAGGAAATCAGAAAAAATTTACCAGTCAAGGTTTTGGGCAAGTTTAACTCTGGAACTCCAGTTCCCTTCATGTGGGATTACCTGGTTTATGATGCAGACATTTAATACATGGTAATTGTGGTTACTGATAGAACTGATGGTGAGTTGATAACTGTGATTTTTGGTTATTATTACGGGTGGTAAATTTAAAAAATGATAACTATGATTACTGGTGTTGTCAGTGATGGGTTTGATAAATAACTTGTTATTGTTACTGCTGATAATGCTACTAGCAGCCATTTCTTCATATAATGGTGCGTGCTAAGCCACTTATAGTCGGGTCTAACTGCGTGGGCCCTATAGACTAGTATGCCAGGCTCCTCTGTCCATGGGATTCTCCAGGCAAGAATACTGGAGTGGATTGCCATGCCCTCCTCCAGGGGATCTTGACTGAGGGAGTGAACCTGCATTGGCAAGTGGGTTCTTTACTAGTGCCACCTGGGAAGCCCCTCATATAATGGTGAGTAGACTTGAGAAGGGAATGGCAATACTCTGCTGCTGCTAAGTTGTTTCAGTCGTGTCTGACTCTGCGACCCCACAGACGGCAGCCCACCAGACACCCCCATCCCTGGGATTCTCCAGGCAAGAATACTGGAGTGGGTTACCATTTCCTTCTCCAATGCATGAAAGTGAAAAGTCAAAGTGAAGTCGCTCATTCGTGTCCGACTCTTCGCGACCCCATGGACTGCAGCCCACCAGGCTTCTCTGCCCATGGGATTTCCCAGGCAGGAGTACTGGAATGGGGTGCCATTGTAGGGCATTTCAAATAAGGTGGTTCTGGAGAAACTTCCTCAGAAGGTGATATCTGAACAACCAGGAAATAAGGGAAATGAATCATGGAGAATGCTGGGGAGAAGCATTTGAGCTGCAAAACAGCCCCTGCCAAGAATCTGAAGGTGGGGACACCCATGCTAAGAAGGCTGCAGTGGCCAGGAACAGAGTGGGAAACAGCATCACAGGGATGCAGCAGGTCGTGAAGGGTCAAGCTGGGCATTTCAAGGACTTCAGCTTTTTACTCTCTGTGAAATGAGGAGGCACTACAGTTTTGTGACATAGTTGACTGATGCTTCAACAGGATCACTGTGGCTTCCAAACTGGAAGTAAGACTATGAGATGTGGGGGAGCGGTTAGGGAGAGCTTGCTAGCGACAAGGCTGAAAAGCAGGGAGGGCAACTGACTTGAAGTAGGCAGTGAGGGAAGAGGACGTTCGACTTACAACTAGAGAACGGAAAGGGCTTTCATTATGAAGCCTGATGGCAGAGCAGGTTTGAGTAACTTCTTAAATTAACTTTTACTGGAGTATAGCTGCTTTACAATGTTGTGTTAGTTTCTGCTGTACAGCAAAATGAATCAGTTATGTGTACTCATACAGCCCCTCTTCCTTGGCTTTCCTCTCCACTTAGGTCACTACAGAACACCGAGTTCCCTGTACTATACAGTGGCTTCTCATTAGTTGTCTATTTCACACACAGTAGTGTATGTATGTCAATCCCAATCCCCCAATCCACCCCACGTCTTGGGGGGGATTTCCTAGTTCTGTTTTGGTCACACTTTTGCAGACTTATACAGCTTAAAATTAAAAAAAAAAAACAAAAAAACACTTATTTAACTCAAATCTCATCTTTAAACAAGTTTTAAAAGAGAGCATAAAGTACAAAATTCTAAAATACAAGATGGAAAGTTCACTCTCGATCTACCCCTAAATCTCCTGCCACCCAGATCTCTTCCTCAGCACAAATATACTTTTGTGTTAATATTTCTTCTCTGTATTTTACCTCAGTAACTTACTACCCAAGAGCTCTGAACCTTTTCTTTTTTCCACTCCATAATCTATCTTGATGAGTACATGTAGGTCTGGCTCATTCTCTTCAGGATTCCAGACATTCTAGTATATGGATGCACTGTAATTTATGGAGAGATGTGCTATTTATAACTTTGTCTTTCCAAGTGATGCCACAATGTATTTCCTTATCAATGGTCCTATTACTCAAAGGGTATACCCATTTAAAATTTGGACAAGTATTGCTCAATTTTCCTTCTAGATGTTGTTTCTCAATGAAGCAAGAGATGTATTCTCTTCCACCAGTGGAACTCTACTAGTTGCTATCAGCATCCTCTGTAACCCACTGGTAACTAGCTGCTGGCCCCAATCCCAAGGGCTCTTTTTCTCACACACACACACAAAGAAGTTCCTCCACAACTTTCCCAAATCTAGCAACTAAAGGACTAACCCCAGACAGAAGCAGCAGTTTTCAGTCTGTTGACTGGCCAGTGCCTCAGTGTTAAATACTTTGAATATTCCTCCCTGTTTACTAGTAGGAGAGGTGAAAATTGGTATCTCAGTATATAGTTAAGCTGTACCTCTCTTCTGTAAATGCTGTTTTAACTTCCTTTATACTACTCATTTTCTATTAGGTTGTTGGTGTTGATTCCTGCTTTTCAAACATTTAATGTAAATAAGAAAATTCCTTGTATGTTGCAAACATTTCTTACAGTCTGCCATTTATCTTTTAACTTTGTTTGCAGACAAAACTTTTGTGAAGTTGGACTTAATCTCTCTCTCCAGAACTTCTGGATTTTGTTATAACTGAAAGGCATTACTATACCAACACCGTCTGATGTTTTTCTTGTAATTTTGTAGTTTCATTTTTCTATCATTATATACTTGACTCAACTGAGGTATTTTGATGTAAGAAACAAGGGTCCAACTTTATTTTGTCCAGATGGCTCCTCGCTGGTTGCCAAGACAATTATCTTTCCCACAGTTTCACAACATCCTACCTTTACCATATAGGTTTCAGACCATTTGTGGATTCTGTATTTCATTTCAGTGATTAATGTGCTAGTATTACTGTTTTAATAATAGTTTTAAAATATTTTTACTAAGTGATACAGCTAGCAGCCTTTCAAAAATCTCAGCAACTTTTTATAAGAATCTTTGTACATTTCCTTTCCCGCAGTAGCTTTAGAATCAGTGTGCAGTCTCCCACCCTTTCCCTCAAAAGGGTTATTTTTTAAATTAATTTTGCAGTCTAGTTGATTTACAATGTTGTGTTAGTTTCTGCTGTACAGCAAACTTAATCAGTTATACATATATGTGAAGTGAAAGTCACTCAGCTGTGTCTGACTCTTTGCAACCCCATGGACTGTAAACCATGGGCTTCTCCAGGCCAGAATACTTGAGTGGGTAGCTTTCCCTTCCTCCAGGGGATCTTCCCAACCCAGGCATCGAACCCAGGTCTCCTGCACTGCAGACGGATTCTTTATCAGCTGAGCCACACGAAGGAAGCCCAAGAATATTGAATATCCATTCTGTTTTTGATTCCATTTCCATACAGGTCATTACAGAGTACTGAGTAGAGGTCTCTGTGTTACAAAGTAGGTTATCATTAATAGTTATCTATTTTATATATAGTAATGTGTATATGTAAATCCAATGTTATTGACACTGACATTGAAGTCACTCAGTCGTGTCCAACTCTTTGTGACCCCATGGACTGTAGCCTACCAGGCTCCTCTATCCATGGAATTTTCCAGGCAAGAATACTGGAGTGGGTTGCCATTTCCTTTTTCAGGAGATCTTCCCGACCCAGGGATCAAACCTGGGTCTCCCGCATGGTAGGCAGACGCTTTACCGTCTGAGCCACCAGGGGTTATTAGGTCATACCAAATGTATATACTTATTTAAGACCCAAAATCATTATAATACTACACTTTTCTGCCCAGGAATGGCATATAGTATTCTATTTGTGCCAGTCTTATTTTATTCCTACATAACATTATTTTCGGAGAAGGCAATGGCACCCCACTCCAGTACTCTTGCCTGGAAAATCCCATGGAGGGAGGAGCCGTCCTGGTGGGCTGCAGTCCATGGGGTCACCAAGAGTTGGACACGACTGAGCGACTTCTCTTTCACTTCTCACTTTCATGCACTGGAGAAGGAGATGGCACCCCACTCCAGTACTCTCGCCTGGAGAATCCCAGGGACGGGGGAGCCTGGTGGGCTGCCATCTATGGGGTCACACAGAGTCGGACACGACTGAAGTGACTTAGCAGCAGCAACATTTTCTTTCTGTTTCCTCTTTATATACCCAGAAGTAGACTCCTTCATTTTACTGGTAATGTCAAATTGTTTTTCAAAGCACTCAGACCTACAGCAGTAAGAGATCCGCATCCTCTAATACTTGCATTGTCAAATTTTTAATTTTTGTCAATTTCAGCAGGTGTAAAGTGGTATTACATGTTACCTAATTTGAATTTCCCTGACTACCAATACGTCTGAGCATTTTTTTGACTGCTCAGTAGCCACTAGGGTCTCCCATTTTGAGAAATGCCTGTTTTTAACTCACTTTTCCTGTAGTTCATATATTCTGGATATGAATCCTTTGCCCTTTAAATGTATTACAAATATTTTCTCCCACTTTCTTACCTGCCTCTTTACTTTCTTTACAGAAATCGTTTGCTAACAAGGATGTTCTTAATTTTAATACAGTCAAACTTATAATCTTTTCTTTTAGGATGACATCTTCTCTGAAGCTTAGTTAAAAGCTCTTTGTTATCCCCAACAAGGAAGTCTGTATTTTCTTAACATTTAAAATACTCTGATTTTTGTTATCAAGCCCTATATAAAATCCATCTGGAAGTGGTTTTGGGTATGCATCTATACATTTTTTCCCATATGCGTAACCAGTTGTTTCATAACAATCTACTGAACAGTTCCTTCTTCCCACATGATCTGTAATGCTACTTCTGGTGTATATAAAAACCCCATTTATTCTCTGTTCAGCTGGTTAGATGAATATGTCCCTGCACCATTATTGTTTAATTACTACAGCCTTAATGCTATTCTTGACCTCTGGTCTTCCTGGTTTTTTTTCTTTTTTACTTTTCAGGAAGGTCCTGCCTATTCTTAGCCCTTTACAGATTATTTCTTACTCATTCTAGATTCTTTCATACATTTTGGGAGGGGAAAAAAGTATGTCACTTAAAATCCGCATTTTTGTTGGAGTGTTCTTTTACCTTTCTTCCCCCGTCTTTACAGTTCTATTTCTACTTTAAGTGATTATAGTCCTGCTAGGAAACTCAAAAATAATAAAAGAATATACAGTAAAAAGTCTCTTTAATAAACTCTGTCCCCTGGTACCCAGGTGTCCTCCCAATAGTCTGTATCCTGCAGGCATTTTATGCATAAAGCAGCTAATGTATATTGTACTTTTTCCTATTTTATACAAATGAGAGTAACAAATCAAACACAGTTGGCAACTTCTTGCTTCTTCATTTATTGTATCTTGGAGATTATTCCGTATCAGTTAATCAAGTTCTTCTCGTTTTACACAAGTGTAATTTCAGTCTGTTTACCAATTTCTTTGTTCACCATGCTTCTTGAAGTCCATTCCTTCCTTTCTGGATTCAACTGCCGTTTTCCCTTAAGAACAACCCTGAGTTCTTACAGCAAAATCTGAAAATGTGTTTTGCAGTCTCTCTTTTGAGTGTTAACTTATCTCTGTATAGAATTCAAGGCTATCACCCATTCTTTTCATCACTTATCTTATTTTGTTTCCTTCTGGTCCATACTGCTGCCACTGAGAAAGCCTGCTACCAGTGCAATTATTCCTTTGCAGGTAATGTCTTTTTAGTTGCTTTTAGATTTTTCTCATCTTTTGCAATTGTACCATATGTCTAGAAGCATACTTGTTTTTATTCACCACTTTAAGTATGTTATGTCTTGTCATTTGAAGATCTGTATCTCTTTTATAAATTCTGAAAAAAAAAAAAATCTTCAAACCTCTTCTCTCCCCTATTCTTTATAGTGGATCTCCTCATCCTGTTCTCCATGCTTCTTAGCTTTTTCCTATTTCCCATCCCTTCCTCTGTTACAACTGGGTACCTTCTTGACTTATCTTCTAGTTTACCAGTTCTCTCTTCACATATGCCCAATTTGTGGTTTAATCTGTCCATCAAGCTCTTACTTTCACTAATCACACATTTTTTAGTTCCAAAAGACTTACAAGTTTTTCAAATCTACTTTTTTCAGTGTCATCTTTTCTAATGGTTTTTATATTTTCCTCTCCCAATCATTTTAAATATTCTTATGATGCTTTTGAACTGTGGTGT
Organism: Neotragus moschatus; assembly: GCA_006410615.1. Classification (NCBI taxonomy): domain Eukaryota; kingdom Metazoa; phylum Chordata; class Mammalia; order Artiodactyla; family Bovidae; genus Neotragus; species Neotragus moschatus. The sequence continues at coordinate 2,305,268 of SJYA01003118.1, forward strand.
TGGAGAAGACTCTTGAGAGTCCCTTGGACTGCAAGGAGATCCAACCAGTCCATTCTGAAGGAGATTGGCCCTGGGTGTTCTTTGGAAGGACTGATGCTAAAGCTGAAACTCCAGTACTTTGGCCACTGCATGTGAAGAGTTGACTCATTGGAAAAGACTCTGATGCTGGGAGGGATTGGGGGCAGGAGGAGAAGGGGACGACCGAGGATGAGATGGCTGGATGGCATCACTGACTCAATGGACGAGAGTTTGAGTGAACTCCGAGAGATGGTGATGGACAGGGAGGCCTGGCATGCTGTGATTCATGGGGTCGCAAAGAGTCGGACACGACCGAGCGACTGAACTGAACTGATTCCATAGTTATCCTATATTAAGTTTGTGGGGGTGCTAAACCTCTAAAGTTGTTATCTGCTGACTTGTACTCACAGTGGACTGTTTTGGACCTCTGATCATCTGAGCGGAGTTTGCTTCTTCTGTACTGTAGCAATATGATGCAGTTAAGACTGTGGGTATGTATTCTTTCCCCAACCAGGCTCCTGTACTGTGTGCTTTTGTGAGTCATTTTCAAACTAAGATCTTCAGCCACCTAGTGACATACATACCTCACACTGTGAACTTCTTGAGGTTTCATCTGGACAAAGATGGGAAAAAAAAAGTTTTCATCCGAACCAGTGGCTAATCAATTTTCTTTCTTTTAAAATTCTATGTTCTGTAGCTCCATGACAAGTGAAAAAACCCAACCAGTGGTCCTGGAAATTCAGGGAAAGAATAATATAACTACAATAACCAGCTTTTGCCAGTCACAGTACTTACTAGTACATACAAAAAGTCATTTAGTTTCCTCAACAAACCTATAAGTACTCTAATTTGTTCAAGGTTGTACAGTTGGTATGGACTAGGCTAAAATTCAAATCCACATTCATCTGAATCTCGAGCCCAATCACTTAATAACTCTTTTCACTCAAGTAAAATTTATGTGAGGAACTATTATGTGTCAGCATGTGCTAAGTGATGGGTCTAAGGGGTAAACCAAACATTATTTTTCTTCTACCTTTCAAATTATCTGTGAGGGACTAGAGTTTCTGTTTTTCTCTTTAATTTCCAATTTGCTGCAGACCAAAACCTTAGGTAAATAAATTTAAGGGACTACCCTGCTGGTCCATTGGTTAAGACTCTGTGCTCCCAGTGCAGGGGGCATGGGTGCATTCCCTGGTTAGGGAGCTAAGATCTTATATGCTGCATGGCACAGCCTTGAAGGAAAAAAAGAAAGAAATTTAAAACACTGCATCAATGTCAAACTGCCATCAAAGTTTCCTCTCAATTTTTGTTTTCATCTCTCCACGGGCTGGAAACAAACAGTCTGCAGGCCACTTTCACGCAGCACTGCTCTAGAGTGTACTGGCAGGCCATCTGGAGGGCTTTGTGTAGACTTCTGTGATGGTGATGTCGACAACTGTGGACGGGTAACAAAGTGGAGAGGACACTTCTGACAATGCTGGCTTGTATGTGGACAGCAAGCAACTTCTAAGACGCTATAACTAAGACTTTGGGTCACAGTCTTCCTCAGCTAGTAAAGCATGAGGAGGAGGGGGTGGGTAGACTCAGTAGGCTAACTTTATGCAAGTCTGACCGTTCTCCTGGGGAAGAACACTTGCCTCCTCTGTTACTCTGCTCCTCTGACGAGGACAGCACAGTAGGAAAAGGGCCAGTCAGGAATACTAACCACAAAAGCTTAGGGAAATTTACTGCAAATTTTCTTTCCTCGTCAACGTGCAAAGAAAAGGATCGCACACGCTTAGGAACTAGCACGCGGACACGTTAACTTTATCCCAACTCGAGCAGTAAGAAAGCTGTTGAAAAGTATTTCAAAGCTAAAGGACTTATGAGTTATTCGCACCACTATTCTCTTATTATCGAAAGCAGGGAACCGATCATACACACACACAGACATTTAGCATTTAAGAGTAATAAATAGCACTAACTTTAAGGTTTGTAAACTCATAAATTTTCTATATGATACAGAAGACAAAAATATATTCCTATGCCTCTTTATAAGTTAAGACAGATTTCCCGGGGGTATTCCCTGGTGGTCCAGGGTTCAGGACTCTGCTCTCTCATTGCTGAGGGCCTGGGTTCAATCTCTGGTCGGAGAATTAAAATCCTGCAAGCTGTACAGTGTGGCAAGAAAACAAAGAGATTTTCCAGGAAAGAGCTTGAAGGTTTGCCAAAGCTTATGTTGGGTGGACTAAATGTCTAAAAGCATCTGACAGCTACTTTCATCTTAAAGCATCTGAGGAGGTATGGTCACACTGTTCAATATCTCAAATTTTAAACTGCAGTCTCTCTCACTAGTAGACTCAAAACTACATTATTTTCCTGAAATTGTGGTTTATTGTCATCTTCATCCATTTTTTTCAAAGACCATTCAGTACATTTATACTGTTCCAGTAATTACCATGCTACCAAGAAAAACAAGTGAACAGTTTATTAAGAATTAAATGAGGGTATGGAATGTGATACAGTACAAGACACTCAAGATGGATACAATAGTACTACTCACACAAAAAGTTAAATCTCTTAAAAAAAAAAATCAAGACAAAACAAAAAGCAATTCCATCATCATAAAGTATTTCATGCAAAAACTTCAAAGAAATCCCCAGTCCCCCCCCACCCCTAAGCTCCTAACAAAAAGCTATCTGAAATATGCCATGCTAACATATTAACCACAATATAATCACTCCTAGAAAAGCAACACACTAATTAAGAAATGAATTAGATGAAACAACACAGGCTGCAAAACTGTAAACTCATAGACCACGATGATTTTACATGATAAGCAATTCCAGATTCACTCATAAGGTGAGCAATATGAGCTAAATGTTGAGAGAGAAGGTATGTAAATATAAACTCCACTAACTCGTCTCATTATCTTCTAATTATAAAACCTGGAAGCTTCCAGAACCTGAAAAATTATATAAAATTTGGCATACTCCATTTGTGTTCCAAGAAACGACTTTAGGATCATATTTGCAATTATTAGAGAGCTGTATAAAAAGCACTTTATGGTCAGGAATTGACCTCTTAAATAATGACCACAATTTACATCAACAGACACAACTCCAGATATGCATTTACTGTGAATAACTCTTACTCAAGATAAGAAACATGATTTTCTAGCACTTTATGTACAAATTACTGCAAAGGCCCAGTTAATTTAGAGACTGAATAAAATGTAAAATAAATGTGAATTGGTACAGAGAGTGATTAGGAACAGACTCATTAACAGAGGTTTAAGTGGGTAACAAATCTTGCTTTGACTTCCAAGAGAATGAGAGTCAACAGATTGCCAAGCTGTAACTCATGTCTCTGTACCAAGATGCGTTAGCATATTTCACGGAAAAGTAGTTTGACCTTAAAAAGTAGGAATGGCATTTTATGGGATGGTATTCCCCTCCACAGCTGCCAAACAAGCCTGGTCACCAGGCGATGCACAGAGTGTATTTCCAAGTGGGTGTAACATGTCACAATGAGGCAACCCAGAAGCGGAAGCACCTATCTCATGGAACCTGCCTATTCAGCAGGCCAGGAGAGAACTGGGACACCCATGTGTCATGGTTTCGGGTTGAGCTTACCTATGGTGTATAAACTGGTTATATATGAAACAGTAAGGCCAAAGAAAAAGAACAGGAGAAAAACTACCCACTCCCATCTGCTTTTTCCCTTTAAATTTAAGGTAATTAGAACATATTCGAAAAATTTCAGGATTACCCTTCCCACATCTGAAATTCAACCTTCTATTTACATTCCATGAAAACAACACTATAATTGTTCTCTAAAAAACAGAAGTTCTTGCTCTAATTTTCACAAAATAACATGAGAAAAAATTTTCCATGTGAAACCCAGAGTGTGAGGCTTGTAAAGAAGTGTCTGTAATAATCAGGACCATGATAGTTAAGAGCTCTTTGGAATGTGTGTTATACATACAAAGTTATCACAAATTAAACTCCCAGAGTATTTATGAAACAAGTTCTTAAATGGGAAAGATTACCGATGAGAGATAAATGCTTCCATCAGCAAATTAAATCTGAGGGATCAATCTTTCCCAAGTGACAAGGTGTCTGCTAACAATTCAACACAGCCTCTGGAATCAAACATCAAAGATCACTCAGTCATGATGGTTCAAGATGAAGCACAGATGAGCAGTACATATGAAGAGAATTTGTAAACCGCTGCCATTCTAAAACAGTAGATTTATATTACAAAGCAATGTAAATAAATATTGGGCTAGTACAAAAGCTCTTATTTACAGTTTTACAAATGAAACTGTATTCAGTGTAAATGCTGTGTTTTGAAGAACACAGTACTATATTAGTAAAATGAGTTCTGTTGAGGGGAATAACAGTTTCTGTTAGAATCAATGTATAATGTATAAAAGATTCAAGTTAACTCTGTTTATAATTTAGTACAGACAAACCCAGTTTAACCTGGAATGGCATCTGTTAAAGTGCTGAAAAACAGGAAATATTTAGAAAACACTGTACATTATTAAAGCTTTATCAAGTCAGAATGTTAAAACCCTTTCACATTTTTAACCTTTTTGCCACAGGGTTGTGGACAAGATGATTTTTCTCAGCAAAGGAGTAAAACTTACGAGGCCACCAGCTGCTTAGATGGATTTTAGGTTCGGTGGTGCTAGTTTCCTAAAACAACTATTTACCCATCAACCATACCTTCAGGCCTTACAATCTGGTAAGTAATTAAATATTCAGGATAAGCCTGGAAGAGAAAGATTAATTCAAAAATTGGTAAATAAAATCTCTGAATGGAGACTTATTCTAAGGATTCCTTATTTTTAGGGAAGAAGCTCTAAATTAGTGTCGCAGATCAGAATCAAAGGGCCTCTTCTCAAAACAGCTTTACGTGACTGCAATCCCTTCGATTCTCAATCAGCAGGTCTAGGATGACTACTGAGCATGTGTTTGTCTTTAGGAATTGAGGTTATCCTAATACATATCCCCAGTACATAATGCTGCTCTAGAGATGCTTCTGACTGTATCTATGCCACTAAGAGCAAGTGGGAATTACACATTTCTTTGCTACAGAGAGGTTAACTATTAAAATAAATACAGGATTGTAATTATATTTTACAGAAGCTTAAACAAAATTCAGAATAGCTGGCACAATCTGAATAAGTTCTGTAGGTTAGATTCACTACACCTATGATATTTTCCTGATTTTAACAATTTTAAGACAATGTCCTTAAAATTTAGGTGTATTTAGGAAATACACCCTGAAGTATTTAAGTGTAAAGGAAGATGCTTACACCTTACTTCCAAGCAGCTCAGGGGAAAAAAAAAAAAAGGATATACACATATAGTAGGGAGAACATGATAAAGGAGAGAGAATGCTAAAGTATTAACATTTTGAATATCTGGGTAAAGCATCTAAGGGAATTCTCTTTACTATTATTGCAACTTTAAGTCTGAAATAATTTACAAATTAAAGTTAAAAAGAAATGCAGTTTGTAAGGCACTCTACCTTGTTAATTTAAAAGATTAGTAAAAGGTTAAAGTATAGCTCTAAAGTATTGCTGAAAATGAACAAATAAAACTGAATCACCTGTTCTCCTCTGTAAATAACATATTCAGCTAATGCCAGGCCATTCACACTAGGCCGACCAGTGACGGAGTGGTGCCCTGGAGGGGAATGCGCCATTTTCATTGCACTGAACTGCAGGAAAGACTTTCCCAAGGTCACACGGCAGAAGAGCAGCTGCCTGTATAACACGTGAAAAGGAAAAGATTTCCCTGAGACAAGGCCACACAGGACAGTTTTATTTATGTACACTATATAAGCTTTTGAATGTATTTATACATAAACATGGAGGAGCCTGGTAGGCTGCCGTCCATGGGGTTGCCAAGTCAGACATGACTGAGTGACTTCACTTTCACCTTTCGCTTTCATGCTTTGGAGAAGGAAATGGCAACCCACTCTGGTGTTCTTGCCTGGAGAATCTCACGGACCGGGGAGCCTGGTGGGCTGCCGTCTATAGGGTTGCACAGAGTTGGACACGACCGAAGTGACTTAGCAATACATAAACACAATTGTTTTCACCATTTTACCCTTTAAAGAGTTTTTGAAGAATATCTTCCACTACTCTAATGAAAAAATTTGTCACTTTAATTAATCCTCATTGTAACTATAAAATACTATTTTAGAGGATTATAATAATCTTTTAAGTGATACTGACTCTGCCACCCTGCTTGTATCCCAGCAAAAGCATAAATCATAGCCCAAGTGAAGAGGAGGAGGAGGAGGTTTTAAGGGACTTCCATGAAGTGTCTTATAAAGTTGAACATTTATGCAAATAAGTCCTATTGCTTCCACTTTCAAAATGTATCTTACCTCTAAATTCTACTGTCACTATTAAGGCCAAATTTCCCAAATTTTCACCCGGACTACAACAATGGCCTTTGAGCTACCTTTGCTGTTTTTACTCTAATAAATTATTTTCCATCTAAGCTACTGGTGATTTAGGAAAAAAACAAACAGCAAAAACCATAAATCAGATGACACTACTTTTCTACTTAAAACCTTTTAGAGACTGTTCACTGTGCCTAAAAGAAAATCCAAATTTCTTATAATGATCCCAAATTCTCCAACTTTATTTTGTGTTCATTACACATAGACACATTAGTTTTTCTTCCTCCAGGCCAAACTTTCTTGTGCCAAGGCCATCAGACACGCTGTTTCTTTAACCATCTAGAATGATATGTCCTACCACTCACTCTTAAAACTGGCTAACAGTCATTTTCAAGTTTAGCTGAAATGTTTCTTCTTCAAATGTCTTTCCTCACCAGAAGTTTAGGTTGTATTACTTTCTCACTCCCCAAGGGCATATGATTGGCCTTCGTTAGGTCCAATGAACTTTTTGTTATGTCACTGTTTCTCTCTCTAAGCTACTGTTCTTTCTACAGGAGAAAAGGAGATTTGGTGGCCTGATGATTCTGTCTCCAAAGAAGACAGGCTATATTTTTTATTCTTAAATATGCTCTTTGCAAATTTTCTTAGCATTTCTAATAGAGTTTCTATCATAGTCACAATCAATCCATGATAATTCAGCATACAGAAATCTTAAGTTAATAAATTTATTTCCAGACATACAAGCATTATACTTCAAAGACAACTGAGAAGAGGTACTAGAACACTGCTTACTATTAATAGTCATAACTATTTAGCCTCCAGATGATATATGACAAGATAGCAGTGTTCAATTTACAGACTCTCAAGAAACTACAAGCCTCCTAGCCATTCCAACCTATGATCTAAAATAGAAGCAGGTGGGAGTCATACCCAGGAGGTCTGGCTTTAGACACCTACATGAGTCTAAGTTTAGGGGGAAAACAGTAAGAACAAAACATAAACAGATAGTCTTTGTCTCCCTTTAGGACTTCAGTCCTTCACTTTGGCAGCCCTTCAAAATCAGCTGGGAAGCTTTTAAAAATCCCACGCCCAGACCAGACCCCCAGGTGAGAATCTCTTGAGGGTAGGACACAGTCAGTAGTTTTGAAGGCCCCTCAGGTAATTCCAATGTGCTGCCACAGCTGAGAACTACTGCTCTAGGGTTTCTAGATCTGTGATCAGAAACTTGAGCATCCCCTAGGAACTCGGTAGAAATGCAAGTTCTAGTGCTCTAGCCCCAGATCTACTAAATCTATAATTCAGGAGGCATGGCATAGGAATGTGTATTTTAATAAGCTTCTAGGTGATTCTGAACTTGCTAATGTTTGATAGCTCCTGTTCTAGGTCTTTATAAGCAGTGCTCTAACCACAGAATAAATTTCAGTAATTAATCTTACTTGATTTTTCAAATGGTGAAGATTATTTACCTACAAGGATTTTATGAACTAGGGCCAAGGCATCCGAATGATTTTAATAACTAAGTTCCACTAGGATAACTAAAAGTACGAAAAAAAGAAGCACAAAGTAATTCTTTGAAAATATGCTTTCTAAAAGGACTGACACGTGATATGCTTTATTATAACTTTTTTCTGAGTAGTAATATCACAAATTGACAATTAAAATCATACCACAGCAGAGGAGAGATTCATCCATTACCATGAAATGATCAGGTGTAGCAAATAATGCCATTTTATTAATAGCATTTGAATGCTAGATTTTTAAACAGTCCACAATAAAATCTCTTTCATGCCCAGCAATATTTTCTACTCCATATTCTGAAAGCACTGTGTGTTCTAATGATTGAATGATGTGAACAGATCAAATGCTTATAACTGCGCTTGGCTCTTACAGACCATTTTAAAAACATCAGCTACTATTAGAACCAGTGAGAGGGCCAAAGCAACCAGAACTATGCCTCACTTGGATTCCTAGAGTTGTCCAAGATGTCTTACCCGAAAGTTTCAATATGAAACCAGTTCTTATCTGATTCTTATCAAAATAAATGAGAAAAGTGATCTCTTACCTGTGGCAGATGTAACAAGATCTGTCTTTATGTACTGGACACCCAGTACCTCCTCCAATTCCATATACATACTGATTGCTTTTGGAAGAGTTTTCAGCAAAATAGATCCCAGCTCCAAACATGCCACCTATGTAGGCATGCCTTTCATCAAAGCCTTTATGGATAATCGCATTCACAAAAGGAGACCCTAAAAATACATATAAATAGGTAACATTTTAAAATCACAAGTAAAGGAATAAAAGCTAAATCGTCTTAAGTTAAAGTCTTTATTTTTTCTTCCATTGTTTGACTCCACAAAAATTTGAAGGCACTACAGCCAATCCATTCCCATAGTGCCCTGTGTGAAAAAAAAGTCAGCTTAGATACATGATGGACTAAAATTCCACTACCTAAGGCTCCAAGCAGTGAGACAAACAGACATCAGAAGTTAAATTCAGAATTAACATACATACATCACCACAATGAAAAGCAAAACCAAAACTCAACTGTCAGCTGGCTCACTACTTCAGAATAGTTATTTTAGAAGAACTGGCAATGTGAATGAATGTTTCTAACAGAGTGGTGGTTCAGATGCCAAAGAAAGGACACATATAGATTCAACTAGGAAAAACATACACATCACCTGAAAGAAACATCAATGCTAGAGTTATCGAATTCCTGGCTCCAAATTCATACCAACCCAGAATCGAGTCTCACAATCAACCTCCTATGGCAAGGCTGAATACAATTAGGTCACGGAATGACATCCCCATCTGTGTACTCTTCCTAGATACCCAAAGCAGCTAAAGCGATCTTTTCAAGTTCATGCTTTTCTTTATCAGTTCAGTTCAGTTGCTCAGTCGTGTCCGACTCTTGGCGACCCCATGAATCACAGCACGCCAGGCCTCCCTGTCCATCACCAACTCCTGGAGTTCACTCAGACTCACGCCCATCGAGCCAGTGATGCCATCCAGCCATCTCATCCTCGGTCGTCCCCTTCTTCTCCTGCCCCCAATACCTCCCAGCATCAGAGTCTTTTCCAATGAGTCAACTCTTCTCATGAGGTGGCCAAAGTACTGGAGTTTCAGCTTCACCATCATTCCTTCCAAATAAATCCCAGGGCTGATCTCCTTCAGAATGGACTGGTTGGATCTCCTTGCAGTCCAAGGGCCTCTCAAAAGTCTTCTCCAACACCACAGTTCAAAAGCATCGATTCTTCGGCTCTCAGCTTTCTTCACAGTCCAACTCTCACATCCATACATGACCACTGGAAAAACCATAGCCTTGACTAGACGGACCTTTGTTGGCAAACTAGGTTGGTCATAACGTTCCTTCCAAGGAGTAAGCCTCTTTTTTAATTTCATGGCTGCAGTCACCATCTGCAGTGATTCTGGGGCCCAAAAAATAAAGTCTGCCACTGTTTCCCCATCTATTTCCTATGAAGTGATGGGACCAGATGCCATGATCTTTGTTTTCTGAAAGTTGAGTTTTAAGCCAACTTTTTCACTCTCCACTTCNGTTGGTCATAACGTTCCTTCCAAGGAGTAAGCCTCTTTTTTAATTTCATGGCTGCAGTCACCATCTGCAGTGATTCTGGGGCCCAAAAAATAAAGTCTGCCACTGTTTCCCCATCTATTTCCTATGAAGTGATGGGACCAGATGCCATGATCTTTGTTTTCTGAAAGTTGAGTTTTAAGCCAACTTTTTCACTCTCCACTTCACTTTCAGCAAGAGGCTTTTTAGTTTCTCTTCACTTTCTGCCATAAAGGTGGTGTCATCTGCATATCTGAGGTTATTGATATTTCTCCCGGCAATCTTGATGCCAACTTGTGCTTCTTCCAGCCCAGCGTTTCTCATGATGCACTCTGCATAGAAGTTAAATAAGCAGGGCTCTAGGTGGCTCGCTTACCTAGAGCCAGACATCCTGGAATGTGAAGTCAAGTGAGCCTTAGAAAGCATCACTATGAACAAAGCTAGTGGAGGTGATGGAGTTCTAGTTGAGCTATTTCAAATCCTGAAAGATGATGTTGTCAAATGCTGCACTCAATATGCCAGCAAATTTGGAAAACTCAGCAGTGGCCACAGGACTGGAAAAGGTCAGTCTTCATTCCAATCCCTAAGAAAGGCAATGCCAAAGAATGCTCAAACTACCACACAATTGCACTCATCTCACACACTAGTAAAGTAATGCAAAATTCTTCAACCCAGGCTTCAGCAATACATGAACCATGAACTTCCAGATGTTCAAGCTGGTTTTAGAAAAGGCAGAGGAACCAGAGATCAAAT
>SJYA01003118.1:2319831-2397803 GCA_006410615.1 Neotragus moschatus
TCCCAGCATCAGAGTCTTTTCAAATGAGTCAGCTCTTCACATGAGCTGGCCAAAGTACTGGAGTTTCAGCTTCAACATCAGTCCTTTCAATGAACACCCGGTAGGACTGATATTTAGGATGGACTGGTTGGAACTCCTTGCAGTCCAAGGGACTCTCAAGAGTATTCTCCAACACCACAGTTCAAAAGCATCAATTCTTCAGTGCTCGGCTTTCTTTATAGTTCAACACTCACATCCATACATTACCACTGGAAAAAACAGCCTTGACTAGTCAGACAGACCTTTGTTGACAAAGTAATGTCTCTGCTTTTGAATATGCTGTCTTGGTTGGTCATAACTTTCCTTTCAAGGAGTAAAGTGTCTTTTAATTTCATGGCTGCAATCACCATCTGCAGTGATTTTGGAGCCCAGAAAAATAGTCAGCCACTGTTTCCCCATCTATTTCCCATGAAGTGATGGAACCAGATGCCATGATCTTAGTTTTCTAAATGTTGAGCTTTAAGCCAACTTTCTCACTCTCCACTTTCACTTTCATCACAAGGCTCTTTAGTTCTTCTTCACTTTCTGCCATAAGGGTGGTGTCATCTGCATATCTGAGGTTATTGATATTTCTCCTGGCAATCTTGATTCCAGCTTGTCCTTCTTCCTCCAGCCCAGCGTTTCTCATGATGTACTCTGCATATAAGTTAAATAAGCAGGGTGACAGTATACAGCCTTGACAAAATCCTTTTCCTATTTGGAACCAGTCTGTTCCACGTCCTGTTCTAACTGTTGCTTCCTGACTGGCATACAGGTTTCTCGAGAGGCAGGTCAGGTGGTCTAGTATTCCCATCTCTTTCAGAATTTTCCACTGTTTATCGTGATCCAGACAGTCAAAGGCTTTTGCATAGTCAATAAAGCAGAAATAGATGTTTTTCTGGAACTCTCTTGCTTTTTCGATGATCCAGCGGATGTTGGCCATTTGATCTCTGGTTCCTCTGCCTTTTCTAAAACCAGCTTGAACATCTGGAATTTCATGGTTCATGTATTGCTGAAGCCTGGCTTGGAGAATTTTAAGCATTACTTTACTAGCATGTGAGATGAGTGCAATTGTATGGTAGTTTGAGCATTCTTTGGCATTGCCTTTCTTTGGGAGTGGAATGAAAACTGAACTCTTCCAGTGCTGTGGCCATTGCTGAGTTTTCCAAATTTGCTGCCATATTGAGTGCAACACTTTCACAGCATCATCTTTCAGGATTTGAAATTGCTCAACTGGAATTCTATCACCTCCACTAGCTTTGTTTGTAGTGATGCTTCCTAAGGCCCATCTGACTTCACATTCCAGGATATCTGGCTCTAGGGGAGTGATCACACCATCGTGATTATCTGAGTCGTGAAGATCTTTTTTGTACAGTTAGTTCTTCTATGTATTCTTGCCACCTCTTCTTAATATCTTCTGCTTCTGTTAGGTCCCTACCATTTCTGACCTTTATGNATGTTTTTTCCAGTGGTAATGTATGGATGCTGTCTCTTATACACATCTTATCTGGCTCTAGGGGAGTGATCACACCATCGTGATTATCTGAGTCGTGAAGATCTTTTTTGTACAGTTAGTTCTTCTATGTATTCTTGCCACCTCTTCTTAATATCTTCTGCTTCTGTTAGGTCCCTACCATTTCTGACCTTTATGGAGCCCATCTTTGCATGAAATACAGTCAGCAAAAACAACACCAGGAGCTGACTATGGCTCAGATCATGAACTTCTTATTGCAAATTCAGACTGAAATTGAAGAAAGTGGAGAAAACCACTAGACCATTCAGGTATGACCTAAATCAAATCCTTTATGACTATACAGTGGAAGAGAGAAATAGATTTAAGGGACTAGATCTGATAGACAGAGTGCCTGATGAACTACAGATGGAGGTTTGTGACACTGTACAGGAGACAGGGAGCAAGACCATCCCCAAGAAAAAGAAATGCTAAAAAGCAAAATGGCTGTCTGAGGAGACCTTACAAATAGCTGTGAAAAGAAGAGAAGTGAAAAGCAAAGGAGAAAAGGAAATATATACCCATTTGAATGCAGAGTGCCAAAGAATAGCAAGGAGAGATAAGAAAGCCTTCCTCAGTGATCAATGCAAAGAAACAGAGGAGAACAATAGAATGGGAAAGACTAGAGATCTCTTCAAGAAAATAAGAGATACCAAGGGAACATTTCCTGCAAAGATGGTCTCGCTAAAGGACATACATACATACATATATATACATAAAGAGAAATATGAATAGACAGCATTATCGTTTCTATACTTTTTCTGTTATGGTAATCTTATTTATAAACTATATCCATTCAAAACATACAAATTCAGAAGATTGAAAACACAAATATAAATGCAAAGATTTACAGAAATAATGCTTGTTTTTTAAAAAATGATATGAGAAAAATACAGATTCACTGTTATTTCAAACCTGACACAAAACGTGGAGGAGGAGGATGGCAGGTAGGGGAGGGGAACCTTACCATGAAACAGCATTCTTTCATTAGCATGGTTGTGGTTTTCTTCAGAAACTTCTTTTCTCCTGTGAGTGTATCTTTCCCATAGCTTCTTGTTACAAACTTTCTGAATCTATAAAGAAACCAGCAAAATAAAATCTCTGGATCACAATACTTACTTAGATACTTGTTAACCTTAACCAAAAATAGGCCACACAGGACCAGAAGAGAGGCAAAACTTTTCTCTGAAATATAAATTACATACTATTTTTAGTCAACTAAAAAACTTTGTCACAACCATAAAGATCAAAAGATATGTACATTTTAGAAATCAAAAACTACAGATGAGAAAAAGTTACATATGGCTATATGTAAAGGTCAAGAGTACTATTAATTGATTAAAATACTTCTATTCTCACTTTAGAATTATTACTAAAACATTTCCAAATCAGACATGCTGAGTTCTATATGGAAGTGTAAGAAAGAAAATACTGCCTTTCCCCCAACTGCTTTTTCTGGCTCAAAGTATCATCTTTATCTGTTTTTAATTAAAAGACTTGATATAGCCACACCAAATAATCACACATACACAGAGTATCATCTTTATCTGTTTTTAATTAAAAGACGATATAGCCACACCAAATAATCACACCCCCCTCCCCTAATATTTCCTCTGCTCTTCCCTATCCCTCCAATTCCTAAAATTTTGTTTGGAGAAAAGTTTTTAAGATGGATGTTGGTTTCAGTAGGAGTATTTCTAAGGTCAAAACTCACAATTCTAGTGCTGCTTTTCAGCTGTATTTAAGGGTGCTACAGCCCCCTGGTGGTCCAAGAACACATCTGGGAGCTGATGGTTTTAGTCTAGGTTCAAATCAACTCAAAATACCATCAAAAGGCATAATCAAAGCACACAGACTGGCATAAACAGAGCTCATTAATGTTTTATTAAAAAGGGAACAAAATCAAAAGTTTTATCAGTGAGAACACTTGTATTAGATGCTGTACTAACAAATCTTTCTAAAGAAAGAAAACAGCATACCTCCCAAATTCAGTAACTCGACAAATCAAACCCATATTCTGTTCCTTGCCCTCACCTTTAACAAACCTTGGCACATTTTGTTACTGGTTGCACACAAAATGCCCTTGACTAAAATCTACCTATAATAAGAATAATTATTTGTTATTGCTATTGCTAAGTCACTTCAGTCGTGTCCGACTCTGTGCAACCCCATAGACGGCAGCCCACCAGGCTCCCCCGTCCCTGGGATTCTCCAGGCAAGAACCCTGGAGTGGGTTGTTATAGTAAATATTATTATACATGTGTTCATGAAAAGAAAACTCAAGATGTCACTCAGGTCATACCACGATACGAACTAATAAAATACAGCTCCTGAAATAACCGTTGCACCTGAATAATGTGTACTTATTTTATGTCATCTTATTTCTAAATGGACTTGCTTGGTGGCTCAGATGGTAAAGCGTCTGCCTACAACGTGGGAGACCCGGGTTCAATCCCTGGGTCAGGAAGATCCCCTGGAGAAGGAAATGGCAACCCACTCCAGTATTCTTGCCTGGAAAATCCTATGGACGGAAGAGCCTAGTAGGCTACAGTCCATGGGGTCGCAAAGAGTCGGACACGACTGAGCGACTTTCTATCCTGATGAGTAACTCTAAAATATGAGATCTACTGGTATACTCAGAATAGTGTATTACTGTGAGACAGTAATATAACACAACTGAAAGACTTCATACTATTCACCTTTCAGTTTAAAATTTAGGTATCAGAGATACTTGCCACATTATAACTCAAAATCTTATAATGATTAAGAATAGTTAACAGAAAATCATTATGTGTCCCAAGCAGAGTACAGAGTTTGGTGCCATCCAGCTTTTAAAAACACCAAGCAAATCAGCAAAGCTGAAAAGGCCCTGAGAAGAGTACCTGATATTAATAAGAGTCAGTACTCTCCTTAACGTACTTCTGGAGAGATGAAAGGTACAGAGGGAGTACTACTAAAATTACCAAAAAATGGTATTATGTGTGAGGAGTCACAGAAACCTGGAATAGACACAATTAGGACAAACTAGAAACAAACAAACCATGGTGTAACTGTGAAGATGGGAATCCTTCCAAGAGCTGTAAAAAATTCAAAAGTACTGAAAAAAGTCAGCAAGAGTACCTTAACAGTAGTGTCCATATTTAAAATCCTAAGCCTACAGGATTTATCATCTAAGAATGAGAAGTCATAAAGCTTACTAACAATGGAATACTTATTCTATTCCATAATAGATTCCTTAATTCAGCTATGAATTTGTCATATTTGCTGAATGTCAACAGTTAAGATAATCATGTATCTTGCCATTTAAACTTAAATTTTTTAAGCATAATCTCTCAGATATGTTCAACAGAGGCTGAATTAGTGGTTAGTACAGAGATTTGAGGATCTTAATCTGCCAAAGACCTATCTTTCCCAAAATACCCCTGATGCCATGTGAAAGACTTACTGGGCTGGACAGATGATGTTCTTATGAAAGTTAATCATGGTTTCAGGCTTTTGAAAACTATGGTCACAGTGAACTTCATTCTCACTAGCTTATTACCTTGAGAATATTGTATCTGTTGAAGATCCCACCTGCGTGACCTCCATCTCTGTGCTCTCGGACTGTACTCTGCATCTGATGGAAACACATTTCAGAAATATATGCATTAGCTTGGATGTCTTTTCTGATTTAGGGAACACGGTTCTTGACTCATATGACTCTTAAGACAAATTAGGTTTTTAATGTTTTTGTTGTTTAAGGAATGAGTTCCATAAGTTTGCAAGAACTACTTTCGAGAGGCAGTGCATAGTTGATACAATCAATCCAAAAATCCCTATAGGTGAAAATTATATAATGCAAACTACTGGAACAAAAGGAAACAAGCAAATGCACAGGTGAGCCAAACACACAAAGCCAGGCAGCTGACACACTAACAAACAAAACAATGACTTATGTATTCCCATTCATTTTGCTCTCATAAAGCACAATTTATATTTCACTGAGAGCTGGAGTTCCCTGAGACTTAGAATGAAGCCTCACTCAACTTCGTTATCTCTGTGCTCAGCCCACACATGTAGGGTATGGTGTTCTTCAAAATGCAGGGCATCATTTTAAGACTTTGGTGGATACAACAGTTTTATGGAAAGAAAGTTAGAAAAACATTTCCTAGATAAGTAGCATCCACATGTTCTGGGTCTTGTCTAAGATACAGGGCTTTGCAATTGCCTTCATGAAGGAAGGGAATATTAGCCACTTCTTCTCCAACAGAATTCTGTATATTAATTGCAATGCTGAACCAAATTATTAAAGCTTACTGAGATAGTGTATTTTAAATGCTGATTTTGTAAGTTTTCAGGTGGCAGAGTGAGGGACAATTAAAAACTCCCGCTACATACATGTTCAAATAGATCTGGGAACTTCTGGGAAATTCAGCTGCTGACCCGACATTTATATGGTGTATGAACATACCTCTTCCTCCACAGACTGAAACTCTTTATCTTCAGCAGACAGATCAATGAGAATTGTTCCACTTCCAGAGGTGTTCAGAGTTAAGTATGGGTTAAGACCTATCAAATGAAATTCGAAGGTTAAAAAAAAAAACTTGCCAGAATCCTCCTCCCTGCCCCCAGCCACAATAAACATCAACCCAATACAACCAACCGATTTATCTGATGCTTATTAGTAGTTCTTAAAAGTTTTTTATTTTGGGACAGTTTAGATTTATAGGAAAGCTGAGAGTTCCTATGTGCCTTCACTCCACTCTCTAAAGTCACATCAGGAACATTAATTTTCCCATTTTATACAATCACAGCACACCTATCAAAATTAAGTAAATTACAGACTTTATTTGGATTTCACCAGTTTTTCCCCACTAATGTCCTTTTACTTTTCTAGGATCCAAACCAGAAATTACACTGCATTTAGATGACTTTTTGACCTTACAAGTCATAAGGGTTTTGTGAGAATAGTTCCGAAAATCTTTCTATTCTTTATCTCCTATGTGTCACATGTTTTCTTCTTCAAATTATTTCCTTCATTAACTAAGCAGCCCTTTCAGCATTTAGTCCCTTTATTTTTTGTAAAACTGAGAAGAAACTAGCATGGTCGCAGGTAATTTTAAATTATCCAAGAATAAGAAGTCATAAAGCTTACAAACGTCTAACTCATAATAGATTCACTTCAGCAATGAATTTATCCTATTTTCTGAATGTGAACAGTTAAGGTCATATATACTTTCATATTTTTATTCTCACAAAAGCTTTTAATATGGACTCTTACACAGGACTTTCTAATTTCCTTGTTGTATCTGCTAACACAGCTCTCCTGTAATCTCTCCACGATCTCCAAAGCAGCACTGTTTCTCAGGTGGGACTCAAGTCCTTTTCTGCTGCTGCTCAGTCACCAAGTCAGGTCCGAACCCTTGCATGACCCATGGACTGCAGCACGCCAGGCTTCCCTGTCCTTCACTATCTCCCTCTCCTGGGGTTTGCTCCAACTCAAGTATACTGAGTCAGTGATGCCATCCAACCATCTCATCCTGTCATCCCCTTCTCCACTTCCCTTCAATCCTTCCCAGCATTAGGGTCTTTTCTAGTGAGTCAGCTCTTTGCATCAGGTGGCCAAAGTATTGGAGCTTCAGCTTCAGCCCCATTCCTTCCAATGAATATTCAGGGTTGACTTCCTCTAGGATTGACAGGTTTAATCTCCTTGCTGTCCAAGGGACACTGAAGAGTCTTCTCCAGCACCAGTTTGAAAGCATCAATTCCTCGGCACTCAGCCTTCTTCACAGTCCAACTTTCACATTCATATATGACTACTGGAAAAACCACAGCTCTGACTATATGCACCTCTGCTGGCAAAGTGATGTCTCTGCTTTTTAATACACTGACTAGGTTCGTCATAGCTATTCTTCCAAGGAACAAGCATCTTTTACTTTCATGACTACAGTCACTGTCCGTAGTGATTTTGGAGCCCAAGAAAATGAAATCTAACACTGTTTCCACATTTCCCCCATCTATTTGCCATAAGTTATAGGATTGGATGCCATGATCTTCATTTTTTGAATGCTGAGTTATAAGCCAGCTTTTTCGCTCTTCTCTTTCCCCTTCATCAAGAGGCACTTTAGTTCTTCTTCACTTTCTGCCATTAAAGTAGTATCATCTGCATATCTGAGGTTGCTGACATTTCTCCCAGCAATCTTGATTCCAGTCTGTGATTCATCCAGCCTGGCATTTCGCATGATGTATTCTGCATATAAGTCCTCTGCTGCTGGGTTAATGCATGGCAATTTCCCTCTGGAGACTAAGAGCACTATTCTGGTCTGAACAACAGAGCTAACACAAACATGCCAAACCCTAGTAACAATGTATAGGAATGGCTGCATTATAATATCTACGGAAAGTATGACAACTATACAGAGGAGGACATTTTATAGAAAAAACACTTAACAGAATAAAGTCTGTGTGACAGACACTGGGCATCTTCGAATGCCCCAAGTAGATATTCATAAGTGCTGAAAGACCAGAACATGTAATCTGTTGACTTGTTGCACTGAATAATAGCTAAGGCTGTCAGCAAGGTAAGAGACAGTCAGAAGTTTGCCACTGGTTCTAATTTGCAAACTGGGTATGATGCTGGTATTATACAGACTCCTAGCTGCAAATGAAGATAAGGCAGGTGGTAACTTTATGTGGAAAAGTGACCCTGATGTGCTAGATCAGACACAGTCATTCTGTGTTGTTGTGGGGTTTCTCTTCCACACAGGAATCAATGTTCCTACTCAACGCAGCTGGATGTCATCAGAATGACCAGAGGGCCAAAGGCGGCAGGGAGGGACGTAGCTCTGCCACTTGGAAGCAGTGTATCTGTTTCTATCATTGTTTCCTGAGCCTTTAAACAGTCTTAACTGCCTCCCTACCAGATTCACAGTGTTTTCTAGTTGAGGCACAGTGGCAGTCCAAAGCTAAGGATTCCAGTTCCTCTTCACACTAACATTCCAAAAAGCCTCGAGTCTGCCCTCTTCTTTATCTTATAAAATTTTGTCTTCTATACTAGCAATATCTAAGACTATTTCACATTGTAAACGCTTTGCCCTAGGTCCTATCAGGCATATAAAGTGCATCTACCTTTAATCAATCCCAGTCCAGAATTGCAGTTTAAAGCATTCCTTAGCTTGAATCACAGAACTTTCAAAGTTCTCTTTTTGTTCCTCAAGAGACAGACCCCATCCTGGATAGCATACATTCTCTCCTCAAAATTCCCTCAGTTTTGCTAATGGAGGTTTGTCTTTAACCCCAGTTGTACAGCCAGGTCTTCAATTATAGGATGCTTCTAATCTCAGGGTACATTACTCCCTCAGTTGAACAAGAAACTTAACATGGTTCTGACAACTAAATAACTCATCTTTTATACCAAGACCTGATATACAGGAAGTGTGAATATTCGCAGAACAAATGCAATTTTCATTTTCCTTATGTATCAACATTCAAGAGAAATAAAATATTATTCAACTTTGTTTCACTATGTTTCCTTAGTTGCAACATTATTGTTTCCTTGTACTTTTACAGTAAGTGTTTAAAATGTAACTATTTACAGCAAAAGAGATATACAACATTATTTTATGGGCAGGCCTGAGCACCTAGCCGTTACCTATTATATTACCATATGAGATATCCAAGTTTCAGATCTTTTAGAACCATATAATTTTTGAGCCACAATAACTTCAGAAATGAGTGACTGGAAATAATAGCAAAAACTTCAGAGCTAAAATAACACCCACATTTCTGAATGGCCCAGACACTTCACTTAGGTTCACAGAGTTAAAGGTAGTGGTTCAGGAAGCCTAACAGTGGCAGATTTAAGATTTGACCCTAGGTTTCCAGAATACTCAATAGTACTCTTCTTATCAAGTGGACTATTACAGATTTTAAAATTATCCTTTAGTAAGTTGAGGGCTGCCTTAATGCAAGCTGTTAAATTGATGATAGTAATGACTTAAAATGAAATACCTTGTTGTCCAGAGATAAGTCTCTCAACTCCTTTAATTAGTTTGTGTCTATGTCCATAAGCATTGATTCCAATCTCTTTCAACTCCTTGTGTCCCATCTCAACTAATACATCCAGCGTGATCTTACAAAAGAGAATGAAACTGTTTAGAAGACTTGTTTGGAAGACATTCATATATTGGTGTTCTCACAATGTTATTAGACTTATATATTTATTTCAAATGACTTCTGAACACAACATAGAAATGAAAGCATACCAGCTATTAAACTAAAACTGAAAAGCTGCAGTTAAACAAAAGTTGAATCAAGAACTAAGCAAAAACATCATTATTTTTATTTAGTATTTGAACCTGAGTAGAATTAAACTGCAAAACAAAAATACATTTTCAAATTAAACCACATTTAGGCACACTATTTTATCTCTTCTACTATCACTTTATATCTAACTATTTATACAATGTCTTAATGTAATATTCCGACAGATTCTGCACTACGTTAACTGATAACTTCAGCATCATTGTTTAAACCGACCCTTTTAACCCTGAATATATGATTCCCATTTTGTGAAACTCAAGGCATTCTTTAAAATCCTGTATTATTTACAAACCTTTCTTTGACTAGCCCGGCTTGTAATAACTCTTCCTTAAGTTGAATTTCTAGGCCAGAAATTTAATTCTTCATATGTTCTCGCTATGCTCTATAACTAAAGTTTCCTGGAGGGACAAGTCTACAAAATTTACGTTTTCTGAACTCAAAAAAATCAGTAAATGTATTCTGACAGAAAACTTAAATTAGGACTAGTCAAGAAAAGCCCAGATACACAGTTTGTGTGTCTATATAGCTTCCTAAAGTGGTTAGCAACGTGTCAGGCTTAGAGTGGGTGGTGACTGAAGTAAGAGAACTGAACAAACTGAGGTCAAGGATAACTTACCTTTAAGAAATGCATAAGCTAGATTTATTCAAGAAAGCTATTTTGTTACCACACAAAAAACAATTTTTATGTGCTAATAAACTAAACATGACTTACTGAGTAAACTACAAGAGCAACAAACTAAATGGGAAAAAAACAAGCCAAATTAGAGGAGGGATTGATTTCCAGTCCTTAAAAAAAACACACATCCTTTTCAGTCCTCAATATGTTCAATTGTTCAGGGCATTTCAAAAGTTTCTATTTTTCCCTTGAGGTTCCCCAAAACAGCAAACCAAGTGAAACAACTCATGTACTTACCTGTTCTCGCTCAAATATATCCATTAGGTGTTCAAGTCCAAGGTTTCTTACAAACTGAGTTATGCTAAAATCTATTCCTGGAACTGGGGGAAAAAAAAAAAAAAGCACAGAATTTCACATTGGAATAATGTGTATCAACATTAGAACAGCAAAGTTTTGTGATATTATATGCAGAAAGAATATAAAGATGAAACAAAATTTAACAGCCATCACAATATAATAAACTTAATATCAAAATTGCAAAGAGGACTTTCATGGGGGTCCAGTGGTTAAGACCCTGCACTCCCAATGCAGGGCGCACAGGCTCAATCCCTAGCCAGGGAACTAAGAGCCCACACATGTGCTGCCACACCAAAAAAAGTGAGAAAAGGCATAAAATGTCATCATCAGAAAGGGCTAACCAAGGAGGCACTCACATGTTACAAAGAAATCTTTTCTTTTAAAAAAAATTTATTTTTAATTGTATCTTTAAAATAAGTTTCCATACAGCTTAAACTAATATGTCAATTATATCTGAATGTAAAAAAGAAGTTTGCCTATCTTAAGGTAAAGAGACTATAGGTATATGTGTCTTTTTTTCTTTTTTGGCAGCACCATGTGGCTTGAGGGATCTTAGTAACCCAATTAGGGACTGAAACAAGGCCCATGGCAACGAAAATGTCAAGTCCTAATCACTGGACTACCACAGAATTCCGTTCCTTTAAAAAAAAAAACAAAACTCAAAATTATAATACACTGGAAGAGATAAAGGCATACTCAACCAAAAGAACTTCTATAGCTTTCAGAAAGGTTGTTTGCATCTAAAGAGTAGTTAACACTAGAACCTCATCAAGTCTGAAGGTGGAAAGAGAAAGTTTCATTAGAATTCCAATAATAATATTAAAAATGACTTTTCAGCAATCCAATATCAGTTATTTTGGCTGAATGTCTCACCCTCCTTTTTCTCCAAACCGGAAGCACCCTCTGTTCCACTTGAACTGACTACTGAAGACAGTTCAGAAAAACTGCCAGATAAGTTGTCGAGACTGCTGGCTGCAGAAAGACTTGATGGGCTGGATGGACCTGAAGACAGAGCATCTGCAGTGGCTGCTGGGCTTCTCATGCCATTGAGCACTTGAGGTTTATAACATGAAGGCAGAGCAGAAGGGGGCATGGCTGCTGTCAGGAGAGCACTGACATCATCTGCCTGGAGTAGATGTCAGAGAGAGATGAAGTCCGCAGTAAGCAGGTTGTAAAACTCTACTACACCCAACAGAATGCATTAAAAAAAATAAAAGACAAAACCCTAGCAGATTTGCACTAGAAATGCTTATATAAAAATGATTATTTTAAAAAGTGAAGCAAATAAGTGATATTCAGCTAAACTGTTATTAAATATAGAACAGATACTCTGAGGCATACAAAATAAAAGTGTAGATGTGGCAAAGCAAGAAAAAAAATCCTAAGACATCATGATTGAAAAGTACTGAAATTAATTTTAGAAATATAAACTTTAAAAAGTAAGATCTGAAAACTTTTAAAGGCATTTTGAAGTAATTTGATCTATGTAGAACTTTAGGAAACAGAATGATGGTTGATTTTTTTGGGAAAAATTTCAGCAACATATTTCTCAAAATTGAACATTTGGAAAGGTAGGAAACAAGGATATAATTTTAATCAAATATGTCAGAATGGAAAAAATCCCCAAATTTACGGGTATAGTTAATTTAATTAGTAACAAATACTATTCTTTTGGTGGCTCAGTGGTAAAGAATCCACCTGGCAAGCAGGAGACGTTGATTCGATCCCTGGGTTGGGAATATCCCCTGGAGAAGGAAATGGAACCCACTCCAGTATTCTTGCTTGGGAAATCCCATAGACAGAGGAGCCTAGTGGGCTATAGTCCATAGGGTCCCAAAAGAGTCAGACATGACTTAGAAATTAAACAACAACTATTCTTTTACAATGCTCAATTAAGACACCAAGTAATTAACATTTAGCAAGAAGTAAATCAGTACTTGTTTTCATGGCTTGTCATTCATACTGCCTTTTCAATCCTCACCTTCTTTCCCTGAATCTGAGGATTCCCATGACACTCATAGTTGGTATGTAACATTTAAAAATAATAACAGCACAATTGGATGCCTCTTATGTACCTGAGAGCATGAGGTACATCCCCCTCACTTAATTCTCATATTAACCAAATACATTTTACCTCCATTTACAGATTAGGTAACTGAGGCTTTGAGGTTAAGCAACATGCAAAATCATAAAACTGTTAAGTGGTAGAGCTAAAATTTTAAGGCAGGTCTGTTTGACTCTAAAGCCCAAGCATGTTCTCTAGGGTACCCTGTTTCAATGTCACTTAATTATATCTAGTGGACTAACATATGAGTGGATTGAATTAAAAATGTCCACTTCTAAGTTAGTTTGGAACTGGAAGAACATTTCCCTTAAGAAATAATCTTGCAAATACAGTTGAGCTGTCAGCCTGCTTAGAAAATTCTATCCAACCAGCTGAACTCAATTTCAGTTTCTCAATGTAACTTGCAATCTGCAGGACAGACTCTCCTTCTCAAGAAGAATTTCCTCTCCCTTTCCCTCTACTGCTCTGGGTCAGTGTCCTCAGTGGCAGAGGCAAGAGAGGTACCTGAGTCACAGTGGCCACAGCAGAGGCTGGAGGCCACAATGGAGACACCTATAGGGATTTTCTCAGGAGAGGAAACGGAAAAAGGACTTCCCACAGAAAACTGGAGGAACAAACTTGTTTCATGAACGGTTTTGGCGGGGTATATAATAAAACCTTTAAGATGAGACAGTGTTTGGAGGGAAGAAAATCTTTATAAACCAGGCTCTGCAGCTGCATGCTGAAGGCAATGCTCCCAGCTGGGTGGTTCATAAAGACCCCTGGGCCCGTACTATCTTGTGCCCCATGAACGGCATTCATGAAGTGCACTGCCTACTTGTTTCCCAACTAATGTAAGCAGTATACCTTATACTTCTTTTCCCCATTTCTACAAGTACTCAGCTTACAATAACTGATAATTCTACTATTTACTTATATTTTAATACCAAAGAGATCCAAAATTTAAACCTAGCTAAATGCCAGATTTTGCCACATTCACCATGA
Organism: Neotragus moschatus; assembly: GCA_006410615.1. Taxonomy (NCBI): domain Eukaryota; kingdom Metazoa; phylum Chordata; class Mammalia; order Artiodactyla; family Bovidae; genus Neotragus; species Neotragus moschatus. Next base: position 2,333,683 of record SJYA01003118.1, read on the forward strand.
AGACATTTTATATATATATACAGACACCAAGGGAATTTTCAAAACGTCAGGAAAGCACCGAGATTTTTTTAAAATCCCATCACTTACTGAAACTAAATCTAAAGGTGTTTGTCCCTCCTGATTTTTAAGAGTTGGATCAGCTCCATGGGCCAACAATAACGCACAAAGCTGTGTTCGTCCCTTCTGGGCTGCCTCGTGCAAAGGTGTGAAAGCCCATTTGTCTGTAGCATTGACACACGCATTATATTTTATTAGCAAAGCTGCTACATCTACATGCTGTAAAAGAAAATAAATCTGTTACAGTCTGAATTATTACTTTATTATATTGTAGTTCTTAAAAAGACAATAGCTATACTCTAGAAATGAAAAACTGTTTTTTCTCCATCAAAATTTATGGGCTATTGATTAGAAATTACAGTAGTAGATATTTATATAACTTGAGAAAATATCTAGAAAATAAACAATACTACACAGAAAGAAACTAAACTAATGGAACTTTAACAATATCTCATTTAAGTGTTATAACTACTAAACATCAATTAATAAACCTGCAGCCTTCCTTAATCAACTGAAGATGGTCAATACTGATGATTAATATTCAAGGCTATTAAATATAAGTCTGAAACAATGCATCTGATCTCAACAGATTTATATGAATCCCAGTGGATTTTCTGGGTAACAACAAACAAACAAAATCACTAACATCTCACTGAAAATAAGAGATGTGTGCTAAGGAAGGTAAAATAACAAAAGATAAAACGTTCCATGTTACACAGCAAGCTCCCATCAAGCTACAACTGCCTAAGCATTGAAACTTAGAAGTTATTTAATCTTTAGCGCTCAAATTTACTTCTCTGTAAAATGAGAAAGTCAAACTAAATTTCCTTTGCACTGTAATACTGATTTTCACTGAGAAAACTTCCGACATTTGAAAAGCTGACATGAAAGAACTTACGCCATAAGATGCTGCATTGTGTAAAGGAATAAGTCCTCCCTTGTCCTGAGCATTCACATCGGCTCCATGTTGTAGGAGATACTCCGCAACTTCTAAATTGTTATAACCAGCTAATTTAGAAAAGAAGTAAAATTACTTTTACTTGTTAATATAAAAATAGCTACATATATCTATGTATCTATTTCTAAAAGATAGGATTTTTTTTAAAATAAGAGAGTTTATAGAAATCTGAAATTCTCCAATGGACTCTATTAAAGATTTAGCTTATGAAAAGAAATTGCCCACTGGCCTCAAGTTGGAAGTTTTCAGTGATGAAATTCATTCCTTTTTGAGATTCTAAAGTTATATTGGTTGATTTACTTAAATTGTTCCTTTTAAAACCTTCTTACCAAAGTCCCTGCCTTCATGGTTATTGTATATACAACTTCCTGAACTCAAGTAAATGGTCTCAAGGCTGCAAGCGAAAGGCATCCAATCATACAAAAGCGAAGTTAGGAACAGAAGTAGGTGGCAGAGCAGAAGACAACGCACCAGTGGGTCTCAGGGTCCCATTTCCTCAGAAGATCACAAAGACATGCTTTTTGCCAGAGAGAATGTAAGGGTACACATCTCTACGGGCAGCAGAATCTACTGCTGCTAAAGCCATGAAGTAGTAAGATTGAGTATTTTATAAATGTACTATAATCCCCCAGCTGTCATCTTGGGAACCGACAGCTATCTTAGTATGTGTTCTTGGTTTAAAAAAAAAAAAAAAGTATGTATTGATATATTGTATTGACATATAATCATAGTTTGAAAGCAAATCTGGAATTTAATTTTGCCAACATAAAATCAGCTATCACTTAAAACTTTAAAATATTTCAAAATACATAATTCATTCACTTTTACTGCAGTTTTCAGCCTTTTGCTGAGACATCTAAAGCAAAAAAAAAAAAAGAAAAAATTTCAGTAAGATCAAGAAAAACAAAGCTACCATAAGCTAAATACACAAAATCCACAAGTCCTTCCATATCTCAAAGCGTAATACTACATAAGTGAGAAACGTTCTGTGTGTACAATGTATTTGTCACTTACAAAGATAACACAGATACACACTTCTGCTGCCTTGGACATCACTGAGTATTTAGAAAGGGTCTGAGACCAGTATGATCAACTTGTAGCTCTGGTTACACTGGGTGGCCAATGGCATGGACTTGGGCTTGTGGTGAATTTGTGCGGCTGGTGATGAAGGCTGTGAATGAATGCTATGGGGAAGTTAGTTTGCCTTGCAGAAATAATCACTGCGTGTAGATCATCTACAAGTGCTAGACCCTCTCATTTTGTAGATGAAAGAAGCAGAGGCTGAGAAAGTTAAAATGAACAGATAAAAGGAACGAAAACTCTTTCAAGGTTGCACAGGCAGAGATTTAGCTGAGATTTCTACCCATTTCTTTATGATCCCAAAGCCTGTGAACCCCACTACACCCATTGTCTCTCTCTCTCAAGTTTACAATCCAATAATGTTTCTTAAAAACGATCCTGCAGAAAGATGGATGGACTTAGAAATTGTCATGCTGAAGTGAAGTCAATCAGAGAAGAGATATCGTATGACATCCCTTAAATGCGGAATCAAAGAAGAAATGATACAAATGAACTTACAAAACAGAAAGAGACTCACAGACTGTTGCCTGTACCTACTGCTATGTTTAAAATGGGTAACCAACGAGGACCTGCTGTATATAGCACATGGAACTCTGATCAATGTTATGTGGCAGCCTGGATAGGAGGGGAGTTTGGGGCAGAAGAGATGCATGTATATGCATGGCTGAATCCCTGTATTGTTCACCTGAAACTATGACTACATTGTTAATCGACTATATCCCAATTCAAAATAAAAAGTTTCAAAGATAACACAGACTTACAAAGTAATACTCAGTGTTCTAGATAAGCTACCATAAAGACTCAAAGCCTATGTAAATAATTATGCACAGCACAATCCAAATCTGAGATCAGGCCACATTTTGTCTTACATGGACTATGAACTCCTGATTGCCAGAGGAAGAAAAGTCTTACCTCACTTTGTTAGCATTTGAGGTTTATCACTTCCAAAATGCTCCAAGACACAGAGATGGAGTAATTCTTCCCCTCGGCCTATGGGGTCCCAACTCACATGGGGTCGTAATTTAAAGGTCTAAACCACAAACACTAAAATGATCTCTTCTGTGCTTCCATTGTAGGGGGGCCTGGGTTTGATACCTGGTTGGGAAACTAAGATCCTGCATGCCACACCAGGCATGGCCAAAAAATAAAAAATTCCCTAGGAACACAGTTGCTTATAATGTGAGACTGAAAGGAAGTGAGAGAAGAGTACTTCCCATATTACACAAAATGGCAGAAACATCTACATTCCTTTTTTCTCTTTTTAAACCATGTATATTTATATGAATCTCTATGGGTCAAACATGCCTATGATGCAACTCCACTAAAAGACTAGTACCTCAGTGATTTTAATGACCCATTCCCCAGCAACTACTTCTTTTTTTTAAAGGTATATGAATTTTTATTTAAAAATTATTATTTTTTGGCCACGAGCATGTGGATCTTAGTTCTCTGATCTGGGACTGAACCTCTGCCCCTGAAGTGGAAACACAGAGTCTTAACCTCTAGACTGCCAGGGAAGTCCTGCTACACCTTCAGTGCAGCTCAGAAAGCTGTACTGAAATCACAGTGCTGCACTACATGTAGGGAAGACAAAGACAGACTGTGCCAGTTTCATGGGTGAAAACTCAGAACAAAAGTTAGGGTCTCAACTACATCCCTCAAATTCCCTATGGTGAAGCCCTAATCATTAGTACCTTAGTGTGTGACTGTACTTGAAGATAAGCCCTTTTAAGAGGTAATTCAGTTAAAGCCGTGAGGGTCAGCCTTAATTCAACGTGACTGCTGTCCTTATAAGAGGAGGAAGTTAGGACACAGACTCACCAGGGATGCACATATACACAGAAAAGGACTGTGAGGACTCAGCGAGAATGCGGCCATCTGCAAGCCAAGGACTGAGGCCTCAGAAAAAACCAACCCTGCCAACATCTCCAAAGCTAAGAAAATACAGTTCTGTTGTTTAAGCCACCTAGTCTGTGGTAATTTGTTAAGGCAGGCCTTACAAACTAATACAAAAAATAACAAGAATTTTATGTAACTTTTGGAAGTCTAAAGACTTTTTTCTGCTTCTGTTTAACAACTATCATTAGAAGAATGGAAAATTTTAACTTCTCATCAGGAAGGCTGACTCAAGCAAGGATATTTTTAAAGCTTCTATAGTGAAAACACATTCATCAAAGATGATTCAAGCAACATGATGACCTAGAATAAAGGTTCTAAACCACATGCTGCTGCTGCTAAGTCACTCCAGTCATGTCGGACTCTGTGTGACCTCAGAGACATCAGCCCACCAGGCTACCCCGTCCCTGGGATTCTCCAGGCAAGAACACTGGAGTGGGTTGCCATTTCCTTCTCCAGTGCGTGAAAGTGAAGTCGCTCAGTCATGCCCAACTCTTAGCGACCCCATGGACTGCAGCCTACCAGGCTCTTTTGCCCATGGGATTTTCCAGGCAAAGAGTACTGGAGTGGGGTGCCATTGCCTTCTCCTTTCTAAGACACATGGAGACTGGCAAAGCCTCTTTCAATTTTTCTCACTGAATGTAAATTGCTATACTAAAGAGAACATGGCTCTGTACAAACAATTTAGTGTATAGTGGTATTAGAAGATGCCTGATTTGAATCTTTCAAATTTACTTATAAGAATATTTTACTCAGGTAAAATGAATTTTAGATGTATCAGCCTAAATCTGTGACACTTCATTCACTTACCTGCTAAATGTAAGGGTGTTGAATGTCGGCCCTGTGTATCACGGCAATTTACATTATCTGGTGAAGACAATTTCTTTACTCTGGCTAAACAACCCTTCTTGGCAGCATCTAATAAAGCTGCATCTCCCCTAAGTAGATCTTGAATATCTGTATCTCCTTCTTTAACCAGATCCAAAGGAGTATTTCCATCTCTGTTTTTCTTTGTGGGGTCTGCACCATGCTGGGCATGTGAAAAACAGAAAGGGAAGGTTTAGCTTAAGTTTGCCTTTGGATAACAAGAAAATAGTCAATCTATTTTATACAGAGACTCTGTATAAAGGTTAACAGGACTGTTAATAATGCTTAATACACAAAAAATTACAACAAAAAATAAGACACTTAAATATTACTGAGCTTTAATAATGCAAGAGTATCACCAAAATTTTAAACTACATTCCAAAGTATTTCATTAAAAATTATCTTTCACATATGCTATTTTTAGTTTTCACAAACATTTCAATGTTTGTATAAAGTATAAATTTAACTACAGTTTTGTTTTCACTATAAAATACCTACACTGGTACCAGTGCAGATACCAACATACTATCAATTTCATTATTGCTAAATAAACCTGTTTATGACATTTATTCTGAAGTCTAGGTATAGAATTAGTTTTGCTTCCTATCCCTTTACTATTAAAGTTTGGAGTTACAAGTAATATAATAAACATATTCTACATTATATACCCTGTCCATAAATACTTAAATATACCTGAAGCAGAAGCTTGCAAATTTCATATTTTCCTTTGGCTGCAGCTTCATGTAAAGGTGTAAATTTCCATAAGTCAGCTACATTAACTACTGCTCCATGCTTAACAAGAAGTTCTGCAACTTCATAATGTCCATAAGAACATGCATTGTGCAAAGGTACAAGGCCTCTGAAATGAAAAGTTAAATAAAAAACACAACACAAAGATATATTTTAAATACACAGAGATGATAAATTTATTGAGTTACACAAGAAATTTTACTGATTTTAATTTATAGAACATAAATTTATTGTAAGCAGAAATGGAATTACTTTGACAGGGGCAGACAGGAAAATTTTAAACTATTTAAAATTGCAAAGACCATAACAAGCATCTATTTTGCCATATTTAGGATTAAGAATTATATTTTTTAATTTTTTCTTCTCTCTTGGCCACATATCAGTTTATGGGATTTTAGTTCCCTGACCAGGGACTGAGCTGAACCTGGGGCCATGGCAGTGAGAACCACTGAACCAACAAGGAATTTCCAAGACGTATTTTTTTTTTAATTAATATAAACTGGAAGAAATCAAGTATCCTCAATGCAAACTAGAATATTTACTACATTAAAAATCAGTATCACACTACTGTTGCATTCTCCTTGGCTATTATAAAATAACAAGGCATTAAGCAACTAAGTCTTCATAAAAATGCTACTTCATAAAAATCATAAAATCTTAACTGAAATTAAGAAGTATATTTAAGCCAATGTTGGAGAACAGACTTCTCTGAAAATAAAAGAACCACCATCTCATAAAAATGTTTTCAGATTTTCCTAAGAAGGTCAGATAAAGGCACAGAAAGGCCAAAGCAATGGCTAGTACTTGCCCTTTATCTTTAGCATGCACATCAGCTCCGTGTTGGAGCAGATATTCCACCACAGACACCCGATTATAGCCAGCTGCAAAATGGAGCGGTGTAGACTGACGCCCTTCGATGTCTCTGCAGTTGACACTCTGAACAGTACACAATTTCTGTGGGATGCAACACAGTATACACATGATGCTATATATTCTGACTTCTTGTCTTCATTCATCTAGTAGAAATTTCAAATGCCCGATTTATTCTGTCTCATCAAATTTCTCAGATACTCTCTGCTATTTATTCTTATTTCATCTTGACCTTTATTGGCAATCCCTCTGGTCCTCTTATCTGTAATCATTTTCTTTTGCTAAAGCTCGTGGGTAAATTTTATTATTGCTACTATTTACATAAAGGTAATGTTTAAGTACCAGTTAGCAACAGTAATTTCCATTTTGTGGCAAATATACATACAGATACACTGGATCACAGAAGCACTGGCATCACTTGGGGACTTGTTAAAAACTCAGATTCTCAGACGCTCTGACCTACCGAATCAGAATCTATATTCTGACATGATCTCCAGGTGATCTGTAGGCACATTAAAAGTCTGAGGAGTACTGTCCTAGAACAGTGGTTCTCAAACTTTATGTGCACTGGGTCCAGTCTCCAGATGTCTGGGACTGGGCCTAAGAAGTTGCATTTCTAACAAGCTCCCATATGATGCTGATGCTGACTGTCAAGGAATTACACCTAGAGAATTATACTGTACTATATGGAATGAATGCATTAATAGAATGCTATTGATTATATATCATCCTTGGGAGAATTAAGAAAAGTCACTCTGAAGTTTTTGTTTTTTGGTTGTTGTTGTTTAGATGAGGAAGCTTGGCTAAGAAAAGCTGTAACACTCAAAATACTCAAGGGTATTTTGCATGAAAAGTATGAATATTTGAGGAAAGAAAGCAGCACAGATAGTAAACCAGTGTTAAAAAAAAAGTCAAAAGAATATTTTAGAATAAAAGAATATTAGTAAAAATCCTTTCTCTTTTTTATTAGCCTACCCTAAACGCAGAGACAAGCTAAGCCTAATAAACCAAAGGAGCCAGGGATCGGTGGTTTTACCTCAACGGGTTTAATAACAGATCTGATAAAGCTATTCAGTGGCTTTCCACATGAGATCTTGTTAGATACACACACTCCGTGTTCTATCACTGAGAAAGGGTGTTTTTGTGGGCCTGAAGTCGGCTCTAGGGAATACCTATTTTCTTTTTTTTTATTTATTTATTCTTATTTTTTTCCATCTCAGGTGTACATGAGTTCCCAATCTTGAACGCCCCCCCCCCACCTCCCACCCGGGAATACATATTTTCAACACATGTAAAGTGCTGCTGCTAGATTCGGCAGTTATCACTGGCCACTCTAACTCCCTAGCTCTCAAGTTTAATTTTGTCCATTCAGAGAAGTTCTCTAATAGTAGGTGTCTAAGTATCTAGCCTGACAGCTCACCAGTAAACAAACATAGCCAAGCACGTAATTAAGTGTTCACTGGGAAATATGCAGGTGGCACTGTCTCAGTGATGCACAAGGAACAGAAAGGTTGATGGAGATAAACTTTCAGTGAGTGACTTACAGCCTAATGCCTATCACAGGGAGAGAAGGTCCTCCTCATTAAATGGCATTATTTCATTCTCTAAGCACAATTCCTGCACCCAGTCTCATCCTCACTTCATCTGTTTCTTCCTATAGTCTTCTTTTATCTTTCTGAAAACAAAGTCTGGTTTTTAGTAGTAGGTGTACTGAACTTAGTTTTATGCTCTTTAATATATGTAAATGGATGAGCATTACAATTTATCACCACCTCCACCCAACACACATAAAAATCAGCTACCTGACTTTAACTCCACTGCCCATCTAACACAACTTATCATTTCCTCCAAGAACAAACAGCTCACTACCCTTAACTTGAGTGATTTGTTTTTCTGTAAGTCATTCATTAGCTAGTAAAGAGAAACAAAATCTCTCTTTCAATACATATTAACCTCCTAATTAAGGGCATGAGAATGTAACTACAAAACAAGTCAAATAATAAAACTGCATAATAGCATTTTTCTTGAATGAAATCTGAAGTTACCTGGAGATGGCTGCACTATCTACACAGATAAAGAAGGAAGAAAAGAGCACATGGACTTTTAAAATCAACTTTCAGAAATCTCTTGATTTGAAAGCACAGTGAATAAATATCCTCAGAGCTCAAGTTCTGATGAGACCATTAATCACATCGTTTCATTCTAAAGAAATTATTTTGTGGGGTAGGTCTGTTTAGGATTAAAAACACCATAGAGAAATATAGTGAAACTGCTTCAAATGGAGACTTCTGCCATGAATCAAATCAATAATTTTAGCTTTTAATAAAACTTATTACCTATCAATGCTCCCTCAAATAGGACCAAGCATTTTTTTCAAAGTCTGTTGTGGGAGGAGGACACAACAGGGCTTCTTCCTTCCTACTAGCTTTGGAAATTGAAATTAACATTGTTTTACTAAAGAATTATTTAATCATGAAACATTCTGAGTTAATTTTAATTTATATTAGTTGACCTGAAAAACAGTCTTGCTCTTTCAAAATTTCAATCTTCTGGATTATATACCTGGATATACTAATATAGTCTCTGTAGGAACAGGAATATCTGGTACAGGCAGTAAGACATCACATATGATTATACATCACATAAATACATATGTATTACAGTAAAAGCAAAATTTGAGGAAAGGTTATTCTGTGGGAGAATATTATAGGAGATGGGCCACAGAAGGGCTCAAGATGGCTCTTCTGAAAAAGAAGAAAATATTTCAATCCAGATAAATTGAAGATTATTGGGAGACAGTGGCTCTGAAAACTGGTGACACTGTGTTGTTGTTATATTTAAACACTGGGTCCTCACAAAGGTAGAGGAGGCAAAGAAATCAGAATAAACATACAGACAGAGGGATACACTGTTTAGTTTTCTTCCCTTCCTGTTTTATGTACCATATGTAAACAAGAAGACACAATAATTTCATATAGCTCACTATTTTAAAGGGAGAAATGAATAGCTTCTTTAAACAAAATGCATTCCCATAAACACGTCATTATCTAAATTTATAACTGATATATTTACTGAGATGTGTGTGATACTAAAGTTTCTTTCATTACTCAATGATCTTTATTTGCAGAGCAGAATTAACATTATTTACCTTTTAAAACAATGTACATATAAATAACTAGATTTTTCCATTTTAACAGTACAAATAACAGATTTTTTCATTTTAACAGTACGGATTCATTTTTAAACACTGTCAAAATAAAAACCCAATGTTTAAAAAAATCATAGGATCATGTCTTACTTTTACAGTTTCTACATCTCCAGCCTTTGCAGCTTCCAGCAACTGTCTGTCTGCCTCTGAATTACCTAATGGGATACCCTCTAAAAAAAAAAAAAAGAAAGAAAGAGAAGTAAAGAGTGATTAACTTCTATTTGGAAAATGGGACAAAGTTTTTAACGGAGGCATCTTATCTCAGAGTAAAGTCCCTTTTACAGTTTGATGGCAGTTATGTAGGAAATCTCCATAGTAGTACGGGAAAAGCAGTATAAATTTTTTTGAAACATCACATATGTGAAATGTATATGAATAATGACTATGAGTTTTAAGCAATATAATGGAATATAAAATAGGTAACAAAAGATTACTCTATAATGAAATCAGTGACTGGTGGTAAAGTATTAAATAAGGAGAGCAACAGCTAGACATCTACCCATGGTGCTGCCATTGACTAGCTATCTGAACTGGAACAAGTCACTCGAACTTTCTGGACCTCAGATTGTTCCAGTTCTAAAAAGACAAAAGATGTTGGATTAAAAACAAGTGAAGTTATTTTCAGGTCTGAAACTCTATGTTTTATAGCTCATTTTAAATCTCATAAGAAAGGAAGAATACACTATCTTAGAACAAATAAACTTCAGATGGATTAAAGATGCTACATATGAAAAATTAAACCTTAAAAATATTTAAAAAAATAGGTGAATATTTATCTTGAAATAGAAAAGCATCCTAAAGCAAGTACATCAAAGGCAAAACCAAAACTGATTTGGAAAAATATCTGTCAGACAACAACATAGCACTAAACAAAATTATAGGCAAAGAACAAAATTGGAAAAAATATTGCAGCATACACCTTAGAAATTCAAATTAAAATGATACACTGCACTTTTCTTTCACCCATTAGTGGACAAAGAGCAAATGAAGGAGTGACACTGTCGATTCTTCCATAATTTGCATTTTAAAAAGTACCTATTACTTCTGCAATACAAATATACACACAATCACTCACACATACTCACCCAAGGAAATTATAAAGAATCATAATATCTGGGGCTGACAAGGAAAACAGGTCCTGTCATACACTATTAATAGGAATGTAAAATGGTACATAACAGCCTTTCCAGGAGATGATTTAACAATTATGTTAACCTTGACTCAGAAATTCTACTTTTAAGAAACTCAATGGAAAGGTAATGTACAGCATGTAGCATAAAATTAAGAAGATTGTAAATGTCCATCACCAGGTAACTGAACAGAACTAATGCCATTACCCTCAACTCTGACACTGAAACAAATGCATGGTAGATGGGAAAGTAAAGGCAATTTTGAGAGCAGTCTTGTAGTTCAGAATTTAAGAAGTTCCCAGAAGATCTTATTAATCTGCCTTCGTCTATTCAAGCAGTGTTTTTCTCAAAATGTGGCTTCTAAACCACAGGCATAAGGATCATCAAGTGGGACTCTTTAAGGTACAAAACGCTTGGTCTTTTACATTTCTTCTCATGTGAGCTTTGAGGTGTCAAAGACGTGTTGTTAATTTCTAGTAAAATACAGAGATGTAGGCAAAGACACCTTGAAATTATGGGGCCATATTTCTTTCTTTAATTGGAAGGGACTGGAATTCTAGGCTGAAATGTTTAACCTACGCCAAATGTGTAGATATTGAATAGAAGTTGATTTGAATTTAAAATACAATGAATATCAGTGTATTCAAACATAAGTCAAATAGTTGGTTATCGTGTACAGATTCTGTATGCCTTATGTGAAGGATCTAGAAAAGAGTGAAGAGGCAGGACTGGTTTCTAACAGTATTATTTATAGCTCTGGTTGCTCTACTAGGAGATAGCTACCCTCTTCAGTTTTCCTCTCTTTAAAAAGAAATAGCAACTATTGCATCTTACTCTTAAAACCTTTCTAGATAAAAACTTAAGAGCCAGCTATTTACTCAGCAAAGATCAGTAGCAAACACTACTGGGAAAAACTTATTAAAGACTTAACAACATGTAGGCACTGACTACAATGAGCTGATCAAGAAGAAATAGCAGCCAGTAATTTTGAAAATTTTTCTTTTTACTACCAACTCCTACAGGATATATGAAAAAATTTAAAAGTTAATTGAAAAAATAATTTCATTGAAGTATTCAATACCTTGAAGAAGTTGCTGCACATTTTCATTTCCCATCTGTAAGGCAGTAAAGCCCTGAAGGGATATAATGTTAGGATCACACCCATAGCTCAGGAGTAAGCGGCAGGTTTGCAGATGACCACAATGTGCAGCTCTGTGCAGAGAAGTCTGACCGAGATTATCCAGAGCATTAACCTTAACAATCAGAAAAAATGGAAATTAGCCTGTGGTACAAAATTTAAAATGCTCTAATTATGGGCTCAGGTTCAATACTTGTTACTAACTTAAAAATGCTCAAGTATTCTCTTATAAAGACTATTATCCAGTGGCAAAGAAAGTATTTTCTCTCAAATTTAGAGTACAAATTCACCAATTCATGAAGGCCGACATCAGGAGACTCAATTTTGGATTAAAAGTTTAAAATGTTGAATAATAGCTGTGTTTGGCATTAAAGCACTCATAGACTCATCACATTTATGGACATTGCCTAGAAAGTCTAATGCATATATTTTTAAGGATCACTAAGGTGCAGAAATGTGCACACTAACCCCGAGATAACAAAGTCAGACACTAAATTAGCATTAAAATACTTATTCTATTGGCTTAATCTTCTAACTTGCTTATCATTTAAAATACAATCTGTACAAAGACACTACAGTATATTCACACAATGGAATACTTCTCAGCAATAAAAAGAATTATTGTTACTGCTGAATCGCCTAAACATTAACCTGAGTGAAAAAAAGTTTGACACAAAAGAGTCAATGAATACTGTACGATCTCATGGACATGAAGGTCTAAAGTGGCAAATCAATCTACTGTAGAAAAAAATCCAAATGGTTGTTGCCTCTAGGCAAGGAGATCGCCTTGGATGGGACACTGTCTCTGCCATGTGGTTATGCTAACTTCAAGAGTTTTGGCTACACAGGTGTTTGCATTAGGCAAAATTCAGTAAATGTACATTTAAGAGCTTTATATTTCATTGTATGTAAATTCCACATCCAAAGAAAAATTGTGAACAAATATTGACCTCTAGTTGATGCTTATTAAAAAAATTTAGGAAGATGTATATAGTTAACTTGCAAATTACTTTGAAGTGTGTCAAAAAATGTAAGATACTGATAAGAGGGAAAAACTGATCAATATGTAAGAAAACAATATGGTAAAAAAGCTAGTGATAGAATTTATATGGTGTATATAGTTATACTCTGTAAAACTCTCTCAACTTGGCTGTATTTTTGAAAATTTTCATAGTAATAATAAAAAAAAATCATCTGTAAGACCCCTTCTATCTCATTCCCAACCCACCAGCTCCCTCCCATGCCACCCTGGAAAATAATTCTTCAAAACATAACTGAAAAATAAAATTCCTCAGTAATTATGTGACCCCTACTGTGTTTTGAGACACTATCCAATTCACATTCATGCAACTGGAGAACATCTGAACAGGATTATATAGTAAGATTTTCTCAATAATTCTAAAAGTAACCTACAAAAAGCTACTCTCCATGCTTACAGAATCAGAAAAATCAACTTAAAATGCTCAGAGCAACTAATCTATTTACTCATGAACTCATTCACTGAAATGTGAACTATATCCACTTGAAAACTTTATTTGGGTGCCATTCTGTGTCAATATTAGGGTGACCAACTTGTCCTAGTTTGGCTGGGATATTTCTGGTTTTAGCACTTAAAGTCTTGTGTTCCCACAAATCCCTCAGTTTGGGGATTAGGATGGTTGGTCACCCTAGCCAAGACTGTTTCACTGAGTTATACAACTCAAATTTAATATGCATCCAGATAGTCTTCAAGTAACACACCACATGTAAGAAAAGAAGCAATCAACAAAAAGTTATAGAACAGACAGACAAATGAGATATGCCAAGCAGTCAAGCAGAAATAAACTTTATTTTTTAAATACTTTACAATAGGAAAGATTGAAATTATACATTATTAAGAATTCCCCCAAATAAGAGAGAAATTAGGACACTGAGAGGCAACATTAAAAAAAAAAACTGAAGAATTTGAAGTGGTTCCTTGAGTGGAAACCCAAGAAAGGGACAGCTTAGAAAACCGTTCTGCAAAGTGCACTTAGAGAAGAGCCTCAAGGCTCCCAAGGGGTAAAGGGATCTCTATTTCTTTCTTCTCCTTTTATCAGAGCAGCTCAATTCTATTATATAATGTATTTCTACCAAGATTTTGTTTGAAGAAGACAAGGATCTGTGGCTAAGAAAACTGAAAACTGTTGAATTTAATGCCTGTTATCTCTTCCAATCTGGGATGCTATGTTTATTGTTTATTGAGAAAATTTTTTTAAAGTTCCTGGGTAAGAAATGATGACTTTTAGCCTTGATGAAAACCTAACTATTCCATGAATAAAATGCTTTATCTTAAGTCTACTTGACTTTTTTTGGAGGTACAGCTGATATGATATTATCTAAGCTTACAGTGTCCAACACAGTGAAATCAACTTGACTTTAAACTTAAGTATATCATTTCTATAAACAGAAAAACAATATTCTCCTAATAAAAAGTATAACTCTTATAAAGAAAACATTTCTCTCCTGAATGCTCTGGAGTGAATGACTTTTGTGATTGATTTTTTAAAAAATGCTTTTTGTACAAGTGCCAACTATAGAACAGCAGCTTCACAATGTGAGGAGCTATCTTTTTAGTCAACTTATTTAAATAATTCATTTCCTTCTGTTCCATGTTCTTTGGCTGAAATAACAGAGGGTAAGAGAGACTGTGGCTGGGGTAAATAACAGGAGTTATCATGGTAAGCAAGGAACAGAAGACACCAGAAGAGAATTCCAGAATAAATATGTCTGGCTAGGGATACTCTTAAGAGTTTACTGTTAGAAAAAGAAGAATAACTTGACCAGTGGGGTGTGGTTAACAGGAAGGGTGAAGGAAGGATATACAGGAATAATGTTTCTTTGAGTAAATCCATAGATTTTCTAGCAAAAAGATATGGAAAAAAGTATCTGCATAACTATTTTGAGGGAAAAACTAATACTTAGGAGAGAGAAAATAGTTTAGGAAATCAGGCATTTTATCTACAAAATCAGAAACAACTCACTGGATCACCAAACATTACCAAAAATGAAGTATACCTTTGCTTCATGTTTCACCACTACTTCGACAACATCGTTATGAGCTTTCTCAGAAGCCACGTGCAGAGGAGTCAAGAATCTTAAAGAGAAAAAGTCAGTCGGACAATGAATGTATTCCCAGAAAACAAGAGAGTCAATAATTTTAAATTATTAACAGCAAACTTACTCTTTAGTCTTTTCATTGATGTTGGCTCCTTTTCTTAGCAACAGTTCACATATTTGCTTTCTTTTGGGATATGGAGATGCGGCAGCACAATGCTAGATAATTTAAATTGCAGCATTAATCAAGGACTATACAACTGATTTTTAAGAATATTTGTGTTTCCAACCAAAAATAATCAAGATGTTAGTTATTTCATGTCTTTGTTTCACTTCTAACTTAACTTTGCCCTTCAAAGACTTTCTATTGGATAGAATGTGCAATGATTACCAAATTCTGAGAGGGCCTGAAAATCCTGTTTACCAGGTGATGTGTTATTAAATATTTTGATCAAGCTTTACAGTCGCCCTACATCTCTGCAAAAGCTACCACTGCTGTGATGAAAACCTTAAACTGTGATCAACAGTCCTTTCAAAACTGTTCCCAAAGAGCATGGTGTTTATGTTATCTTTTTAAAGGTTAATAAAACACTCCAAAGGTCGGGATTTCTTTAATGAAGAAATAGCACAGCATTTGTCAGCTCTGGATTCTCCTTGGTAAAAACACTGCTGGAACAGCTGACAAACTACGTGGTATTTCTTTCTCAATGAGTTGCTCTAGCAGAATAAGGACCTTGGATTACCTGTTTGGTAAAACTGGTGGTGAAAATTGATACAGTCTGAGCTGGAGGCTTCAGGTTCTATGTTTATGATGCATCGAGGAGGAAGGGAGACAGGAGGTAGGGATTCGCAGTCATAAACCCAGTAAAACTCTCACGGTCATGTCCCAGATCTTTATCTCCCCAACATCCAGGATTATACTCATACACAACAGGAGTTCAATAAATGTCAGTGAGTAAATGACTTAATCAACGTATGAACGTTAACTTAAAACTGAAACCCGAGAACTCATGGAATAAAACTTCTGGATAACTGTCAAGGTAACTTGCACATACCTCTAAACACAGTATACATGAATGTGTCTGATTTTAACTTGTTGCTAATTATAAAGCTTATCTGATCTTCATGGCTTTGCTTCAGATTCATTCTGATACTGTTGCTATCACCAAACTCATCCCTTTGCCCTTAATAACATCATTTCTAATTGGTGAATACAGCTCTTTTGGTATGTTTTGAATAATCATCCCAGGACATCTATCAGGATGGCACAGAGAATGGAAGATAGTTTATATTCAAGAATTCTTGAGCTTATCCATTTCAAATTGAACCCTTTCTCTTCTGCCTCATCCTTTTACCGGTAGGGCCTGGGACCTCGAAACTCAGAAGACACTTGCCTCTGCAATACAATGTCTACCAACAGTTAATTCCTTGTATTCTAAGGCTAATCACAAAAATGGGCAGTTTAATAGCAGAAAGTTTAAGGGAAAACAAAATGTAGAATTAATTCTTCAGACTGGAAAATTTCCCATGTCAGTTTTTCCAAATTTCCCTGTACCATCTTGATGCTGTTATGATTGAAATTTTGCACTGTCATTTCTTATCAGTCTGCAACTATGCTGTTTTTTTAACATGGATTTCTGTTTTTTGGTAAAGTAGCAAAAAGGCCTAAAATGCTTTATAGATAGGTTCCTAAATAAACTTCATGCCCTATATCATGGCATAAGGATGAACATTAGCCATAAAAGTTAAGGAAGCTACAATTAAATCTTCCCCAAAGACATTAATTTACTTATTGTCATCTTCCCTCATTCAAAGTACATTCTGCGACTCACAAAGCTTTGCTCCTTTTAAATTTCTACTTCTAAAGTAGCCTCTGATTACCACATTCTCCTTCTGATCTTCTAACACTTATCTTTAGTCATTTCCATTTTTTTCTTACTGCTTTTCCATACACTGCCCAGTTCTCATCTACTTTGTTACAGAACCAGAGAGCTGACATTATCTCCATCAGGGAAACTGACTCCATTCACATAGATAGTTTATTCACAAGTATAAAGGGAACATATACAGATTTAGATGTAATTTTGGAAAAAAAAAAATACAATAACGAAGGAGAACCAGGTGGTTTTTATCTTGATGGCAATATTAACTTTTCAGTGAGTTCCAAATTTTCAACATAAACACTTGCTTTTTATAATAAAAAAAGCAAATGAGATATGGTTATAATAGAAAAGTCACATATATGCCAGTATGTGATAAAATTTTTGTCTAGAAGGATGCACAAATGAACAACTGTATTGCCTTTTGAGGGGATGTGTTAGTCGCTCAGTCATGTCCAACTCTTTGCAATCCCATGGACTGTGGCCCATCAGGCTCCTCTGTCCATTGAACTTTCAAGGCAAGAATATTGGAGTGGGTTGCCATTGAGGGGATGAGGTTGTCTGTTTTTCTGTATTGTTTGAAATATTTTCTTTATATATCCAGAGGCACTAATTCTTAAAAAGCACAGATTTTTAGAATACTATTATTAAAAGTAGGACATTATATCAGTTTTCCAGTATCACCGAAACAAGCAGGGCATTATGATTAACTTAGAATGTTTCTGGCTATTTCATTTTAAAGACTTAAATCTGAAACATTACCAATGCTGTTTCATGTGTTTGAGGATGCTTAAAGTTCACCATTTCCAGAGAGAGATGTTTTTTGATTCGTGTAACATCAGCTTCCCGTGCAGCCTGAAGCAAGGAGTGGCCTTTAAATTCATCTAGATGAAGAAGCATTTAAATTGGCATAAGAATTATCAAATTTATGAAACTTACCTTGTAAAACAGACATAGTATTTTTTTTTAACTTATATTCAAAATTATCTACCAAAGTAGCCAGACTGAAGCTCGAAAGATAGTCTCCAAATATAACCCTTGGAAAGGGAGCTAGTGGTACTCCAGTGCCCCTTGGTTATAACTCAATTCATTCCCATGAGTATACAAGATGGCCAATTCAAAGTCTATTTTGGTCTGGTATACAGATTACTGCAATATGTTCCCAGAGCAGAGTTGTGAGAATTTTCCAAAAGTATACAATTTTTTTCAGTAAAGAAATAAAAGAAAAGGAGATCACAGTTCCTATATTAACCTTACAGCAATAGCAGATGGTTATGCTCACACACTGGGGATTAAACAAGCTGGATACTTCTAAGAGCCACTTAGAAATGAGGCATTTTCTCAAGATTCCTCTCTTTTATTCATCAGTCTTGTGAAACTACCCATTCTCCTTTATTATTCCAGAATAATTCCAGTTTAACACAAGTTTTCTATTCATGTATAGTAATATATACCTGAATTAGGTGGCTATTTCTCACCACTATCTCTGCTTCAGTTATAGACAGAAAAGTGCAGAATTGTTCAGATACCAAAGAATATTAGAAGGTACACTCTGGGGACTACGTTTACAAGATAGAAATCCTGCAAGTAACACCTAAAAACTTCATGACAGATAACTAGAAAGTCACATCAAAGATAGGAACAAAACTCAAATTATTTCTTTCCAAAAGCCTACCATCTGTAAGAACACAAAAAGCATTTGCCTTGAAAAAAGCAAATACAAATATACTTTCCTTTCATAGCATCTTAAGAGTAAATGATTAAATATGCTAGTAACAACAAGGATACATACCCATGGCTAAGGAAAATGGCCTATGATTTAAAAATTCCTCCCCTACAAAAAAACCCAAGAAGTAAAAAGTTTTAGGTTACTGGTATAAGAGTTTAGCTGAACATTCATCATTTTATACTTACATGCTAACCTTTCTTTTAACTGTGGTGTGGGAGCCAAGTCTATAGCACTTTTATTGTGACAATTCAGCAGTGTTGGGTCTGCACCATAACTCAGGAGAAGAGAACACACTTCAACTCTGTTCTTGGAAGCAGCCTCATGGAGAGGAGTGAACTGCCACAAGTCCATTGCGTTTACGCAGGCGCCATGCTGGTGGTGGGGTGGGTAAAGCACGTATTTAGTGCTCAACTTTTAAGAGAACTTAGAATATTAGTACTGTGTAATTTATATCAGGCAAGCTAAAATGGTTATGTCCCCAAAGGAGACAACTCAATTACTTCAAAAAGAGAATACATTTCTCTCCCATAGAAAAAGAGTCACTAGTTGCTAAGCCTACCCACAAGAACCTATTTAACTCTTTTATTGTTAAAAAAAGTTACAAATGAAACTTCAGATTTAATAACTGTTTTTTCCTTTTCTGAGATATACTTTATATATGGCAAAATACATAGTTCTTAAGTATATAGTTTGATGAGTTTTGACAAATGTATATATCCATGAGACCATCAGGCTTCTCTGGGGGTTCAGCTGGTAAAGAATCCACATGCAATGTGGGAGACCTGCAATCTATCTGATGCTTCATTCTTACCCACAGTAACATTCCAAATATTCTGTTGAGTTCAATTCAGTTTTACAATAAGCAAATGCATTACTATTAAACATATAATAATATTATGGTCACCTTTATAAAGGCTTAGGGACCACTTAGAGTATCTAATTACTATAATTAAGTTGTTTCCATGGGAAAATAATGGTAGCACATGCCCAAGAGGAAGCATAGAGGAATTGGAAACAAAGGTCCTTCCCATGACAGCTGCTGACAGAATGAGGAAAAGTTTCAAAGGCAGAATGGGTGCAGAGAGAAGACTAAAGAATGTGGTCAAATACATACATAGACATTAGGGGACAAAAAGAAATGGCTTTGAGTAACATCCTTGAATCCACTCTCAAAAAGAGTATGTAGCCTCTATTCTCATCCAACAGGGAACAAAACAAGAAGTTTTTTGCCAGTTCCAGGAACCTGTCCATTAAACAATACCTGCCCATCATTCTGCCCAGTATACTGGAAGAAGTGAAGTTTACCAAGCCTATTTCAACACACCTAGGCAGGCCCGGCAAATCTAACTAGTGGTTGTAGTAATATATGGTTCACTAAAAATTGCTTTCTGATATTTTCAAGAACTTTGAACTGCACTTTTAGCTACAATTAAAGAACCACCTAGTCTGACATTCACAAAACAGGAAAGCTATTTTATATAAAAAAGAATATTTATAGTGTTTTAAAAATCTCAAAGCAGTCAGATGACCTATCAATAATCCACATTTTATAATGATTATAAATACTTCTTCTATATCTACCAAGCACTAAAAACACGAAGAAAAACATATACACTCTGTAAAAAAAGTATACAAGAACTAACCTTGACCAGAAGTTCAGTTACTTCATAATGACCATAGGAACAGGCATTGTGCAGGGGCACCAGATCTCTATAATATGAGAAGGGGAAAAACCCTGCATTATTACAGATTCCCTATGCTTTAGCTTACATACTTAAATTTAAATAGCAAATGGCTTACATCACTTTCTGGGCTTCCCTTGTGGCTCAGCTGGTAAAGAATCTGCCTACAATCCGGAAGACCTGGTTTCAATCCCTGGGCTGGGAAGATTCCCTGGAGAAGGGAAAGGCTACCCACTCCAGTATTCTGGCTTACAGAATTCCAAGGAGTGTACAGTCCATGGGGTCGCAAAAGGTAGGACATGACTGAGCAACTTTCACTGACTTCTGTATCTTTTCCAAACTCAGAACTCAAACACTGGGTCTTCTTTGAAACTTTCTCTTTTAAAAGATTCTATAAGGTAAATCGCTATATTCCTTAACATAAACCCAATTCCTTCATGATGGCAATAGAGGAAGAATTTTCTGAACAGGAAGGTACAACAGAACCTTAAAATCCTGACATATCTTTAAGCTGCTCCACCTTGGGAATCACTCACTAATCACCACAGAAATCACCATGATGTCCTTTGTTAAGAGGTGGTCACTCGTGGCTAAGTCTGTCTGATTCTATCAGAACTCCCCGTCAAGTCTCATGGCCTTCCTCACCATTTTGATTATTTGATTTCTTATCTGAGCCCTATCTACTAGCTAACGCCACCTGAGTTTCCATCACCATCTCATAAAACCAAGACTTCTAGAAGTGAACTCAATGATTTCCCCCACAAACAACTTTCCTGGATTTCAGTATGTGTACCGTTGGGTCTCATGCATTGGGCTTCAGAATATGAAATGTAATAGTCTCATTTATTCTATCTCATCACATCCAGATATTCAAATCTTACACATCCTTACACTGTAGTATCTCCTGCATCTCTGCTTTTGTTTCATTTCCATTTCCTCCACCACCACTATTGCAGATCTGAGTACGCCTGGACCCCTACAATGCTCACTCTCATGTTCTTTTTTCCTCTAGTCTCCTTCTTCAATCTATTCAACACACTGCTGCCAGAGTGCTTTTCTCAAAACTCCTCTTTTAAAAGAATCATTGCCCTTAAGATCCTTCATTCTCTTGCACAGAGTGATGTTTCCTAAACTCTGTTTTCTTGAACTGAGTCCAGGTGAAGTATCACCTTCCATGGAAAGATTTCTCAACCACTGTACCCACCACTGAGCATTCTCTCCTAAAATCTCCTATAAGTACTAGCCCTTTCTATTTATCACCTCACACTTACTAGAGAACTTATATTGTTAGGTGTCTTTTCATGCCTCCTAAAACATAGTATAAGCCCTATGGGTGGTCTTAATGGTTTATAATTCCCTTTTCTCTCAGAGCAATCTGTGTATTACAAAAGCTCAATAAATGTTTTATGCTGTTTAGTAAAAAATATGATTCTTACAAGATTATTACAGAGATTATCATGAGGACAGAAACATTTAAAAAATTCTCATTTTTGTTCAAATGCTTGATTTACCCTTTATCTTTAGCATGAACATCAGCTCCATGTTGCAACAACAGCTGTACAATCTTTACTCTGTTGTAACCTGCTGCCAAATGCAATGGAGTTGACTGAAATATTAAACAGACAAATCAGTGAAATTAATAGCTAAAAAATATACATAAAAAGGTAAAATCCAAATATAAAACCAGAAATTGAGAAAAAACTTTATAACTTACTTTATAACTTATTACTATCTAAATGATAGTAATAATTTGGTTTTACAAAATCCAACATATATACCAAAGCAAAGTATACAAGTTTATAAGTTCACTATTGCAAACAGGAAGCTAACTAAACATTTATTATTAACAAAGTTTTACTAAGATTAAGAATTAACACAAATTATTGCTTAAAAGGAGCATTTTCAGCAAATGTTTTAAGTTAAAAGACAAACAGAATTTCATGTCACACAAAACTTAATTGCAAAAGGAAGTACCTTTCTACCATCACTTGCATGACAGTTGACATTTAATGGTGTAAGCAGAGCCATCATTTTTTCCTCATTGCCACTCCTAGCATACAAAAAAATGTATTAGCAATTTGTTTTCTTCATCAGATCCTATTTGGAAACATGTATGTGACCATTAAAAATTCATTCTCTTTTGGAGTTTCCTTATTATAAAATAAAATAATTAAAATTATATGGTAAAATATTTATGGTACATATTTATAACATACCTGGCACTTTCCAAGAGTTCATCCTTCTTATATTCACCTGTGAAGAAGAACAGAAATTTTAAAAAATTAATTACAAAACTAGTATCAGTTTTATGCATAAAGATGCTCATTGACCTATGTTTAAAGTACAAAAATTTGGAAATAAATTCCAGTAAATGGAAAATGGTTAGTCAACAGAATACCCTGCAGTTTAAAATATTTATATGAAGAACATGGAATATCTTTGCTATGAAAGTGAAGAAAAAAGATTCAATGTTATATAATGAAACATGACTACAACTATATGAAAACAATATACACAGTAAGAGCAAAGTCAAGAAGGAAATAAATCAAAATTTTACTAAAGTGTGTCTTAGGGGATTGGCTATGGGTGAAAAGTTTCCCTTTCTTTTAACCCCTCAAATTTCCTAAAACCAGTATTATTTGTTTAACAGACAAAATGCCTCCACAACTTCATTCAAAGTCAAAACAGAACAAAATCCATATAAAAATCTAACAGTATCAAAGAAATTTATAAATAAAATTAAAATCAGGACTAAATATAAACTCTTTATGCCCATAGCTTTTATATTTACCAATGAAAACACACAAAAACTTTAAAATCAATATAATTTAAATTAACATAATAGTATTTATTTATTCACTTAAATGAAACCCAAACTGGTGTCCACAATATGAATTGTACACTCATTGCTGTGCAAGGCTTTTTTTGGTGCCCCCCCCACCACCAAAAGAAAAAAGCAAACAGGGAATAGCATGGAACAGGGAAGGAAGAAACAAATATTGAATTGTCAGTTACAGTAATACCTCACCTTTGTAGAACTTTTTGGGGGGACTCGTCTAAATTTTCTCAGTAATACGAAAAGAAATATCACAAAGCCCAAGCACAAAAGCTTACAACAGAGCCCCTCAGGCTCTTGACTATTAGATATAATTTTAATGGTAATCACACAATAAATAAGAGTTCAAAAAATTAATATGGCAGAGAGTTGCTGCTTCAGAGGAAATCCCTGTTAAGGGAGAAATGTGTGAAGTAGATGAAAAAAAGGTGAAAGTGTTAGTCCCTTAGTTGTGTCCAGCTCTTTGAGACCCCATGGACTGTGGCCAATCAGGCTCCTCTGTCCAAGGAATTCTTCAGGCAAGAATACCGGGGTGGGTTGCTATTCCCTTCTCCAGATCTTTCTGACCCAGGAATCGAACCAGGGTCTCTGATATTGCAGGCAGATTCTTTATCATCTGAGCCACCATGGAAGTTCCTATTACTACTCAAAAAAGCCTGACAGTCTAAAATAAACCTAACCCAGGGGACAACAGTCTTATATAGCTTAACAGGTTCCCAGGACATCAATATGTCCCAGCAGAATACAATAATTGCCATTCTTCAAGGTTCTGAGATCGGTGAACCCAGAACCTTGTTTGAAAATGCAAGATAATGGTTATTAACACACGATTATCTACCACCTCTGGCCCCAGTAAAGGTAGGAATCACAAAATTTTAAAGCTAATAAAAAAAAAAGCTTTATTTTTCTTAGGCAAGAATCAAATGTCAACTATTCAGATAAAGAAAGAATAGCAACTGAACTGACACTATTTAAAAAATCAAATCGAGATCATTAACTGCAAGAAACTGAACGTCTATCTAGGAAGCTCATGTGCTATACTGTTCCCGGAATACCCAAAGAGAGCTTGCAGACTTACCAGTCAGCACTGCTTTGGCAGACGGGTCTGCTAAATCCAATGCTGTCCTTCCATCTGTATTTCGGATGGTTGGCTCAGCGCCATGCTGTAAGAGCACTACAAAATAGAAACACTATCTTTCAAAATGGTAATTCTGACAATATGATTTTAGTAAATCATTTTCTCAAAAATTTTGGTTCCCACTAGGGAAGCCCCAAGACATCTCAAAGTTATTTTAAGACTTTATATATCCTGATAGTAGAAAAATGCTGTATTCTAAAGATAAAACTATATAAAATATTCCATTATTTAATGTATTAAGACACATTAAATATCCATCTGCTGAGTTTAATGTCAGATTCTCCTCTGTTAAACAAATGATCAAGGAAAGATAAAGAATTAAAAGGCAAGTTTACTTGAAAGCTTTTCTGTTTTCTCATACCAAATGAACACTGCTTAAGTCAGAAAGATTACTCATAATAACAAAAATGAAATTTCTAAAGCTACGAATAGCCCAAGAATAGGGATTTGTGGAATTTGAGAAAGAAGGAAGGAAGAAACGGAGAGAGAGAGGAAGGAAGAGAGGAGGGGAGGGAGGGAAAGAGAAAATTACCTTGTAGGGTTAATGACCCCAGTCAAAGCTCTCCACACTGTAACTCAAAACACAGGAAAGAGAGGAGAGCTGTGCTATACTCTGAACATAATGTTATTTGATTATATAGATACTCCAGCACACTATAAAAAAAGCTGGGGAAAGACAGGCAAATACATGCAGAAAGGGAAGCTCAGCTCCTATTCATTCCACTGTACTCCTATCTCTAACAGCAATGTCCAACAGAAAAAAAATGTGAGCCACAAATGTAATTTAAAAATTTCTAGCATCCAGATTCAGAGAAGGCAATGGCACCCCACTCCTGTACTCTTGCCCGGAAAATCCCATGGACGGAGGAGCCTGGTGGGGTCCATGGGGTCGCTAAGAGTCGGACACGACTGAGCAACTTCACTTTCACTTTTCACTTTCATGCATTGGAGAAGGAAATGGCAACCCACTCCAGTGTTCTTGCCTGGAGAATCCCAGGGACGGGGGAGCCCGGGGGGCTGCCATCTATGGGGTCACACAGAGTGGGACACGACTGAAGCAACTTAGAAGCATCTAGATTATAAAAACAAAAAAAGGATAATTTAAACATGTCTTATTTAAGTCAAGATACCCCAAATATTGCTATTTCAATATGTACATTAATACTGCAATCCATACAAAATTGAGGTAACTTTGTATTCCTTTTATTCATACAAAGACTTTGAAATCTAGTACATATTTTCCCCTTATAGTCATCTCAATTTGACCTAGCCACATTACAAGATTTCAGCTACCACACCGGACGTGTGTGCGTATGTGCTAAGTAGCTCAATCATGTCTGACTCTTCACGACGTTGTGGACTACAGCCCTCCATGCTGCATGCTCCTCTGTCCACGGGACTCTCCAGGCAGGAATACTGGAGTGGGTTGCCACACCCTCCTCCAGGGGATCTTTCCTACCCAGCAATCAAACCTGCATCTCTTATGTCTTCAGCACCGGCAAACAGGTTCTTTTCCACTAGTTCCACCTGGGAAGCCCACACCAGACAGTGCAGATACATAACTGTATTTGAAAAACTCTACATTATTAAAACTAAGTATTAATAGGCCTGAAACTCACAGGAAAGGATCATGAGCAGAGGATAACACAAAACATAAAAACAAACCAAAAAAGGTAACACATAGGAAAGGAGAACTGGACAGACATTACTAGGTAATCTTTTTCTTATCTTTATAAATTACCTAACCTAATTCAAACTAAGCTCATGACTTTCATATAAAGTGATTTGAGGTTGGGTTGGAGGGGAGAGAGAACAATATAGGTTCCCTAGACCTTTCCTAGTGCACAGAACTGGCTTTCTACCTGTCTCAAAGATTTAAAATGTCCCTGTTTTGCATCAGGAAATAGAAGTAAGGTAGCAGAGTCCAAAATCTCTGACTCTTTAGGCTCAGAAAAGTCAATACTGGGTTAATGACTACTCTCAAATAAGCAGCCTTCTCACACGTAACTTTCTGTCAGTGCTTAACCTGTTAGGCAAATCCTATTTCATTAAAGTATCCTACATGCCTGACAATTTTTTCTCCAAACCCTTCTTTACTTATGCTGCCATTTCTACTCTCCCACAACCACCCTAGTTCATGCCTTCATCATTGTTCATTCGCGTTATTCNATTAACACACGATTATCTACCACCTCTGGCCCCAGTAAAGGTAGGAATCACAAAATTTTAAAGCTAATAAAAAAAAAAGCTTTATTTTTCTTAGGCAAGAATCAAATGTCAACTATTCAGATAAAGAAAGAATAGCAACTGAACTGACACTATTTAAAAAATCAAATCGAGATCATTAACTGCAAGAAACTGAACGTCTATCTAGGAAGCTCATGTGCTATACTGTTCCCGGAATACCCAAAGAGAGCTTGCAGACTTACCAGTCAGCACTGCTTTGGCAGACGGGTCTGCTAAATCCAATGCTGTCCTTCCATCTGTATTTCGGATGGTTGGCTCAGCGCCATGCTGTAAGAGCACTACAAAATAGAAACACTATCTTTCAAAATGGTAATTCTGACAATATGATTTTAGTAAATCATTTTCTCAAAAATTTTGGTTCCCACTAGGGAAGCCCCAAGACATCTCAAAGTTATTTTAAGACTTTATATATCCTGATAGTAGAAAAATGCTGTATTCTAAAGATAAAACTATATAAAATATTCCATTATTTAATGTATTAAGACACATTAAATATCCATCTGCTGAGTTTAATGTCAGATTCTCCTCTGTTAAACAAATGATCAAGGAAAGATAAAGAATTAAAAGGCAAGTTTACTTGAAAGCTTTTCTGTTTTCTCATACCAAATGAACACTGCTTAAGTCAGAAAGATTACTCATAATAACAAAAATGAAATTTCTAAAGCTACGAATAGCCCAAGAATAGGGATTTGTGGAATTTGAGAAAGAAGGAAGGAAGAAACGGAGAGAGAGAGGAAGGAAGAGAGGAGGGGAGGGAGGGAAAGAGAAAATTACCTTGTAGGGTTAATGACCCCAGTCAAAGCTCTCCACACTGTAACTCAAAACACAGGAAAGAGAGGAGAGCTGTGCTATACTCTGAACATAATGTTATTTGATTATATAGATACTCCAGCACACTATAAAAAAAGCTGGGGAAAGACAGGCAAATACATGCAGAAAGGGAAGCTCAGCTCCTGTTCATTCCACTGTACTCCTATCTCTAACAGCAATGTCCAACAGAAAAAAAATGTGAGCCACAAATGTAATTTAAAAATTTCTAGCATCCAGATTCAGAGAAGGCAATGGCACCCCACTCCTGTACTCTTGCCCGGAAAATCCCATGGACGGAGGAGCCTGGTGGGGTCCATGGGGTCGCTAAGAGTCGGACACGACTGAGCAACTTCACTTTCACTTTTCACTTTCATGCATTGGAGAAGGAAATGGCAACCCACTCCAGTGTTCTTGCCTGGAGAATCCCAGGGACGGGGGAGCCCGGGGGGCTGCCATCTATGGGGTCACACAGAGTGGGACACGACTGAAGCAACTTAGAAGCATCTAGATTATAAAAACAAAAAAAGGATAATTTAAACATGTCTTATTTAAGTCAAGATACCCCAAATATTGCTATTTCAATATGTACATTAATACTGCAATCCATACAAAATTGAGGTAACTTTGTATTCCTTTTATTCATACAAAGACTTTGAAATCTAGTACATATTTTCCCCTTATAGTCATCTCAATTTGACCTAGCCACATTACAAGATTTCAGCTACCACACCGGACGTGTGTGCGTATGTGCTAAGTAGCTCAATCATGTCTGACTCTTCACGACGTTGTGGACTACAGCCCTCCATGCTGCATGCTCCTCTGTCCACGGGACTCTCCAGGCAGGAATACTGGAGTGGGTTGCCACACCCTCCTCCAGGGGATCTTTCCTACCCAGCAATCAAACCTGCATCTCTTATGTCTTCAGCACCGGCAAACAGGTTCTTTTCCACTAGTTCCACCTGGGAAGCCCACACCAGACAGTGCAGATACATAACTGTATTTGAAAAACTCTACATTATTAAAACTAAGTATTAATAGGCCTGAAACTCACAGGAAAGGATCATGAGCAGAGGATAACACAAAACATAAAAACAAACCAAAAAAGGTAACACATAGGAAAGGAGAACTGGACAGACATTACTAGGTAATCTTTTTCTTATCTTTATAAATTACCTAACCTAATTCAAACTAAGCTCATGACTTTCATATAAAGTGATTTGAGGTTGGGTTGGAGGGGAGAGAGAACAATATAGGTTCCCTAGACCTTTCCTAGTGCACAGAACTGGCTTTCTACCTGTCTCAAAGATTTAAAATGTCCCTGTTTTGCATCAGGAAATAGAAGTAAGGTAGCAGAGTCCAAAATCTCTGACTCTTTAGGCTCAGAAAAGTCAATACTGGGTTAATGACTACTCTCAAATAAGCAGCCTTCTCACACGTAACTTTCTGTCAGTGCTTAACCTGTTAGGCAAATCCTATTTCATTAAAGTATCCTACATGCCTGACAATTTTTTCTCCAAACCCTTCTTTACTTATGCTGCCATTTCTACTCTCCCACAACCACCCTAGTTCATGCCTTCATCATTGTTCATTCGCGTTATTCTACAGCTTCCTAGTCTTCCTAATGTCATGAGCCCACTCAGCCCTCTACCAAATCACTCTTTCTAAATATACTGCTCTCATCGCACTGTCCCCTCCTTAAAAGTTATCAATGATTCCACACTATCCACACGTTAGTATAAAGCTCCTTAATCTGGAATTCAAAGCTCCTTATAAAGTAGTCAATACACTTCCCTTTGCAACCTTTCTCCCCAGTACTTCCTAGGAAGACTGATAAAGGAGTGACTCAACTCTAGCCCATTCACTGCACAATTATCCTCTAACACTTTCTGTTCATTTCCACCATGCCTTCATCCGGTTCTTTGTGGGTATCAGTCCCAAGAGAATCCACATTTCTGAAGAAGAGAAATTCTGTACTACTCTATCATCTAAAAATTTTAAGCCCAGTACCACATTCAAAAAGACACTCAGTAAAAAGTGACTAGGTTAATCATTAAGTCTTCTTTAATATTCAAATTCAGTCTGGCAAAATTTGATCACATTAACAAATAAATTCAATTTAGATTCAGAATAGTTACAAACTATTTCTGAAAAATTCCAGAATGTAAACAGTCTTACCGATGCAAACATCAATCTTTCCTTTAATTGCAGCTTCATGGAGAGGAGTGTAGTTCCAATTATCACGAGCATTTGGGTCTGCACCGTGTCGCAAAAGGAGATTGACCACTTCTGCATGGCCAAAAGAGCATGCATTATGAAGGGGAATAAGCCCCCCATCATCACGTGCTTGGACGTTTGCGCCATTCTGAAGCAAATATTCAACTACATCTTTCCGACCAAAACCTAGAAGAAAATAAATTATCCACATTTAAATTCTCCAAAGAAAATATATCAAGATAGAAGCAATAAATACACATCATACTGAAGTGTTTTGGGATGCAAAACATTAACAGATACAAAAATTCACTGACGAAATACATCACTAACTAATCTTAATGAGAAAGCCAGAGTCTCTCTGATGCATTAGGCAGTACTACTACTAACTTCAGAGGAAGGTTATGTAATTAGTGACCAAAAGCCAGAAGTTCAAACGTTTCCCACTCTACAACAGCATTCCTAATTGCAAATAATGGGTTCTGCATATTTTGTATGCATACATTTTCAAGTATTCAAAGTATACACTAACCAACTCTTGCTAGACTCCCTTTCCCATACCCCATCTCATAAAACGTTTCTACTGAATTGGGGGACCACGAGAAAGCAACAGAAAGTTTGTACTGAAGACAAAGAGAGGTGATACTAGGCAAAAGTGTGACATGAGGTATCTTCGAAGGAGCGCCTACTCTGCCACTTGCAAAACACAAGCAACTCCACCTAGTAAGAGGCCTCCTTTAAAAACCCATGTCCCATATCTGTTGCGACTGCCCCCGAAACAAACAAACCTGAATAAGTCTGACAACTCATTTATATTGGTTTACAGGTTTAGTACCGATGAGTTTCAATCTCTTACATATAATAGCACCTAAAATCTTTTTACAATTAATTGTTAAAGGAAAAGGACTTCAGATATATGTTAAAGCAGATGGGAAGATATGAGTATTGGGGGAGAGAGAGAGAGAAGACCTTTTCACTCATCTGAAATTTTACCAGAATATTCTTACAACCATCAAGACTGAATGCAGTCTTTCTAAGACCAAATGGAGTTGAATGAGAAAGCAAAAACATAATCTTTCCAAGGGGTAATCTGAGACTAGTCTGGCTGTAGCTGAGGGAAGAGCCAGATGACTGAAGAGATTAACTGTTTTGTCTAAATATTGCTAAGCTCTATGTCAGAGCCATCGGTATATTTGATTTCCCCTATTCTCAGTCTTTGACTCTTCCTAACCTCAGTTCAGTTGCTCAGACGTGTCTGACCCTTTGCAACCCCATGGCTCCTTGTCCATTACCAACTCCCGGAGTCCACCCAAACCCATGTCCATTGAGTCAGTGATGCCATCCAGCCATCTCATCCTCTGTCATCCCCTTTTCCTCCTGCCCTCAATCTTTCCCAGCATCAGGGTCTTTTCCAGTGAGTTAGCTCTTTGCTTCAGATGGTCAAAGTACTGGAGTTTCAGCTTCAACATCAGTCCATCCAATGAACACCTGGGACTGATCTCCTATTCTCAAAGAGCTTACAATTCAGGATGTGGAAAGACAATTAGAACTAGTAATTTCAGTATACTATAACTCATAAAAGAGGTATATATAAAATGCTACTAGAGCTCAAAGAAGAGACAATCTAAACTAGTGGAAAGCAGAGAACAGGAAGGACGATCCCAGAGAAGCGTCCGGTGATGACACTTGAGCTGAAGGCTTCCATTAAAAATGAAGAGATCACTAGGAGAATGAAGAGAGAAGAAAGGTGAGAAGGGAAGAGAGGTTAGGAGCAAAGAGGGAGTGGGAAGAAGCTCAACAAGGAAAGAGCACAGCAATCAAGCAGAAGAAAGAAAATGTGCACAAGTGTGAAAGAGCGAATCATCATAGTAGCTAGGACAAACAATGCCCAAGTAGGCAGAAGTCAAAAAGGAAGAATCTTTTAAGCCACACTAAGGTGGTATCTGCATTTTGTCCCACAGACTACAGTGTTTCTCAAGCTGCTTTCAGGCAATAGACTTAAAGGAAATCCTCTTTTGCCTAGGAAAAAAACTGAGACATAATTAACACATAACGTTATGTTAGTTTTAAGTGTATAACATAATGATATGATTTGTATATACTGCATGCATGCATGCACACACAGTAAGTCACTGCAGTTGTGTTTGACTCTGTGCAACCCCATGGACAGCAGCCCACCAGGCTCCTCTGTCCACGGAATTCTCCAGGCAAGAGTACTGGAGTGGGTTGCCATTTCTTTCATGGATATACTGCAAAATGAACACGATAAATCTAGTTAACGTTACCACCACATATAGGTATTTTCTCTTGTGATGAGAACTTTTAAGATCTACTCTCTTAGCAACTTTCAAATATATAATGCAGTATTATTGACTATAGTCTTCATGCTGTATTATTACATCTCCAGGACTTAACTTCACATAGCTTAATATCTGAAAGTCCATCCATGTTATTGCAAATGGCAAGCTATCATTTTTTTCCCAGCTGAATTATATTCCATCGTGTATATACACCGCAATTTCTTTATCCATTCATACCTTGACAGGCACTTAGGTTTCTTCCCCATGTCTTAGCTTTTGTAAATAATGTTGCAATAGCACTATTTATAANTGTAATTAGTGACCAAAAGCCAGAAGTTCAAACGTTTCCCACTCTACAACAGCATTCCTAATTGCAAATAATGGGTTCTGCATATTTTGTATGCATACATTTTCAAGTATTCAAAGTATACACTAACCAACTCTTGCTAGACTCCCTTTCCCATACCCCATCTCATAAAACGTTTCTACTGAATTGGGGGACCACGAGAAAGCAACAGAAAGTTTGTACTGAAGACAAAGAGAGGTGATACTAGGCAAAAGTGTGACATGAGGTATCTTCGAAGGAGCGCCTACTCTGCCACTTGCAAAACACAAGCAACTCCACCTAGTAAGAGGCCTCCTTTAAAAACCCATGTCCCATATCTGTTGCGACTGCCCCCGAAACAAACAAACCTGAATAAGTCTGACAACTCATTTATATTGGTTTACAGGTTTAGTACCGATGAGTTTCAATCTCTTACATATAATAGCACCTAAAATCTTTTTACAATTAATTGTTAAAGGAAAAGGACTTCAGATATATGTTAAAGCAGATGGGAAGATATGAGTATTGGGGGAGAGAGAGAGAGAAGACCTTTTCACTCATCTGAAATTTTACCAGAATATTCTTACAACCATCAAGACTAAATGCAGTCTTTCTAAGACCAAATGGAGTTGAATGAGAAAGCAAAAACATAATCTTTCCAAGGGGTAATCTGAGACTAGTCTGGCTGTAGCTGAGGGAAGAGCCAGATGACTGAAGAGATTAACTGTTTTGTCTAAATATTGCTAAGCTCTATGTCAGAGCCATCGGTATATTTGATTTCCCCTATTCTCAGTCTTTGACTCTTCCTAACCTCAGTTCAGTTGCTCAGACGTGTCTGACCCTTTGCAACCCCATGGCTCCTTGTCCATTACCAACTCCCGGAGTCCACCCAAACCCATGTCCATTGAGTCAGTGATGCCATCCAGCCATCTCATCCTCTGTCATCCCCTTTTCCTCCTGCCCTCAATCTTTCCCAGCATCAGGGTCTTTTCCAGTGAGTTAGCTCTTTGCTTCAGATGGTCAAAGTACTGGAGTTTCAGCTTCAACATCAGTCCATCCAATGAACACCTGGGACTGATCTCCTATTCTCAAAGAGCTTACAATTCAGGATGTGGAAAGACAATTAGAACTAGTAATTTCAGTATACTATAACTCATAAAAGAGGTATATATAAAATGCTACTAGAGCTCAAAGAAGAGACAATCTAAACTAGTGGAAAGCAGAGAACAGGAAGGACGATCCCAGAGAAGCGTCCGGTGATGACACTTGAGCTGAAGGCTTCCATTAAAAATGAAGAGATCACTAGGAGAATGAAGAGAGAAGAAAGGTGAGAAGGGAAGAGAGGTTAGGAGCAAAGAGGGAGTGGGAAGAAGCTCAACAAGGAAAGAGCACAGCAATCAAGCAGAAGAAAGAAAATGTGCACAAGTGTGAAAGAGCGAATCATCATAGTAGCTAGGACAAACAATGCCCAAGTAGGCAGAAGTCAAAAAGGAAGAATCTTTTAAGCCACACTAAGGTGGTATCTGCATTTTGTCCCACAGACTACAGTGTTTCTCAAGCTGCTTTCAGGCAATAGACTTAAAGGAAATCCTCTTTTGCCTAGGAAAAAAACTGAGACATAATTAACACATAACGTTATGTTAGTTTTAAGTGTATAACATAATGATATGATTTGTATATACTGCATGCATGCATGCACACACAGTAAGTCACTGCAGTTGTGTTTGACTCTGTGCAACCCCATGGACAGCAGCCCACCAGGCTCCTCTGTCCACGGAATTCTCCAGGCAAGAGTACTGGAGTGGGTTGCCATTTCTTTCATGGATATACTGCAAAATGAACACGATAAATCTAGTTAACGTTACCACCACATATAGGTATTTTCTCTTGTGATGAGAACTTTTAAGATCTACTCTCTTAGCAACTTTCAAATATATAATGCAGTATTATTGACTATAGTCTTCATGCTGTATTATTACATCTCCAGGACTTAACTTCACATAGCTTAATATCTGAAAGTCCATCCATGTTATTGCAAATGGCAAGCTATCATTTTTTTCCCAGCTGAATTATATTCCATCGTGTATATACACCGCAATTTCTTTATCCATTCATACCTTGACAGGCACTTAGGTTTCTTCCCCATGTCTTAGCTTTTGTAAATAATGTTGCAATAGCACTATTTATAATAGCCAAGGCATGGAAGCAACTTAAATGTCCATCGACAGACAAATGGATAAGACAAATATCAAGTATCACTTCTAAAATACGGTATGATAGTGGAAGACAGAGGAGTCCGGAGTGCTATGCAGTTCACTGGGTTTGCAAAGAATTGGACACAACTTAGCGATTGAACAACAACAAAAATATGATACAAATGAACTCATATACAAAACAGAAACAGACTCACAGACAAAGAAAACAATTTATGGTTACAGAAAGGGAATGGAGGGGACCAGTAAATTAGGAGTTTGGGATTAGCAGATTCAAACTAATATTTATAAAACAGATAATTATCAGGGACCTATTATATAGCACAGGGACTATATTCAATGTCTTGTAATAAATTATAATGGAAAAACAATATGAAAAAAACGAATCACTGTGCAGTACACCAGAAACTAGCACAACACTATAAATTAACTACACTTCAATTTTAAAAAACAAGAAGAAAAGAAAAAATGCCGCAGTGAACATGGAGGTGCATGAGCCTTTCTGAGTTAACACTTCTTAATGAAATCTTATATAAAATCCCAGTATGTGTCTTGTTTGCTGCAAAAATACCAAATGCCTGGTACACAGTTGGCACTCACAGAGTTGCAAATTAACTGAATTCAATTTAAAATAATACTATTCAGGCTGAATCTGCCTTCTTCTCCTCAAAGACCCAAACAATTATCCCTCTACTTCAGAGGCATCTCAAAGATATAGTATGAAAAACACTGCTGTAAAATATGAATGGTCACTAAAGGACAAGCAAATGGCCTACTAATAAATATATTTTAAAACCTTGCTTTGCATCTACCTTTTAAAAAAGCTAATAATATCCTACAAATCAACTCTGATAGCCACACATTTGATTGATTGCAAGTATCAAAATTAAACTATTTTTAGAGCATCACCAATGCAATGGACATGAACTTGGGCAAACTGGGAGACGGTGAGCGACAGCAAAGCCTGGCATGCTGCAGTCCATGGGGTCGCAAAGACCATGACTGGGCAACTGAACAACAAAAAAAATCAATTTAAAAACTAGTTCCTTTCTCACGAATCTTCTTCCAGATCTGCTGACATACTGAGTGCAACGCCTTGATGGCACCATCCTTTAGGGTTCTGAAGAGCTCTACCACAATTCTGTCACATCCATCGGCTTTATTAACAGCGGTGCTTCTTAAGGCCCACTCGACTGCACTGTCCAGAATGTCTTGCTCTAGGTGGCTGACCACACCATCATAGTAATCTGGTTCATTTAAATCTTTTTTGTGCAGCTCTTCCATATATTCTTTCCATCTCTTCAGCATCTACTAGGTCTCTACCGTTTCTATCCTTTATCCAAAATTTTCCCTTGATATCTCCCATTTTCCTGATGAGCTCTCTAGTCTTTCTTCTTCTGCTGTTTTTAGTTTTATACACTGTTCGTTGAAGAAGGCCTTCTTGTCTCTCCATGCTGTTCTTTGGAAATCTGCGTTTAGTCGGATATACCTTTCCCTTTCTCCCTTGTTTTTTTCTCTTCTCTTCTTTCTTTAGCTATCCGTAAGGCCTCCTCAGATAGCCACTTTGCCTTTTTGCTTATCTTTATCTTTGGGATGGTTTTGTTTGCTGCCTCCTGTAGAGCATTACGGACCTCCATCCATAGTTCTTCAGGCACACTACTTACAAGTTCTAATCCCTTGAATCTATTCATTACCTCCACTGCTGGAAGACCCAGCAGTGGCCACGGGATTGGAAAAGGTCAATCCTCATCCTAATTCCTCCAAAAGGGTAGTACCAAGAATGCACTCACCATCAGACAATTGCACTCATCTCCCATGTTAGCAAGGTCATGCTTAAACTCTTGCATGCTAGGCTTTAGCATTATGCAAACCAAGAACTTCCAGATGTCCACGCTGGGTGTAGAAAAGGAAGAGGAACCAGAGATCAAATTGCCAACATTCAGTGGATCACAGAGAAAGCTAGGCAATTTCCAGAAAAACATCTACCTCTATTTCATTGGTTATGCCAGAGCCTTTGACTTGTGGATTGTAATACACTGTGGAGAGCTCTTAAAGAGATAGGAATACCAGACCATCTCACCTGTCTCCTGAGAAACCTGTATGTGAGTCAGGATGCAACAGTTAGAACCCTGTATGGAACAACTGAATGATTCAAGATCGAAAAAAGAGTATGACAGAGCTGTCTGCTGTCACTCTGTTTGTTTAATCGATATGCTGAACACATCATGCAAAATGCCAGGCTGGATACGTTACAAGCTGGAATCAAAAGACAGGCGGGAGAAACATCGAAAACCTCAACCTGCCATTCTAATGGCAGAAAGTGAAGAGGAACTAAAGAGCCTCTTGATGAGGGTGAAGGAGAGTGAAAGAGTCACCTTAAAATTAAATATTAAAAAAACTAAGATCATGGCATCTGGTCCCATTACATCATGGCAAATGGGGTGGGGGGAGTGGAAGCAGTGACAGATTTCCTTTTCTTGGGCTCTAAAATCACTGTGGATGGTGACTGCAGCTATGAGATCAGAAGACGTTTGGCTCTTGGCAGGAAAGCTATGACAAACCTAGACAGCATGTTGAAAAGCAGAGACATTACACTGCCAACAAAGGTCCAGACAGTCAAGGCTATGGTCTTCCCAGCAGTCACAGTGGTTATGAGAACTGAACATTAAGGAAGGCAGAGTGCCAAACAATTAATGCCTGCCAACTGTGGTGCTGGAGAAGACTCCTCAGAGTCCCTTGGACAGCAAGGAGATAAAACCAATCTTAAGGGAAATCAACCCTGAATACTCGCTGGAAGGACTGATGTTAAAGCTGAAACTCTAGTATTTTGATTATCTGATGGGAACAGCTGACTCATTGGAAAAGTCCCCGATGCTGGGAAAGATTGAGGGCAGAAAGAGAAGATGGTATCAGAGGATGAGATGGCTGGCTGGATGGCATCACCGATGCAATGGACATGAGCTTGGGCAAACTTCGGGAGATGCTGAGGGACAGGGAGGCCTGGGGCTACAAAGTATTAGATATAGCTGGGTGACTGAACAACAACAAACAAAATTAAACTAGTTCCTTTCTCATGAATAATAGTTGGGTTGTTTCTAATCTTTTCCTATTACATACAATGTTGCCAGGAGTAACTAAAGAGAAGAGAAAACTGACAGTATCTGGCAACTTCTTTAATTTGGGGAAAGAAGATGACAATTGGATATCTAAAATATAAATGAAAACAGGATGTTTCCTAAGATAAGGTTATTTGTTTTTGGAAATGCTTAAAAGCTTTGGACATCTGTTTGAGGAACAAATGTCCAATAAGTAGATGGTTCTGTGTATTTCTAACTAAGGAAATTAGTATGAACTAACAACTGACATTTTGAAGTCTTGACCGTAAAGATGGTGTTTGAAGCCATGCAAGAAAATGAAGCTGACTAGAGAACACTAGTTTTCTGTCCTGTTGAAAAGTATGTTTCTTATCAAAGATCAAGCCCTTCTCATTTTACACCTTCTCAAGGTATTCCCATCCACATCAATCTCTCCCTCTCCACCAGACCATTCCCAACAGTATGTAAGCATGTTCTATATGTTCCATTCTATTAAAAATATTCTCCTTGAATTCACATGCCCATTTCTCTGCTCCCCTGCATAGTCAACCCTCTAGGAAAGTGCAAGTGAAGTTGCTCAGTTGTATCCAACTCTTTGGGACACCATGGACTGTAGCCTACCAGGCTCCTCCATCGGATTTTCCAGGCCAAGAATACTGGAGTGGGTTGCCATTTCCTTCTCCAGGGTATCTTCCCAACCCAAGGATCGAACCTAGGTCTCCCACATTGTAGGCAGGTGCTTTACCATCTGAACCACCAGGGAAACCCTAGACTGTCCCCAATTCTCTATTTCGCATTTACTCCTCTTCCAAATCCAGTCTGGCTTCTTCTTTATGACTGCTTCCATCGAAGCCACCTACAACCTCCATGTTGCCAAACCCAAAGGACACATGTCTGTTCTCATTTGACTAGATCTCTCATCAACATTTGGCAACTGACTCGATTATTGACTAATCCCTCTCTCGTGAAAAATATCTCTTGAGTTTCCATGACATCACACCTTTCTGGTTTTTCTTGCCTCATCTGTTCATTTAACAAATGCTCAGGGAGGGATTTCCCTGGTAGTCCAGTGGTTAAGACTTAGCTTTCCAATGCAAGGGGTGCAAGTTTGATCCCTGGTTGGGGAGCTTAGATCCCACAAGCCTTGAAGCCAAACAAAAACAAAATGAAAAACAAAAATAATATTGGGACAAATTCAATCAAGACTTAAACAAACAAAAAAAGAAATCAAATGATCAGGGAATCAACCATGTGATGACACTTTTCGGGGTGCCTCTGACTTACTAGTGTTCAGAACAGCCAGATATCTGCCTTTGAGGAACTTCCACGGAGGTGGAGGAGATGAACAACAAATGCACAAAGTAAGTATGTTAGAAGGTAATTAGAAAAAGAGGAGAAGAAGTGGTTGGGGCTTCCCCGTGGCTCAGTGGTAAAGAATCAGACTGCCAATGCAGAAGACACAAGTTCAACCCCTGACCCAGAAGGTCCCACATGCTGTGGAGGAACTAAGCCCATGTGCCACAACGATTGAGCCTGTGCTCTAGAGCACAAAACCTGCAACTACTGAAGCCCAAGGGCCCTAGAGCCCACGCTCTGCAAACAGTCACTGCAACGAGAAGCCTGGAAAGAAAAGGAAGCCTGAGTATCACAACTATAGAAAGGCCTGAGCAGCAACGAAGATCCAGGAGGGGAAAAAAAAAAAAAGGGTGATCAGAGTGTGGCCATGGAGGGGGTCAGAAAGTAGAACAGTGAGGTCGCCACAGGCCTTGCTGAGATGGTGACATCTGACCCCAAGACTTGAAGGAGACAGAGCCAGCCCTACTGACCGACAGAAGGCTAGAATAACTGGAGCTGAATGAGCAAGGGGTAGCAGAAGAGGAAGTGAAGTCAGAAGTAATGAGGGCCACTACAGAGGCTTGTGGACCACTGCAGGAATTCTGGCTTTTTTACTGTGAGGAAAAGGGAGTGTCATCCTAGGATTCTGAGTTGGTAAATTACATGATATGACCTATCTGAAAAGTACCCTCTGGCTGTTGGGTTGAGACAAGATTTAAGGGGGTTTAGGTTAGAAACCAATGAAAGATCATGGTAGTTTGGACCATAATGTGGTGGCACCTGTCAGAATATTAAGTGGCAAAGTCTGGGTACTCTGAAGGTAGAGCCACCATAGTTTGCTCTCAGATTGGATGTGGGGTGAGGGTAAGGGTGGGAGGGTGAGGAGGTTAAGAGAAGCTGGGGGCAAGGGAGGAGTCACGGCTGACTCCAAGGCTTTTGGACTAAGGAATGGAGGAGTGGGGTTAGCATCAACTGAGACAGGAAGGTTCCAGACTAAAGAGCTCTGTGGCAGAAGATGAGAAGTTTGAGTTTCGGACACGTCCTACCTCCTTAGGGGCTTCCTGCTTATGCCACCTGATTTTTAGATGCTGGGATTCCTTAAGACTCAGGTCTCTTCCCTCTTTTCCCCTCATCTTCTCCTATGGCTTTAAATACCACCTAGATACATGACCTGCAAATTGAAATCTCCAGTCTGGATTTTTCACCTGAATTCCAGACTGTTTACTAGACATACCTTCACCTGGGTATTTCAAAGGTATCTCAAACTCAACACATTCCCTAACTTCTCTTCATTCCACTGACACTGCCCAACCCCTCTCCCCAACTGTCTCCAGCCTGAACCACTGCAAAAGTCTCCTTAATCGGGCCTCACATTTTCACTGTCCCCAGTGATCTTTTAAAAACAACCCTCATATTATACCCCCATTTAAAGTAATTCACTGGCTTCCCACTGACACTCTTAGAATAAAATTCAATCCTGCTACCATGGCCTACAAGGCCTGCTGCCTGAACTGGCCCTTACTTACCTCTCTAACTTCATTTCAAACCACTCTTCCCTTTCTGAACCATGATCCAGCTTTCTTTCGGTTCACCAAGTGTGCCAACCTTACTTTAGCACATGCTGCCTTGTCTGCTTGGCCTCTTCCTCTCTTGTTCTTTGCATTTTAATTCACTGTCTAATGTCTCCACCTTAAAGAGGCCATCCCTGATCACTCTATCTAAAGCGGTCCATTCTCCACAGTCATACAATCAATTCAGTCGGTTTCCCCCTCTCCTCCATTAGAACTCAAGCTCCAGAAAAAACACAACGGTTTTTGCCTTTGCTATTCACAGCAGTATCCTCTGGTAATTACTTGTAATTACTGTTCAGTACTAATCTCCTGAACTCCATAACAGGAGGGTCAACATCTATCTTAATTCATCCCTACTTCCCCAGTGTCCTGCACACTGCCTGGCACACAGCAACAACAACAAAAATCTGTTCATATTTGCTGAAAAAAATACATCATGGTACAAGAAAAGGAGACTGAGAAGTAAAACTTAGAAAGAACAGCACTGCAAAAGCCAAGAGGGAAAATTTCCAGGAAGAAAGGTCTCCGAGCCGAATATCCCTCATCATAGCCTCGGCACTGCTGATCACACTGTCCTCCCAAGTGAGCACCCCCGGCTGCCCCGATCAGTGGTTCTGCTATTTCAGCCACTCGGCATCCACCTGGAAGAAAAGCTTTTATTCAAGACTTCAGTTGGAGAATAAGAGAAAAGGAATCAGAATAAAGAAAAGTTAGTAAAGATATCTCTTTCTTTGGAAAGTTACTTGGTGTACTCAAGGACCTTGAGAAGGATCACTATCTCTTCAGTGGTAATGTTGTCTGAAGTAGTCAAAATGGTGACTCACAGAGTAACTTCCCAAACAAGGGGTGTGAGCTGGGCACAGAAATAGCTATAGCAGAACATCTCGTGGTTTTCATGAGATAGTGTCAGGAAGTGATCTGTTACAAAGGATTAGTGATCAAGTGAACAAAGGTCAAGAGTAGCCTTTTGTTAGATCACCACTGAGAAAAGAAGACGGCTGCTCCAAATCAGAGTTAACAAGAGAGAAGCAATACTGACGTGTTTGATTAAATGCTGAAACTGAAGTTTTAGCTAGGGAGGAGCTATGGGGAGAAAGGGTTAAGGTGATTTTATCTACCTAATTACCAACAGTCCAAGACCCGGATGAGGACTTTCACCTCAGCAACTGTGTCAACATGATTTCCTAGCCATTAAGAGGTCTGAAACCCATCTGGAGACTGACAGAGAGATCAGCATGTTTTCCAAGTCACAGTGTAAGGACTATAATATGTGTATAGAGGTCATGCTGCTATTCTGAGAGTAGATAAGAGTCTGAGATTTAGAGTGTTTGAAGTCACTTCTTGACATAAAAGGAATTATTTAGAAGGGGTCAGTAGGGAGCTATTTCAAATTTTAAAGTCTACTTTTGGAAGTTTGGTGAAACCTTTAGATTTAAGTGGCTTCCCAAACTGTAAGAGCTAATCCCTGATACAATCCCCATTCTTACAGTCTCAAGAATAATTCAAAGCATTTCTGTTATGTACTCATTTCTTGAACAAAAAACAGTTTTGCAAGGTATGTTCTGATCACGCTCTCACTGGTCAGGAATATCCGTAGAGTCGATACCCAGCTCCATATTCTAAGGATCTCTTTACAAAGAATCAGAAGCCTACAGTCAGTGGTATGGCTGCTCAGGTTACATTGTGATTTTATTTTACAATTATGTAACAGCACTCGTCTTCAAACATGAAAATCCTGATGAAATAATACATTGAGTTTGAATCCACTATAGAGCCCTGACAGTGAAACAAAACAGGCTTACTTGGAAACTAAATTTGCTGATCAATAAAATGGCCAGCAAGATGCCCTGTTCATTTCTGTTCAATTTATTTGGTGTATAGCTGATACTTTGGCTGGAACAGTAAGCAAACAACCTCCACAGAAAATATGAAGTTAATGATTTGTGTCAACTAAGAAAGTAGTCTACTCAATTTCCCTTTTGTTTTATTACCATCCAGATGCCATCAGCTTCTGCAGTCCCAGGAACTGTCTTGCCAACCATGACTACTGTTAACAGTATCATATTGTCGTGCTATACTGGAAACATGCTTTCATCTAAATGGCTTCCAAAAAGTTGTGAAGCACTGGAAGTCGCTACAGAGAAACCAACTGAGACTCTTAGGAAATTTCATTGAGAGCCCCCATCTCTCCCTTTTTACAGCCTGAAGATAGAATGAGCCACTGATGATACCGCTGGTCTAATATGCAATGACAGTTATGTGTTGCTAACCTAAGGCATCACACAGAGTTTTGTCAGAAGGAAACATTAAAAAACAGAAAATATCAACAAACGCCATGAAAGAGAGAAGGCCCCTGTGATCCAGAAGATGGGAATGTTCAATCAAGCAGCCTTCAGCTTGACTTACACAGCCAGGACTCTAGTCAGATTTTTTAAAGGCTATCATTTTATACTTCTCACTTACTATTATTAGATTGGTTCAAAAGTAATTGCAGTTTTACATTGTTGAACTTTGCCATTTGATAGTGGAATACATTCTTAAATAAATGTGGTTATGTTATACATCATTTTAATGCACATTTCTTCTTTTCTGTTTTTTTTTGCTAATGACTTACTACTTGCTGGTTATTTTATATTTACTTTAGACTGTAGAAATGGTAGACAAAAAACTAATTTTAGTAATTTTTTTATTCGAGTTCAACATGGGTCTGGGTCATAAAGCAGTGGGGACAGCTCAAAACATCAACAATGCCTCTGGTGAAGAACTACAGTGCAGTGGTGGTTGAAGAAGTTTTGCTAAGGAGACCAGAGCCTTGAAGATGAGG
This sequence comes from Neotragus moschatus, assembly GCA_006410615.1. Lineage (NCBI taxonomy): Eukaryota > Metazoa > Chordata > Mammalia > Artiodactyla > Bovidae > Neotragus > Neotragus moschatus. The sequence continues at coordinate 2,376,908 of SJYA01003118.1, forward strand.
AGCGTAGTGGCCAGCCATCAGAAGTTGCCAACAACCAACCAAGTAAGAGCAATCATCGAAGCTGATCCTTTTACAACTACACAAGAAGTTGCCAAACAGCTCAACGTCAACCATTCTATGGTTGTTTAGTATTTGAAGCAAATCAGAAAGATGAAAAAAAAAAAAAAAGTGAGTGCCTCATGAGCTGACCGCAATGGAAAAAAACAACCCACCATTGTGAGGAATTTTCTTCTCTTACTTTACTCAAAAACAAAGAACCATTTCTCAATCAGACTGAAAAAGTGGATTTTCTATAAGAACCAGACATGACCAGCTCAGTGACTGGACTGAGAAGAAGCTCCAAACCACTTCCCAAAGCCAAACTTGCACCCCCAAAAATGTCAAGGTCACTGTTTCATGGTCTGCTGCCCATCCAATCCACTACAGCTTTCTGAAACCACTACATCTGGGAAGTATGCTCATCAAATCAATGAGATGCACAAAACCTGCAATGCCTGCAGCCGGCACTGGTCAACAGAAAGGGTACAATTCTTCTCCATGACAATGCCGACTGCACCTCGCACAACTAACGCTTCCAAAGTTGAATGGATTTGGGCTACAAAGTTTTGCCTCATCCGCCATATTCACCTGATCTCTCGCCAAATGATTATCACTCCTTCAAGCATCCCAACAACTTTTTGCAGGGAAAACACTTCCACTATCAGTAGGAGGCAGAAAATGCTTTCCAAAAGCTCATCAAAACCCGAAGTATGGATTTTTACACTACAGGAATAAACTTATTTCTCACTGGCAAAAATGTGTTGATTGTAATGGTTTCTATTTTTATTAATAGACATGTGTTTGAGCCTAGTTATGATGATTTAAATTTCATGGCCCAAAACCACATTTACTTTTGTACTCACCTAATAACTTTACTAAGATCCAGAAAGAAGTGATTTCCTGCATGTATTTGTTGAGAAACAAAGCCTTACACAGAAGGCTTTGTCTAGTTCAACTTGGGACAAATAGTCTGGTTAGAGTAGGAGAAACTTTGGAAAGGATGCCATGGCCTCTGGGGTGATGAAAGTCTAACAATCTGAATGCAGAAATATTGAAACAAGTACTCCAAACTGGTTGCTACTGAAGTCTACTGCTTATCTCTAAATCCACCAACAGCTGAGGAAAAAGATCTAACTCAAGTCTTGATAATATACTATAACAAGAGATCTGGTAGTAAAAAAAAAAAAAAAAATTCTGAAGTCTTAAATAGACTGGTCTTTGATACAGGAGTCTTCTACTGATACAGGATTTAATTATCCCCCACAGCAAAAAACAATCCTGAAAACAGTCTATAATTCTAGCTCTAGGTAAGAAATGGGGGTACTTTTTATGGATCTCCCATAATTATGATGTTGGCCTACAGCCAAAAGAAGGAAATGCTTTTGAAACATTAATGGAGGGCTTCAATAGCACCACTTTGGGAAAGGGTATCAGTGGTAATCACAAAAGCTATTACGTCTTTGGCAGCTGAAAGTAAAAGTGTCAGTTGCTCAGTGTGTGTGACTCTCTACAACCCCATGGACTGTAGCCTGACAGGCTCCTCTGTCCACGGAATTTTCCAGGCAAGAATACTGGAGTGGGTGGCCGTTCCCTTCTCCAGACGATCTTCCCGTCCTAGGGATTGAACCGGTCTCCTGCACTGCAGGCGGATTCTTTACCATCTGAGCCACCAGGGAAGCCCCTTGGCAGCTAAGTTATTAACATCTTCAACTGGAGAAATCATTTCACTTTCTTATACAAGTCAGATTCTGACCTACCAGTCCAATTGCCTCCCCTATACAGAAATCCTTTCCACATCTCTCAAAGGTGCCAATTCAACCACTGTAAGGAGACTCCCAGCCAATCCCACAGTTGAGTAATTGTTAAAGGCAGTCTGACTCCTTGTAACTTTTCACCTACTAGCCCCTAGCTTTGACTGCAAAGGCCACATAAGTCATATCCTCTCACTTTGTCTACTTGACTTCTTCCACATATGTGGAAAGCAACACTGTTTAGCCTTAGTCTTCTTTTCTCTCTAGAACAAGTAGGTTTCCTATCAGTTGATTGTATAATAAATTCCAGGTGCTCTAGTTCACACTTGGTGTGGGGGAGTGGGAAACCTTCTTATATGCAATTCATATACATACTTTATACATAACTGAATGTAGCAACTGAAGTCTGACTAGTCCAAAGAACATGGCTGAGTAGCATATTATAAATACAGAAAAGTAGCATACTCTGTACAAAACAAAAGTTACTTTGTTTAACTAGAACTCCAACAATGCAAGTTATTTTTCAACTTGTCTTCTCCAACTACTACTATATACATACATATATATCATCTCTTTCTACCATCTCTATATCTGAATTCTTTGAACTGAATGTTATTTTACATTTTTTTCCATTGAACAATTCTCTGCACATCTTAAAGAATATTTAAGATTCTCAAGCCAGAAAATTCTGTTCTCCTGTTTTAAGATTCTTGAAAATGCTGTGTATTTTTCTTTGGCTATGATGGACAAAAAGATGACCTTCCCCTAAAGATTCTGGCCCTCTTCATTTTTTTCAGAAGCAAGTTCAGAGAAGCAATCTCCTTTACTGAAACCTGCTTGTTTTCTAGGGGATTATACTGTCAAGAATTTCAGAAGTTACTGCTTTTAGCAAAATTAGAGCTGCAGCCTTCCTACCATCAACTTGCCTCTACAAGTTTTGTAATGTGTCACAAAAAACTCATTCACACCCTGTGTGTGTGTGTTGAGGGGATAGGTAAGGGGCTGGTGGGAGGGGGATTGAAGAGGAAACTTCTGACAAGCAGTGACTTCTTGAAGCACACTTATTTAAGAAATGGAATCTAGTCTGATAATAGAAAATTTACTGTTTATCTGATTATTTTTTGCATTTGACACAAGAATTAACTCCTTTAGGGCTAGCAATTATTCTTTAACTGAACTAAATATTTTAGATGAAAAGACAGACCAAATTCTCTAAACTGTTCTATCGTGATTCATTTTCCTTTGCACCGATTTCTCATTCCTGTTCCTTGGAATTGAAACGAAAAGACAAAATCATACCTACCCACCTCCCATAAAATGTCCATGTTTTAATTGGCTTAAAAAAAAAAGTTCCCCTATAGCTTACCCTATAACATACAAACACAGGACACTGCTCAGTCAGGCTGTTACACAATCCCACCTACACTGAACTTCCAATGACATGCTGGCGTGCATGCTAACATGACCAATAACTTACTACCTACAACGAGTTTATAAAATATATTCTCCACATATTAAGGAAAAATGCAGCTGGATGCATTTATCTAAAAATTTGAGCAAGAAGGTTCTCTCTCATTAACCTTAACTAATAATTCAGATTGAATTTACAGAGTTAATTAAAGTTTTTTATACACCTGGGTTTAAATGCAGAGCTTTAAAACTCTGGTTTAATATAGACCATTAGTAATTTTATTACTTTTATATCTCAAATTCTTAATCTTACAACCTGTACCTGATAATTTGGGTAAATTATGAGGCATAACTGGTTCCTAAAATAAGTTTTCCATTTCAGTTTGTACAAACCACAAAGTTTTCCACTTCAGTTTGGTAAAAAGTGCTTTGATGCTGGGACAGAGCTCAGGGTGGGATGGTTGGGAGGAACAAGGTCAATAGGAAGCTAATCCATAACCTTAAGTCTCAAAATATTACTATTTTCAAATATGAACTCATTAATACAACAAATTCTTAAAAGGTAGCAACTAAGATCTTCTTCGGTTATTTTTATCCCACAGATCAAGCAAACAGAATCTGAGTAACACTACCCTTTGGATTATGTATCAGTCAGTTATGACAGTTTCCCAAATCAGTTGCTTAAATGTTGACTACATGGACAAGCAGGACAATTCAAGTCAGAGACAACGGTGATAATTAAAATTTTAGGCAAAACTAGCTAAACGTGAAATTAGACTTTAGTATTCTTCGCTTCCCTTTCCACTGCCCACAGGCTGTTTTTAGTTCTCCCACCAATGGTCCTCCAAACCTTCTCCAAAGCCCCTCAATGGGAACCCAACAAATTTGTAATTGATGGAGAAAGCATACTTCCCAGTAGTATTTACATTCTAAATCAGGTACAGGTTAAGACAAACACATTTCCCACTGAAAGCATAAAAGCAATGCTTGTGAACAAGAAAATCTTTCTTATGTTTCTAGGCTCATCATTCCAGAGTGCAATCACAATCCTTCCAAGAGAAAAGTATAAATGCTTCATAGAAATAAGCTGTGTCCCATCTCTAGTTTTTATATTCTTCAATTAAATTTAATACACCTATCATAAAATGAACCTAGTAAACATATTTAAAAATATGTGTGTACGTGTGTAATTCAAACGATCTAAATCTCAGGACGAGGCGAGATTACTTCCAATTTAAAATCTAGACCCAAGCTAGAGTCCCTGCACCATCTTTGCTGGCATTATACTACTTTCCATCCCAACTTGTGTCTGGCAGAGACTACCCTCACGCATCCCGCACCCAGCCTAAGTCAGACATCAGTTCTTCCAAACTTGACTATTTCCAGTTCGTCTCCAGAAATTTGCAAATGACTGCTACCCACGTAAACCCATTAATGCTAATATGTCAATGGACCATTAAGCTGACCCTCCTAAATTACATCCCTGCATTTGACAAAAGCCTCAAGAACGTAACACAAAGGATTTTGAAGAGTTATAGTGGAAAGTGCAAGAAAGACAGGTTTGGGAGATAACTGGTCTTTAAAAATCACAAGGTCTACTTCGTCCCCTACTCTTTCTAGCCTGTTAGAGGCCTTTTAGGGTAGTAAGACCGGAAGTGGGTACAGGTATTGTCGAAACAAAGCAAAACACACACACACACACACACACCAACTTTCAGTGGCTGTGGCACATTCACCCCCTAAAACCTAGGGGACTCCTCACCTCCCATTCGACGACATCAAGAGAACCGGGACCGAAGTCCCAGGGGAAAGGCTAGGGGGAGAGAAGCACTGTATCTGGTTTCGGGCCTGCGAACCCGGGTGCGCAGGTGGGGTCTGGGCGAGGCAAGGCGGCGCTGGTCCCGCTTACCTGCGGCGAAGTGGAGCGGGGTGGACTTCCTGCCCGCCGTGTCGCGGCTGTTCACCTTCTCGGGCGTCACCAGTCTCTTAACTCTCTCCACGTCCCCGTTGCGGCAAGCCTCGAACAGCTCGCGGGCGGCCGGCTCCACTGCCTCGGCCGCCGCGCTCGCGCAGGCCGCGCCCCCGCCGGCGCAGCGGCGGCCCGACATTATTCTGGCCGCCGCCGCCGCCAGCAGCAGCGCCAGCAACGGCAGCAGGAGCCCCGGCCCCGCGAGCAGGAGGGCGAGGCTCCCCGGAGGAGACGCGCTCAGGGCCCGGGCCTCTCGGCTCCCTGCTGTCACCGGGCTCGGCGCAGTCCCATGGCCGCGCCACCTCGCATCCCTCGACCGGCCTCGCGACCCCCGACTGCCCTGCCGCGGCGGGGGCTCCGAGAACCCGCCGCTCGAGCTCAGAAGCGACGCGGCGGCGGAAGCTGGCAAGGCCCCTCCCGCCAGCTCCGCTGAGCCCTGGGAGCGCACGTGACGTCGCGCCGCGCGTGCGCAGTGGTGGTTGGCAGACCGGACAGGTTTTGGCCAGCGGGCCGCGCCGAGGGGGTTGTGGGAAATGTGAGGCGAGCGCCTCTGGCTGCGGGTGGGGTAGGGGCTTCGTCCCATCGCCATCTTTGTGGTGGGTTTTGCTGAAGTTGAATGTTTTGCTTAATGTCTTTATTTAAAAATGGGTTTCTTAATCTGAATTTCCTTATTGCACAGCAAAGAACCTTTGAAAGTTTCCCCCCAATTTTGGATGTTATTTTGGACTTCTTACTGTGGACATTTCCCATGTTTTCAGCTTCCACAACCCCTTTGTCCTGGGGGTTTCTCCCTGCCACGGCCTCTTCCCTTCCCCGCAACTGCCGTTTTGGTTTTTGTGAGCCACTTCTCAGAAATGAATGAGTTGCTTGATGGGTTTGGATGAGTTGCCCCAAGATAATGTGAAGAAAATTAGGAAAGCACTGAAAGTTTGTTCCAATTCTAAATTAATGATTGAGAGGTATGGCTTACATGAATTACTCTTTCCATAGTTAATAGCTTAGGACTAAAGGACCCATCATGAGTCTATATTATGCTTACTTGGCTGAAGTGTGGATATACTGGGTATACACATCGCTGACAAAGTTTAATGAGTTGTGATTTCTTTTTGCCGTGAAAGCAAGAAAAGCACATAATTAACTCTCACGCCTAAGGTAGTGAGTGATAACAGCTGTTCATGATCATTCCCTACCCTATGCCCTGGTCTTAAGAAACTTTAAAACTATGGTTACATACATGTGGAAAAGACCCTGAAGCTGGGAAAAATTGAAGCAAAAGGATCAGGTGGCGGCAGAAGATGTGATAGATAGCATCACCAACTCAATGGACATGAGTTTGGGCAAACTCCAGGAAATAGTGGAGGACAGAGGAGCCTGTCATGCTGCAGTCCTGGGGTTGCAAAGAGTCGGACAGGGCTTAGCAACTGAACAACAACAAATGGTTACCTAAACGGGTACATGTGACCCTTGGCATGCAGACAAGCATCTTCCCCAGCTCCCCTCCCGCCTGTGTTGTCTTAACTTCTTAACTTTTTTTTTTTTTTTTTTTTCAAATTCAGTGTTTGTTCCTTTGTTTGGGATCATCAACTCACTGTTGTGCTAAAAGGTAGAGGCTTTACATGGATGGAGCATTTTTATAAATGTGTAAATTACATAATTATATATGCACACGATAAGTATAGATTTAAATTATGCTACAAAATTATAAGTATCTGTGAATCCACCTAAAGAACTGGTACACCACCAATGGTATTGAATCTATCATTTTTCTTCTATGTTTCATCTACTTGCTGCTGCTGCTAAGTCACTTCAGTTGTGTCCGACTCTGTGCAACCCCATAGACGGCATCCCACCAGGCTCCCCAGTCCCTGGGATTCTCCGGGCAAGAACACTGGAGTGGGTTGCCATTTCCTTCTCCAGTGCATGAAAGTGAAAAGTGAAAGTGAAGTCGCTGAGTCGTGTCTGACTCTTAGAGACCCCATGGACTGCAGCCTACCAGGCTCCTCCATCCATGGGATTTTCCAGGCAAGAGTACCGGAGTGGGGTGCCATCATCTACTTACCAAGTGTATTCCCTACTTTTCTTATTCTCTAATTATTAATTTGTAGTTATTAATCCCTTACCATGTGTGTTCCTCAGCAGCATATTGTTCACCTTTACTTGTTCTTGAGCTTTCTGAAAGTATCAGTCTATGAGGTCTTTTTTCACTTGTGAGGCTTGTAAGTCTCATGCAGTCATTATTGTTTTATAGGATTGTCTTGTGGGTATACCACAGACTTACAAGTCTTGTGGTCATTTGATTTGTTTCCAAGTTTTGTTGTAAAGTACTGCTGCAAACATTTGTATTCTTTCTCCTGGTGCATATGTGCAAGTATTTAAAATGAGAAGTGTTTGAACTTTTTGACCACTATTCATAGCATAAGAAAGGTGATTGCTGGTATTCAACCAGTAAACATGTTCACATATATAAAACAAAAGTTTCACAAAACAATGAAATGATATGTACCTCTTCAGTGTTTACAAAAATGCTAGTTATAACTCACAGAACACACAAATGAGTGGTGACAAGAGGTTTGAAAAACACTGCAGGAGTAGGAATGGACTACCTATGAGAGCAGTCACTCAGTCATAGGCAGCAAATGCTCACTTTACAAAGTAAAGCCAAATTGTTTTCCAAAGAGATTGTTTATAATGTACATGGCTACCAGGAGAGTGTAGGAGTTTTTAAAATCTCTGTCCTCATTAACCCTTGGTATTGTAGGACTGGGCTTTCCTAAGCTCAGCTGGTGAAGAATCCACCTGCAATGCAGAAGATCCCGGTTCAATTTCTGGATCAGGAGGGTCCACTGGAGAAGGGATAGGCTACCCACTTCAATATTCTTGCCTTCCCTTGTGGTTCAGCTGGTAAAGAACCAACTGCAATGTGGGAGACCTGGGTTTGATCCCTGGTTTGGGAAGATCCAGTGGAGAAGGGAATGGCTACCCACTCCATTATTCTGGCCTGGAGAACTCTATGGACTGTGAAGTTCATGGGGTCACAGAGTTGGACATGACTGAGTGTCCAACTTTCATTGTCTGATTAATTTTTCCATATAGTGAGTGTAAGTGGTATCGCAAAGAAATATTAGTCATCATTTAAAAAAAATACAGAATTTCTAAATTTCTGTTAAGGAAATACAAATCAAAACCGCAGCAAGATATTACCACACCCTGATAAGGATGATTCAACTCAGTTCAGTCGCTCAGTCATGTCTGACTCTTTGTGACCCCATGGACTACAACACGCCAGGCCTCCCTGTCCGTCACCAACTCCAGGAGTTTACTCAAACTCATGTAAATTGAGTTGGTGATGCCATCCAACCATCTCATGTTCTGTTCTCCCCTTCTCCTCCTGCCCTCAATCTTTCCCAGCATCAGGGTCTTTCCAAATGAGTCAGTTCTTCTCATCAGATGGCCAAAGTATTGGAGTTTCAGCTTCAACATCCGTCCTCCCAATAAACTCAGGACTGATCTCCCTTAGGATGGACTGGTTGGATCTCCTTGCAGTCCAAGGGACTCTCAAAAGTCTTCTCCAGCACCACAGTTCAAAAGCATCAATTCTTCAGCACTCAGCTTTCTTTATGGTCTAATTCTCACATCCATACATGACCACTGGAAAAACCATGGCNGTGATCACACCATCGTGATTTCGCCATGCAGCAGATAACGACGATTACTATCAAACAAACCCAAAAAGCAAAAACCAAAATAAGAACTGTTGGTGAGGATGTGAAGAATTAGAACCCTTGTGCACTGCTCGTGTGACTGTAAAATGGTATAACTTCTAAGGAAAACAATATGACATTTCCTCAAAAAGTTTTAAATTGAATTACAGTGTGATCCAGGAATTCTACTTCTGGGCCTATGCACAGAAGAATTGACAGCAGGGTCTTGAACAGATATTTGCACACCTATGTTTATAGCAGCAATATTCACAATAGCCAAGAGGAGGAAGCAACCCAAATGTTCACGAACAGATGCATGGATAAACAAAACGTGGTATTTACGTACAAGAGAATACCATTCAGTTTTAAAAAAAAGGAAACCTATCATATGCTATGACAGGGATGAACTTTAAGGACATGATGCTAAGTGAAATAAGCCAGTCACAAAAAGACAAAGACTATATGATTTCACTTCCAGCCTTTTTGAGGCTGGAAGAATTTTTAAGTGCATCTTAGAAAAAAGCCTAGATAGCCTTGAAGAGATGGTTGGTAGAAAAAGAAGTAAAACATAATTCTGATGAATGTCCGAAAGGAAGGGAACTGTATAGAGAAAGCTTCTCTTGCATTAGGGCATACAGATATCACTAACAGAATGTTATTAGAAACACGGATGATAGAATAGTTCTGGTGAGGTCCCGGACGTAAACGAGGAATGTGTTATTAAACACTATAGGAAAGGTAATTCTTGTCATAAAGCAGCAACAAACTTGGCTGAATTATGTTCTGCTACTGAGTGAAAATAATTTATAAGAGATGAAGTTGGGGCTACTCTGGTGGCTCAGAGATGAAAAGTCGGCCTGTCAACGCAGGAGACATGGGTTCTGTCCCTGGTCTGAGAGGATGCCACCTACCATGGGGGGACTAAGCTGGTGCTCCACAACAACGGAGCCTATACTCCAGAGCACAGGAGCTGCAACTCTGGGAGCTTGCATGCCCTAGAGCCTGTGCTCTGCAGCAAGAGAAGTCACAGCAATGAGAAGTCTGCACACTGCAAGTAGATGGTAGCCACCACTTGCAACTAGAGGAAAATCCCGTGCAGCAACAAAGACCCAGCACAGCCAAAAAAGAATAAATAAATTTTTAAAAAGAAAAAAGAGGTGAACATGAGTAGATTTCCAAGCAACACGTAGAAAGTGGAGACTGGTTTCGCCTTTTCACTTACAGTAAAATAAGACAGGGGCTTCCCAGGTGGCTCAGCAGTTAAAGAATATGCCTGCGATGCAGGAGACACGAGTGCGATCCCTGGGTCAGGAAGATCTCCTGGAGCAGGGCATGGCAACCCACTTCACTATTCTTGCCTGGAGAATCCCATGGATAGAGGAGCCTGGTGGGCTACAGTCCATAGGGTCACAAAGAGTCAGACAGAACTGAAATGACTTAGCATGCACACACGCAAAATAAGAGAAGATGTAAATTTGGGAAATAAAAGGTTAAGGAAAACAGAACCTGCAAATGATGAATTGGAAAATTCTTAGTCTACCCAGATAGCATACTCTGGAATAGGACCAAGGGTGTGAGTGGACAACACTTTGCTATAGCAATCAGGTGTCTGTGACTTATGGATCTTACCAACCCTCTTAGCAGCAACTAGCAATAGAGACAAGGTTATCCAGGAACCCTTGTGTCTGATGGATTCTCTTGACACTCATGGAAGACTGACAAGGTTTTGGAGAATTTTGCACCAACAGAAACACTGCCAGAGACAGGATGAATGAAGGAAGAATGCCTCTGAGAGCAGAGCTGTGACTGCAGAGGCCAGAGAGGGTGGGGCTGCCACCTAAGAGGGCTGAGGGTACAGAACATCAGGCCAACAAAGAATTATTCTTAAGCCTTGAAACCTAATATAATTTGTCTTTCTGGGTGGTGAACTGTTCTAGAAAGGTAATCTGTGTACTCCTAATGTATTTTTTTCCCCTAGTTTAGGAATGGGACTTTCTACCCCATGACTGTTCCATCATTGTATTTTGAAAGCAGACAGTTTGTTTTCTAGTTTCATGGGTCTGTGGACAGAAAAGGATTTTAATCATCCCATGATGGACCATACCCAGAGTGTCACCCATATCTGATTTAGATGACAAGATTTGGTATCATTATAAGTTGACAATATTTTGGATTTAGATTTAATGTTGCAGTGAGTTAAGACTTTGGGGGACTGTGGGATGGGTGAATGTATTTTGTACGTGGGATGGATATAAGTTCAGGGGAACCAGATGACAGACTATACTGATATTGTCCCCTCGAAACTCATGTCCAGTTTCCACCTCAGAATGTGACCTAATTTGGAAATAGGGTCTTTGCTAATGTGATTAAGTTGAGGTCATATTGGATTAGGATAGGTGGCTCAGACAGTAAAGAGTCAGCCTGCAGTGCAGGAGACCTGGGTTTGATCCCTGTGTCCAGAAGAGCCTCTGGAGAAGGAAATGGCAACCCACTCCAGCATTCTTGCCTGGAAAATCCCATGGTCATGGGATTGCAAAGAGTCAGACACGACTGAGCGACTTCACTTTCACCTTTCACTTTAAATACAATCAGTTAAGTCCTTACAAGAAAAGATGAGGACACACAGACACAGACCTCCTTCACGGCTGTAGTTGAAGGCAGTTTGAGGAGTAAACTTTTCTTGGGGATTACGTAGTTTTCTCAGCCTGCTTACAGCTATGTAAACTTGAAGACTGTAAGGTTGAAGACTAAAAGAGTCAATGCTTTTTTGCTGTCGCTTTTTAGTTGCTAAGTGTCTGGCTCTTTTGTGATCCCAGGCAAGAATACTGGAGTAGGTTGCCATTTCTGTCTCCTGGGGATCTTCCTGATCCAGATATTGAACCCATGTCTTCTGCTTGGTAGGCAGATTGTTAGCCACTGAGCCATCTGGGAAGCTCCTTCAGTGCATTTTTAGTAGATTCTATTTTTAACTCTGTTTTTGGTTCTAGATAAATAATTCCTTCCCAAACATTATAGGTTTCTGGTCAATTTGCTTCTAGTCAATTCCTTGGGCCTGTAACCACAGCTAATTCTTTCACAGGTGTAATTCTTTCACAGGCGTAATTCTCAATCTTAATTTAATTTTTGCTTCGTTGATGCCATGCCTCTTGCTCTTAATATAATTATAGCTACATTAAGGCCATAAGACTTCAGAAGGAGAGCCGCTGTCTTAATTTATTCTCTGCTACCTGGCCAAGTCTTACCTTGGTTCCATAAGAGTTTCCTCAATCCTGTTTCCTTCTGTCTAGCTTTTGTAACCCTCCTAGGCCCCATATTCTGGGTTCTTTTTATTCATTTTTATTTCTGCTTGAAATTAGCTAATTTTTACCTGAGATCATTTTGTTTTCTAATAATTCACTAAATATAATCAGTAAGAACTGTAACATTCAGTTAACTTTTTGTTTTCCCAATGTCTTCCCCTAAGCTATGGACCTCATAGAGGCCTGGTTTGTCTTTCAAGTTATCTCAGACAGTAGTTTACCAAATATTTTGCTATTGCTTATGTGTGTGTGTGTGTTAGTTGCTCAGTTGTGTCCTTCTCTTTGCAACCCCATGGACTGTAACCCACCAGGCTCCCCCGTCCATGGAATTATCCATGCCACAATACTGGAGTGGGTAGCCATTCCTTTCTCCAGGGGATCTTCCTGACCTAGGGTTCGAACCCAGGTCTCCTGCATTACAGGCAGATTCTTTACCATCTGAGCCACCAGGAATCCCACCATTGCATGAATAGGATATCCACTCCACCCAAATCATAGTATTTTCCTCACTACCTCTCCACGTTTAAGCCAATGCCATAGAATTTAGATTTTCTTTTACAACACCCAACTTCCAGGTTCCAATTTCTGTATTCATCAGTGATACAAAACAACCAAAATTGCAGTGGCTTAATAGAAATTTATTTCTTACATACATAAATTCTATGTGATTAGGCTGTATGGTAGAGAAAGGAATGGCAATCCACTCCAGTATTCTTGCCTGGAGAATTCCATGGACGGAGAAGCCTTGGTGGGCTATAGTTCATGGGGTCGCAAGGAGTCGGACGTAACTGAGTGACTAATACACACAAGCTAGAGGGAAGGTTTTTTCCCCCACATGGTCATTCAGGGATCCAGGGTAATAGAAATTAGAAATTCTGACTTTACATTGAGTTTCTTCTAAGGTTGCCCTTAGCTAGTTTGAATTGAGATTTGCCATAAACCTAAAATACATCTGCATAAATGTATCTCATTAATATTACATGTTAAAATGAAAATATTTTGATATATTAGGTTAAAGAACATTTATCATTAAAATTAATTTACCTAGTTTCTATTTTACTTTTAAAATGTGGTTACTAGAAAATTTAAAACAACAGACTTACCACTTTATATTGATCAGAATGACAGAAGTAGGAAGTTCGATGTGGGAATGATATGGAGAAACCAGAAACCAGAATCCTCTTGCACTGCTGATATTGTATGGGACTTGTTCAGTTTTTACTGGGGCACAGTCATGCCCATTCATTTATGGCTTGTCTGTAGTTGCTTTTGTGCGTATGTGAGTGCTAACTTGCTTCAGTCCTGTCTGACTCGTTGCGACCCTATGGACTGTAGCCTGCCAGGCTCCTCTGTCCATGGGATTCTCTTACTATAACAGAATTGAGTAGTTGGCAACAGTCTGATTCCCAAAACCTAAAATATTGAGTATCTGGGTTTTTACAGGAAAAGCTTGCTGACCACTGGCCTAGTTGGTAAAACCTTGTTGTTGTTGACATTACAAATATCTTCTGCAAATGGGATCCCTGGGTGTTTAACTTTTCTATGGTTTTTCTTATTTTAAAAAATCATTTATTTTTAATGTAGTCAGATCCTTTCTTTTTTACTTTAAGATTTGTGCTTTTCAAAACAAGTTTTTCCACTCTCAAAGATCCTAGAGATATACTCCTTCATTCTCTTAGCATTTCACTTAGGCCTTTGATCAATATCAAATTTACCTTTTTAAAAATTGATGTGAAATTATTATCAAAATTAATAAGATAAACTATTTTCCCAACAGCATGTGTTAAATAATCCCTTTCCCCCATTGTATTGTGGTATTACCTAGAATTCCAGTTTCATTCTCTAATCTTACACAAGTCCTATGTTTCAGTTGCCTCTTCTGTAAAATGATGATAGTGATAGCACTTACCTCATGAGTTGACTGGGGTAAGTAATTAATTGTGTTGTTACAACTAAAGCACTTAGAACAGTACCTGGTAAATAAAAAGTCTGTAGTAAGTATTGGTTATTACTATTCGTGTCAGCGCTTTCTGTGATACATGTATCATCTGTGTGTGTGTGTTTCATGGCAGGTGGCAGATATACAAGAGAAGCCAAACCATGAAACACATGTAAAGCCTCTGCTCATGTCACATTCACTCACATTCCATTGACCAAAGCAAGTCCTATGGTCAAATCAGTGGAAGAAAGTGAAAGTGTTAGTCACTCAGTTATGTCTGACTCTTTGTGACCCCATGGACTGTGGCCTGCCAGGTTCCTCTGTGGGATTTCCCAGGCAAGAATACTGGAGTGGGTTGTTATTTCCTCCTCCAGGGGATCATCCTGACCCAGGGACTGAACCCATGTCTCCTGTGGCTCCTGCATTGGTGGGCAGAGTCTTTACCACTGAGCCGTCTGGGAAGCCCCAGTGAAACTATAGGTAAGTAAGTGTTAGTCACTCAGTCATGCCTGACTCTTTTCGACGACCTCATGGACTGCAGCCCACCAGGTTCCTCTGTCCATGAGATTTTCCAGGCAAGGATACTGGAGTGAGTTGCCATTTCCTTCTCCAGGGGATCTTCCCAACCCAGGGATCGAACCCAGGTCTCCTGCACTGCAGGCAGATTCTTTTCTGACTGAGTTACAAGGGAAGCCTAGTGAAACTATGACAGGGGCCAGAATGAAAGGAAGAATTGTGATAATATTGTCTTCCATATATTCTTGTTATTATTATTTTCAAAATTCCCATACATCCATGGTCTGTTTTTTCATTTCAGTTCTCTTTCAATAGTCTATTCCGGCAATAGAAGCAGCCCTTTTTATTACTGTAACTGTGTAATATACTTTCATATCTTGTAGGTTAACTTTCCTCCTCTTTTCTTTTATAAAATTGATGTTTCTATGTGTGGAATTAATTTTTCTACATATATATTGGGGCTTCTCAGGTGGCGCTACTGATAAAGAACCCACTTGCCAATACAAGAGACTCAGGAGATGTGGTTTCAGTTCTTGGGTTGGGAAGATCCCTTGGAGGAGGGCATGGCAACCCACTCCAGTCATGCCTGGAGAATCCCATGGACAGAGGAAGCTGGCAGGCTATGAAAATGTTTGTTTCCTTGAAAATTCTGGAATTCTAATTAAAATAGCTTTTATTGATTAATGATTGGGGGAAAGACTGACATTTGTGATGTGAATTAAGATGAGAGATTGATGTATACTCATTAGATCATCAGATAATATTAGGAGCAGGTGGAAATACCAGGAAACTGTTTATGGCGGAATGGTACAATACTGCTGTTCTAGAGAGCGGACTGTCAATATTCAATAAAGTTAAATGTGTATATGCTATGATGTAGCAGTTCCTTTCAGGAGTTTTTACGTAATGCACAAGTTGACATGCTCAGGATGTTCTCCGCAGTTGCTCATGGTAGCCAAGAGCTGGAGACAGGTGACATGTCCTTCATAAGGGAATGGATAAGGAAAATATATAGACATATGATTGAATATGATGTGAGGACCAGAAGAAATGAACTGAATTTTCATGGAGCAATATGAGTAGACCTCATAAACAAGATTGTGCGAAAACTGAAAAAGAGTGCAGGTGATAGCATAGTTTCGTGTTTGTAATTTAAGAAATACACAAAATAATACCACATATTTTCAAGGACAATACATGTATGAAAAGTAGACCATAAGGCCATACATTATATTAATACATGAGGAACAGAGCTTATGATGTAGAAAGAAAATAGAATTGGAGCCTGGGGACAGAAATAAGGGAAAAAGAGAATAAATACATTAAAAATGTTAATTAGGCTTCACTTAGATGGATAATGATAACTTGCCATGAAAGTAATATTAATTCAATTCTATATCCCTGAGGTAAAGAAAGAAACCTCTGTTAATAGTTTACTAAGGTATAACACTTTTGAAAGTATTCTATTTTTGTTTCATAAATGTTTTAGTTTATTTATACCAATATGAATAAAATTAACATTTTCCTTTTTCTTTTTGAATACCAATTGAGTACCAACTGTATAATTTATTTATTTTCCATTTCCATGAAAACCTTACCAAATTCTCTTTTTGCTTCAATCTTGAATAAAGTTTGCTTTCAATGTCCTTTATTAATTACATGTTTGTTTTTATTTTGTATATTTATTTTTCTTACTTGTTCCTTCAGAAAATAGTCCAATGGATATTTCTCTTAATTAATTTAAATTCACATTTTGCCAAAGGACACACTAAATACTATATAGTTAATATTTAGAGACCATCATATACCTGATTTAAAAAAGAGAGAGAGAAACACTCTCTTATTGAGCAATCTAAAGCATAATCCGTAGCTTCACTGAAGGGGAAGCTCTTAAACTCTGTGGTTGGAGCTTCTACTTTTAGCATGATAGAGTAACTTTGGCAGAAAGCATGCATTCTTTCTTTTTATGGCATAATTTTACTATAATTTATTTCATAGAATTTCTATTGATAGAATTGATTGCTCTTTTTGTTCAACTTAATTTTTTAAAAATTAAATTGAAGGATAATTACAATGTTGTGACGGTTTTTGCCATACATCAAAAAATGCATTCTTTTAGAACAACTAGAAGGAAGTTGGATAAAGTAGCAACAACAAATAAAATCTTTTTATGGGTATTGGGAA
Source organism: Neotragus moschatus (assembly GCA_006410615.1). Taxonomy (NCBI): domain Eukaryota; kingdom Metazoa; phylum Chordata; class Mammalia; order Artiodactyla; family Bovidae; genus Neotragus; species Neotragus moschatus. The sequence continues at coordinate 2,393,716 of SJYA01003118.1, forward strand.
AGCTGCTAAGCCAACTTAGAACTTGAGAGGTCAAGATTCTGGAGAGGGAAAAACCATGGAGAGTTGAATTGACATTGTGCAGACATATTTTTCCAAGGGATATTTCACAATTCTGGTCTCAGGGAATGTGGCTGAATGTGCAATAAAAGTCATGGGCAAAGAACAGCTGCTGCAAGGCTAAGAAACCAACCATCTGAGTATTTGGTAAGCCTGTGCATCTAAAGAAACAAGTTAGAGCCGGAAGGAGCAGAAAACTGAATCCAACTGGTCAGAGTTTTTTTTTGTTGTCGTTTTTAAAGCATTTTGTTGAATTCTGAAGCTGTGAAGTATAGGAGGCTAAGAAGCTGGGCAGAAGGTTTCCGAAAAGCAGAGTGGAGTTTCTGACTGCCCTAGGCTGCTCAGCAGTCAAGGATTAGAGTCCAAGTCATGGAGAAGGGGCCCTGGGGAACTACCCAAGATTTTAGAGGGAGCTCTGATTGATGGCTAAGTTTCCCCCAGTCCTGTCTGTAATCAAATTCTGCCAACCGTCCAAATCAGATTCCCTGGGGATTTCCAGTCCCTTTGCTGGATCCCCAGGTTGAGAAGTCTGATGTGGAGCCTAGAACCTTACCAACAGTGTGAGAACTTCTTGGGTATGATTGTTCTCCACTTTGTGAGCATTTGCCTGGAGGCTCTGTGGTCGGCCTGCAGTCCCTATGGTGGCCTAATGGCAGCTGCCTGCAGGCCCTATGGTGGGGCTAATGGCAGCTTCCTCCAGGAGGCCTTACGTCACTCCCGTGCCTCCCAGGACTGCTGCTGCCAGTGCCCCTGTCCCAGCAGCAGGCCACTGCTGACCCAGGCCACTGCTGACCCATGCCTCTGCAGGAGACTCTCAAACACTCAGGCAGGTCTGGCTCAGTCTCTTGTGGGGGTCACTGGGTCCTTTCCCTTGGGTCCTGGTGTGCCCATAGTTTTGTCCGTGCCCTCCAAAAGTCTCTGGCGAGTTTGGGGTTTGATTTTAATCTGATTGCGGCTCCCCTACCATCTCGTTGTGACTTTTTTGTCCTTGGACCTGGGGTATCTTTTTTGGTGGGTTCCAACATCCTCCTGTCAATGATTGTTCAGCAATCACTGTGATTTTAGTGTTCTCACAGGAGAAGATGAGGGCACATTCTTGATATATATTTCACATGCTAGCAAGGTAATGCTCAAAATCCTTCAAGCTAGGTTTCAACGGTATGTGAACCAAGATTTTCCAGATGTACAAGATGGATTTAGAAAAAGCAGAGGAATCAGAGATCGAATTGCCAGCATCACTGGATCGTAGAAAAAGCTAGGGAATTTCAGAAAAACATGTCCTTCTACTTCACTGACTATGCTAAATCATTTGACTCTGTGGATCATAACAAAATGGGGAAAATTCTTAAAGAGATGGGAATACAAGACCACCTGACCTGCCTCCTGAGAAAACTGTATGCAGGTCAGGAAGCAACAGTTAGAACCAGACATGGAACAATAGACTGGTCCAAAATTGGAAAAGGAGTATCTCAAGTCTGTATCAGAGGAGGCAACAGCAACCCACTCCAGTACTCTTGCCTGGAAAATCCCATGGGTGAAGGAGCCTGGTAGGCTGCCGTCTATGGGGTCACACAGAGTTGGACACGACTGAAGCGACTTAGCAGTAGCAGCAGCAGCAGCAAGGCTGTATATTGTCACCCTGTTTACTTAACTTATATGCAGAGTACATCATGTGAAATGCTGGGCTGGATGAATCACAAGCTAGAGTCAAGAATCCCAGGAGAAATATCAGCAACCTCAGATATGCAGATGATACCACTTTAATGGCAGAAAGCAAAGAGGAACTAAAGAGCCTCTTGATGGAGGTTATAGAGGAGAGTAAAAAAAGCTGGCTTAAAACTCAACATTCAAGAAATGAAGATCATGGCTTTCAGTCTCATCACTTCATGGCAAATAGATGGGGAAAAAATGGAAACAGTGGCAGATTTTATTTTCTTGGGCTCCAGAATCAATGTGGACAGTCACTGCAGCCATGAAATTAAAAGACACTCCTTGGAAAGAAAGCTATGACAAAACTAGACAGCATATTAAAAAGCAGAGACGTCACTTTGCTGACAAAGGTCCATATGGTCAAAGCTCTGATTTTTCCAGTAGTCATGTACACATGTGAGAGCTGGACCATAAAGAAGGCTGGGCACTGAAGAATTGATGCTTTCAAACTGTGGTGCTGGAGAAGACTCTTGAGAGTCCCTTGCACAGCAAGGAGATCAAACCAGTCAATGAAATTGATGGAAATTTGGTTTGGAATTCAATGCTGGATGGAAATGGAAGGACTGATATTGACGCTGAAGCTCCAATACTTTGGCCACCTGATGCTAAGAACCAACTCACTGGAAAAGACATTGATGCTGGGCCTCAGTTTGAGGGCAGGAAGAAAAGGGGAAGATAGAGGATGAGATGGTTGGATGGCATCAGCGACTCAACGGACATGAATTTGAGCAAGATCCAGAAGATGGTGAAGGACAGGGAAGCCTGGTGTGCTGCAGTCTATGGGGTCACAGAGTAGGACAGGAATGAGCGACTGAACAAAAACAACAACAGCTTGTGCCCTCAGGTGGGAGTGATGAGGGAAGGGCTTTAGTAAAATTGCAGCATCAGCTGGCGCTAGTGGTAAAGAACCACCTGCCAATGCAGGAGACATAAGATACGTGGGTTCAGTCCCTGGGTTGGGAAGATCCCCTGGAGAAGGGCATGGCAACCCACTTCAGCCTGGAGAATCCCATGGACAGAGGAGCCTGGCAGGCTACAGTCCATAGGGTCACAAAGAGTCAGACACAACTGAAGTGAATTAACATGGTAACATGTGATTGGATTAAGGTGATCAGTCCTCACTCAGCCTGCCTAGCAGAGGAAATCGTGAACTCTCTAGAGAGTTCTTCATCATCCAGAATTTTTACAACTTCTCAAAACAATGTCTGACCATCAACGAAGAGTATTAGGCATGCCAGGAAATAGGACACAATAACCAAAAACAAAAGGGGAAAATCAGACAGGATCAGACAGGAGATTCAGAATTATAGATACTGGTAAAAAATTTTAATATGACATTGATAAATATAGTCATAAAAATAGAGAAAAAGAAGGAAGAACTAGTTTAAGTAAAGGACAGGAAACTTCTCTGGTGGTCCAGGGGCTAAAACTCCATGCTCCCAAGGCAGGANGAAAGTGAAGTCGCTCAGTTGTGTCTGACTCTTAGTGACCCCGTGGACTGCAGCCTACCAGGCTCCTCCATGGGATTCTCCAGGCAAGAGTACTGAAGTGGGGTGCCATTACCCTATCCCACAGTGCACCTCATTTCTGTTCTCCATCCTGAACTTTTTCAGTGGGTGTTGGAGGTCAACAGCTGCAGCAGCACATTATTTAATTCTTGTGGAAGTAGACGGCAAGCACCCGTGGCAAGTGCCAACTTGTGGTTGACACATTGATACAAATTATCAATCTCAAAGAATATTAATTGTATTTGCTAATTCATGCTATCTTTATAAAATATAGTCTTTAAACCTGGGGTTAAACATTTTGATTTAAATTTCTCATGGAAAGATAAATACTCAAAGAGAACAATTAAAAACATGAAAAGAGCAATTGAAATGATTCATACCACATGAAATCAGAAGTATTTTTACTACAAAAAATATTTATTTTATAATAATAATGATAATTATAATGAAACATCAACCAAATAATAACTTCAAGAGTAACTAAAACAGCACAATAAAGATTTTTCTGGAACAAACCCAATATTTTCAAAGAAGAAAATATGTGTAGATAAAATGATGACAGTCACTGTTATGATCTAAATTATCAAAGATCCAAATGAAGAAATATCTTAAAAATATAAATCAGATGCTAAGTTAAAGACAGGGTCTCTAAAGGCAAATAATAAAAGTTTCAGAAAGAGATAAAACATTCAAAAGGATAGAAATTACTAATAGAAGAAGTGTTTCCTAAACTGAAGAGTGATTTAATTCTTCTAAACAAAAGAGATTACTCTGTTCTATGAAGACTGATGAATAAAGTCATGGATATATATT
>SJYA01003118.1:2400881-2411129 GCA_006410615.1 Neotragus moschatus
AAAAAAAAAAAAGTCAAGGGGAGGTTACTGATTTTTCAACTATTTTAAGTTAAAATGATCAAAGTAGGAATAATGGGAAAATAAAATTTGATTCAAAAGCCAATGGAAATTCAATGTATCAAAGAGCTACCTGAAAAATTGGTGGATTTTCTATAGGTGTTTGGCATCTGAAGCAACCATTTGGAAAACAGCAAATCTGGAGTTCAAATTTAATTCTTAGAACAAGAGACAGTACAAAAAATCAAACATTTAAGTTAAAAAATCATAAAAGTTAATGTAGAATTAAAAAGTCAAATTGTACAGTGTGAAAGATTTACCTTAGAAGGCATAAAAACAAAACAAAAACAGATTTACTAATAGCAGTCCTATTTACTTATAAAGAAATCAGGGTAAAGTCAAGTTTATTTGCCCAAGGACATAGAGACAAGTATTAACATAGCTTGGATCCTAATCCATTCTTTGAATTTAATTACTGCATGATTTGCTATTATCATAATTAAAACGATACCCTATTCAGTTCAGTTCAGTCACTCAGTCGTGTCGACTCTGCAACCCCATGAATCACAGCACACCAGGCCTCCCTGTCCATCACCAACTCCCAGAGTTCACTCAGACTCATGTCCATTGAGTCAGTGATGCCATCACTCATCTCATCCTCTGTTGTCCCCTTCTCCTCCTGCCCCCAATCCCTCTCAGCATCAGAGTCTTTTCCAATGAGTCAACTCTTTGTATGAGGTGGCCAATGTACTGGAGTTTCAGCTTTAGCATCATTCCCTCCAAAAAATCCCAGGGCCGATCTCCTTCAGAATGGACTGGTTGGATCTCCTTGCAGTCCAAGAGACTCTCAAGAGTCTTCTCCAACACCACAGTTCAAAAGCATCAATTCTTTGGTGATCAGCTTTCTTCACAGTCCAACTGTTACATTCATACATGACCACTTGAAAAATGAGAGTCTTGACTAGACAGACATTTGTTGGCAAAGTAATGTCTACGCTTTTGAACATGCTATCTAGGTTGGTCATAACTGTTCTTCCAAGGAACAAGCGTCTTTTCATTTCATGGCTGCAGTCACCATCTGCAGTGATTTGGGAGCCCAAAAAAGTAAAGTCTGACACTGTTTCTACTGTTTCCCCATCTATTTCCCAGGAACTGATGGGACCAGATGCCATGATCTTCGTTTTCTGAGTGTTGAGCTTTAAGCCAACTTTTTCACTCTCCATTTTAACTTTCATCAAGAGGCTTTTGAGTTCCTCTTCACTTTCTGCCATAAGGGTGGTGTCATCTGCATAGCTGAGGTTATTGATATTTCTCCTGGCAATCTTGATTCCAGCTTGTGCTTCTTCCAGCCCAGCGTTTCTCATGATGTACTCTGCATAGAAGTTAAATAAGCAGGGTGACAATATACAGCCTTGACGTACTCCTTTTCCTATTTGGAACCAGTCTGTTGTTCCATGTCCAGTTCTAACTGTTGCTTCCTGACCTGCATACAGATTTCTCAAGAGGCAGGTCAGGTGGTCTGGTATTCCNTTTCTTTCAGCCCAGCGTTTCTCATGATGTACTCTGCATAGAAGTTAAATAAGCAGGGTGACAATATACAGCCTTGACGTATTCCTTTTCCTACTTGGAACCAGTCTGTTGTTCCATGTCCAGTTCTAAGTGTTGCTTCCTAAACTACATATAGGTTTCTCAAGAGGCAGGTCAGGTTATCTGGTATTCCCATCTCTTTCAGAATTTTCCACAGTTTACTGTGATCCACACAGTCAAAGTCTTTGGCATAGTCAATTAGTATTAGCTAAATGGAGGTCTCCAAATAGCATTATAGTTATTAAATAGTCCTTAATCGAGGAAATGGTTTTGATTTGTTTACGTTCATTAGGTGGTTGTAAATGGTTTATTTTTCTAGTGAAACAAGCTAAGAGACACAATGATCATTGATATTCTATATTCAGTATTAATTTATTTATTCCTCTTCTATATTCAAACATTATCTGATTGAACTTTCATCAGAAGATTAACTTCATACTTTAATTTTAAAGACTTAAGAATTCAAGTGATTGTCTATGATAAGTCTGTTGAAAGCAGAGATAGTAGCTTATTTATGATTGTATGCCCATAATAGATGAAGAATAACTTTAAATTATTTTATGTAAAAAAATTTATATGAGTATGCTATTTACTATGCTAGGTATATATTATTTAAATCAAGGAGAAATTTTAGCATAGGTATATAAAATGATGTCTATACAGGGTTTACTTTTGTCAATGAATTCATTTCATTTATAGACTATAGAAGTCTTTATATGTAGAGAAAGTGACAATAAATATCAATAAGTTACAGGGTTGAGTTCATAAAAGGTAATTAATTGAGAAATGAAAAAATATAATTACAAGCCTGGGGCATTTATACTATTAAAAAATGGGAACTTTTACAGTGTTAGTTGTCTTTTAAATATCTTATACATGATCTAAAGTGGTAATTAATTTCTACTTCCATGTATCTAGACTCATAGTGGGTATAGTCAGTTTAAATATATGTATACAAATAATACTTTTAATGCCTGTTGACCTCAAATGAGCAACACTTAAAAGACATCTTTTACTAAATAATACAGGACCTTTATATCAAAGTTTCACTAACAGCATTATCACTTGGCAGTATGTTTATTCATTTACTTCTTTTTTAATTTTTTAACCTTATGGTTATGATTCACTAAATTGATTGTAAACTTCCTAGTGGGTCACTGCTAGAGTGAAAACACTGTAATATATATAACAAATCATTTAAATACATACTATATGCATATACTTTGTTCTGTTGTTTGTTTCAATGCTTTTATTTATTTATTTTTCCTTTGTAAAATTATTTATTTTGGCTGCCTCAGGTCTTTGTTGAGGCACACAGGATCTTCATTTCATCATGCAGGATCTTTCACTGAGGTGCACAAATTCTCTAGCTGTGGCACAGGGGCTTAGTGATTGTGGCTCAGTGGTTGCAGCTTTAGCAGTTGCTGCTGGTGGGTTTCAATGCTTTTAAATTGCAAAGCACATTCAAGATGAAAAATTTGTGGATATGGGAAAATATTTACAAATATATATGAGAAAGTAATGTTCAGTTGGTATAATTTGAGTGGACTTAAACAGTAATTTTGGTGAAGGAAATCACAATCCACTTCAGTATTCTTGCCTAGAAAATCCCATTGGCAGAGGAGCCTGGTGGTCTGTAGTCCATGGGACTGCAGAGTTGGACACGACTTAATGACTAAATAAACAACAGTAACTTTATATTTATATGAATCCATTAGCTTTTTTTTTTTCATTTTTAAAGTAATTTAACAATTGAAATATTTATTTGCCATCCTACTTACCTCCTATATGCCTTTTATTTTGTAAAGTTTCTAATCTAGTTCTTAGTTCTATAAATACTTACAGCACTGTATAGTACTCAGAATTATAAACAGTCATAAAATTGGTTTTCCAGTTTACTTGAACTAGCATATTTTAATAATTTTAATAAATTGAATGCATTGTATAAATGCTGTTAAAATTGTTCTTTACATAGATAAGTGTAAGGTTCAATTTTATAAATTAAGATGCTTTCAGGAAACTTATCTAATATATAGAGACGTAAATAAACTTCATAGAGGTTTGGAAAAAAATGTTCTTTAAAACCACCAGGAAAAACAGTTTTTAAACAATGAGAAATAGCTGAATAAAGAGAATGCCGTGATCAGTTCAGTTCAGTCGCTCAGTTGTGTCTGACTCTTTGCAACCCCATGAATCACAGCACACCAGGCCTCCCTGCCCATCACCAACTCCCAGAGTTCACTTAGACTCACATCCATCGAGTCAGTGATGCCATTCAGCCATCTCATCCTGTCATCCCCTTTTCCTCCTGGCCCTAATCCCTCCCAGCATCAGAGTCTTTTCCAATAAGTCAACTCTTCGCATGAGGTGGCCAAAGTACTGGAGTTTCAGCTTTAGCATCACTCCTTCCAAAGAAATCCCAGGGCTGATCTCCTTCAGAATGGACTGGTTGGATCTCCTTGCAGTCCAAGGGACTCTCAAGAGTCTTCTTCAACACCACAGTTCAAAAGCATAAATTCTTCAGTGCTCAGCTTTCTTCATAGTCCAACTCTCACATCCATACATGACCACTGGAAAAACCATAGCCTTGACTAGATGGACCTTAGTTGGCAAAGTAATGTCTTTGCTTTTAAATATGCTATCTAGGTTGGTCATAACTTTTCTTCCAAGGAGTGCTGCTGCCAAGTCACTGCAGTCGTGTCCAAGCATCTTTTAATTTCATGGCTGTAGTCACCATCTGCACTGATTTTGGAGCCCAAAAAAATAAAGTCCGACACTGTTTCCACTGCTTCCCCNGGACTCTCAAGAGTCTTCTTCAACACCACAGTTCAAAAGCATAAATTCTTCAGTGCTCAGCTTTCTTCATAGTCCAACTCTCACATCCATACATGACCACTGGAAAAACCATAGCCTTGACTAGATGGACCTTAGTTGGCAAAGTAATGTCTTTGCTTTTAAATATGCTATCTAGGTTGGTCATAACTTTTCTTCCAAGGAGTGCTGCTGCCAAGTCACTGCAGTCGTGTCCAAGCATCTTTTAATTTCATGGCTGTAGTCACCATCTGCACTGATTTTGGAGCCCAAAAAAATAAAGTCCGACACTGTTTCCACTGCTTCCCCATCTATTTTCCATGAAGCGATGGGACCAGATGCTATGATCTTCATTTTCTGAATGTTGAGCTTTAAGTCAAATTTTTCACTCTCCTCTTTCATTTTCATCAAGAAGAATTTTAGTTCCTCTTCACTTTCTGCCAACGAACAAAGCTAGCGGAGGTGAAGGAATTCCAGTTGAGCTATTTCAAATCCTGAAAGATGATGCTGTGAAAGTGCTGCACTCAATATGCCAGCAAATTTGGAAAACTCAGCAGCGGCCACAGGACTCAAAAAGGTCAGTTTTCATTCCAATCCCAAAGAAAGGCAATGCCNGTCCATGGGGTCGCAAAGAGTCGGACATAACTGAGCCACTTCCCTTCACTTCCCCTACATTGCAGGCAGATTCTTTACCATCTGAGCTACCAAAGAACCCCAAACACTTTATAGTGAATATAAAATACATCTATTCTCTGATTTATAAAGAAATAAATGATCTGTTGAGTCAAATTCTGTTCATATCCAGTTGTAATATACTGACCTTAAAAATCTCAAGTATAGATTACTCACAATTCAGTTTTTATTTTAAATTTTCTCTTGTTCAAAATGAGGACAGGAAAAAGGAGCCAGAGAACAGAAAAGGGAAAATGGGAAACGCAGTAATGACTCTGGTGACCAAAAAAAGTTGTTTTTGTTTTGTTTTGTTTTAAATTGAGAAGGGAAAGTAAACAGGCCAAAAGGAGAAGCAAAAATCTGAATGACTTGCCATTGTTACGGGGACAGAATGGAGTATGAATTTGGTTTTCTTGGCAACAAAAAAATGTTTTAAAAAATGAAGCGTGTTGGTGGATGTGTGGGTACACACTGAGCAACAATTAGAAGTTTGACTTTTTGTTTTGGAAGCTTTATTTCCAAAGCAACAAGCCCATCCTGGAAAAGCTTACTTGATATGCTCACTGCCAAAGACATCAGCTAAACTCTACAATAAAGAAATAGACAGTGGCCACATTTGGAGGAGAAGATAGACTTCCTTTTACATCATAGACTGGCCTCATTTTAAAATTCGGGTGCCAGAGTTCCTACTCCCTTCCCTTTGGCATTTTTGGAGGTGGCTGGGCTTGATTTCCAGACAGAGAGGGAGCAGGGTAGCTCACTAGTGCTGACGTGCAGGGAGACGCAGGTTGGCTGCCCACTTCTGTCGCTGAGGCAGGTAATAAGACTGTCATGGGCAGCAAGGGGGTAGGTATGGGATGGCAATCAATTTTGGGATGGCATAAGTGCAATTGGTTCCTGGTCAATATTCTGATTTAAAACATGCATTTTTGATTTGGTGATTGGGGTAGAAGTGGTGCTGGGTGAAGGAGGACGAGTGGGCCTGGGTGGCTCTTCCTTTGCCTGTTAGGCCAGACTTTGCAAGGTTAAAAGTGGTAGAGTCCTATGGAACTTCCCAAAGGAGGGTCTACGTTTATTGATGCTGATTATAGTATCTTGCTTTCTAGCTTAGCCCAGGGTTTATCTTTGACCCAATCTATTGTTGGTAACTCTTGAAACATAAGCATTTATGTTCAAACACTCAGCTGCACCTCGGTCATGTAACCTGGTAGGTCAAGGGTGTGTACTTTTTTTCATTCAAACAAGTGTTCATTGCTTTCTCACTGTTCTAGCTGTGATGTGGGAGACTGAAAGAAAAGTTTAATGCATTCTAAGGATTTACCTGTGAGCAGTGAACTCTGAGTACAATAAGAGAGGTAAGCTACAACTTAAGTAGAACAGTTTACAATACAAACAAATACATACGTATTTAAGAGAAAACTTGGATCTACAGATTTTTAAAATTCATCCAAAAAAGACTCCACTGTAGTCTGGAAAGTTACTTGGAGAAGGTTAGATTTGGACTTGTGTTCAAAGGATGGAGCCAGATTTAGACAGGAGGAGAGAAAATGCATTCTAAATGGACAAGGACTGATTTAACCTTTAGAAGAAAATTTATGATGTATATCATAAATGTATATCATATACATATCATATACATATCATAAATGTATATCATATACAATTTAAAACAATTCTAAAACTGTAAGCACAAAACATGCATGCATGATGAAGTTAAACAGTTTATTCTATTTTTTTGGTTGCAAAATTCTGGATAAATTCATTATGGTTGATTTTCTCTCTCCTCTGCTTTGCTAGTGTTTTAAAGACCCACTTACTTTGTCTATTACATTATCCACCAATTTGGAATGGGGAGATCATGGCTTAGATGTAATAAAGAATAGGAGAAGAATAAGGAGAATATGTTCTTATCTATTTGTTTTTGAGTGAGAAGATTTAAATTAAGAAGTGGCAATCCACTCCAAGACTATTGCCTGGAAAATCCCATGGACAGAGGAGCCTAGGCTACAGTCCACGGGGTCACAAAGAGTCGGACACGACTGAGCAACTGTGATGGAATTTTAAAATCATTGAATGCTAACTAATATTATCTGATAGGTTATGAGAAGTCATTCATGGTTTTACTGTGTGATGGCACGAAATCACACCACAGATTTATGAAAGCAGTGACTTAGTTCATGATCTTTATATATTAGCGGAAGGTTCAGATAAAGACAGATTGGAGGAAGTTGAGACTAGGTAATGAGTGGGGAAGATATTTGAAAATACATATGTATATTTGCTTCTTTATCCTTCCTGTAATTGACGCCACTTCCAGGATTATTTCATCCACGTTAGCTGAGTTTATTGTTCCCTTTCCTCNTTTATGTATTAGCGGAAGGTTCAGATAAAGACAGATTGGAGGAAGTTGAGACTAGGTAATGAGTGGGGAAGATATTTGAAAATACATATGTATATTTGCTTCTTTATCCTTCCTGTAATTGACGCCACTTCCAGGATTATTTCATCCACGTTAGCTGAGTTTATTGTTCCCTTTCCTCTCTCCCTCTTTCCTTCTGTTTTCTTATCCAGATCGTTCTACATAAAAGAGAAACACATTTGTCCTCACAAACTCACTCATAAAATAATGGAAAGAATTAGATTCCATTTGGTTGTTAATAAAGGAAAACCTAACTAACAATAGCCTAAACTGTAAGAACATAAGTTGTTTCCTTAGTAAGAGCACTGGAAGCAGGCAATTACAGGCTTCTTCACCGGCTCAGTGATGTCACCAGGACCTAGGTTTTCCTGTCTTTCCATTGTATTATTCTCATTGAATTTACTTTTAGTCTTTATGCCTGTCATTTCATTGTCACAAGGTAGCTGCCACAGCTCTGAGCATTATATCTTCAGATCCATATTCTAAGAAGGAAGGATGAGACAGGTACAAATAATAGTTGCTTGTAAGACTCAGACTTTTTATTTAAGCTGGGAAATATTTTAGTTAATTTTCCCCTCTCTTGAAAAAAAAAAGCAGATGACATGTTTACTATGCCAAAGTGGAATAGGATTAGCATGACTGGTTTAGGAAAATCATGATTCATTGTTGGGGACTGAGATANATAGTTGCTTGTAAGACTCAGACTTTTTATTTAAGCTGGGAAATATTTTAGTTAATTTTCCCCTCTCTTGAAAAAAAAAAGCAGATGACATGTTTACTATGCCAAAGTGGAATAGGATTAGCATGACTGGTTTAGGAAAATCATGATTCATTGTTGGGGACTGAGATAGATCAACAACTCTATAGTTGGAAAAAAATATCAGGGTTTTATTGTTATGGAAATGAGGTATGAGGGTTAAGTGATGGATGGACAACAAACTGTGTGTGTCATAATTATTAACTTAGAAAAAGTAGAAGATATGGTAAAGAGTGGTAATAGAGGATAGAGGATAACTCAAATTTGGGCAGAGGTCTATGGGAAACTTATTAATTTTACAAATACCATGACTGAGTTCCTACTACATGTCAGGCCCATTTTTAAATGCTGAAGATACAGTTGTAAATAGAATAGTGTGTGTAAGTGTTGGAAAGACAATAAAGAAATGAACCTATTCATATCAATGATGAAGTTGACTTGTGCAATGCAGTAAGAAGTATGGGCAGAATGCTATTTTAGGCACAATATATGGAGAAGGTGCTTCTGATTAGATGATGATTGAGTAAAAACCCTAATCAATGAAGGAAAGATATATCTGGCAGAAGAGTGTTCCAGGAAGGACTTTCCTGGTGGTTCAGTGGTTGGGAATCCGCCTGCCATTTGGGGGGATGCAGGCTCAACCTCTGGTCTGAGAGGATTCCACCTGCTGCAGGGCACCTGGGCCTGTGTGTCCAGCTACTGAGCCACAACTACTGAGCGCATGCTCTAGAGACTGCAAGTTGCGACTACTGAGCCCTAGAACCTACCATCCCAGAACCTGTGCTCTGCAACGAGAGAAGCTACCACAATGAGAAGCCCTTGCACAGTAACGAGAGTAGTCCCCACTCGCTGCAACTAGAGAAAGCCCATATGCAGCCACATAGACCCAGTGCAGCCAAAATAAAATAAAATTAAATTAAATAGAGTGTTCCTGGGAAAGAGAACAATAAATAGTAAGGCCCTAATGAGGAACATCGGAGAAGGCAATGGCAACCCACTCCAGTACACTTGCCTGGAAAATCCCAAGGACAGAGGAGCCTGGTAGGCTGCCGTCTATAGGGTCGCACAGTGTTGGACACGACTGAAGCGACTTAGCAGCAGCAGCAGCAATGAGGAACATGCTTGACATGTCTGAGTAGCAGCAAGGAGGCCAGCAGCGTGAGCATGCAGGAGAGGGGTGGACGTGGATATTGATGAGATAGCTGGAAGTCAGACCATACAAGGCCTTATAGATTATGGTAAGGAGTTCGTATTTTATTCTATTTAAAGATGTTGGAAGGCTTCGAGCAAAGGAGTAATATGAAAAGGTTTGCATTTTTAAAAAGGTAACTTCAGAGATGTTCTTCAGAAAGTAGATTGTAGGGGGCAAGGACGGAGGCAGAGACTATGGCCGTGGCTCAGGCAGTAGACCATGCTGACTTAGATGAAGGGAGCAGTGGCGGAGGTGGTAATAAATAGATTTGGAGTATAGTCTGGAAGTGGAGCAAACTGAATTTGCTCATAGATCAAACATGGCATGTGCAAGAGAGGAGTCAGATTCCCAGTTTTTGATGTAAGCAACTGGGAGAATGGAGAAGGCTTCTTCAGCCAAAACTGTTCTTTTCGAAGCTGAGAAAGTAATTATTTAGTGTTCCAAGCTTCTATACTGGAGGAAACCGGGAAGAAAAAGTTGGCCAAGTGAGCCAACCTGGGATGTCTGCGACACTGATATTATAAAAAATGGGACATGCAACACCACTGCTGATTGAGTTTGTGTTGGCATGTGCCAGTCGACCCTTCTCATTTTCTCTCTGTTCTCAGGCATCTTTGCTTGGTCAGTGCTATTAAGGCCTCCTTCATTTTCATTTGGTGATTTAAGCCCTGTGTCTACTTGGAGGTTGCTGAGTACACATTACCCAAGCAATTGATTTCTGGATACTTTCAAGGCTGTTCTTCTGAAAAAGCCGATCGACTGTGTAGAAAATTAGGCCCTCTTGTCTTACATAACCATCGATTTTTTTTTTTT
>SJYA01003118.1:2412647-2529433 GCA_006410615.1 Neotragus moschatus
ATTTTTTTTTTTTTTAAACCTGAAAGTTTGTTGACATAGATGCCACTGTCTTTGAAACCATTTTAGAGAAACTGGTTTGTTTATTTCTCCTCCATTGGTAAGAGATGGAGTAAAATCTGTAATATTTTCAGTAGCAAAGTGTGATTCTGGAGCAAGTAGTAGGTCATTTTAGAATTTTGTCTTCCTTATGTGTCTTCCACATTGAAAAGGATTAGTTTAAGATGGTAAGGACAGATATCCTTTCACCTTCCTAGGGAGTGGGAACAAATTGAGCAGGTTCTTAATTCATTCTCTAACATTAACTGGCCCTAATCATGTGAGCTGTATCATTTGGCTAAGTGAGGAAAGCAGTGTTCCACTTAGAGGGATTAATATGCATGAAGGCTCAGGAGCGACATGGAGTGTTGGCTTATTTAATAACCCCAACAAAAGACTTCCTTGGTGGTGGAAGAATCCAGTGGTTAAGAATCCACCTGCCAATGCAGCAGATATGGGTTCAATCCCTGGTCCGGGAAGATTCCACATGCCACAGGGCAACAGGTTCCGTGCCTCACAACTAGGGAGCCCGCATGTAGAGCCTGCGTGCCACAACTACTGAAGCCCATGATCCCTGCAGCCCATTTTCTGTAACAAGAGAAGCCACTGCAATGAGAATCTTATACAGTGCAACTAGAGAGTAGCTCCTACTTCCTCCCCCCACCCTCATCACAACTACGGAAAGCCTGCACCCAGCAATGAAGACCCAGTGCAGCCAAAAATAATAAATAAATGAAAGTAAAGAAAAAGAATCCAAAACAAGTTCAGTGAGGCTGTTTTTCAGTGTGATTATAGGTATAGTACTTGGTGGAGAACAGGGAAGCATGTGTTGAAATCTATTGGTGTGGTGGAGTAGAGAGGGTGGTTGAGAAGGGAGTTACAGAAGTGAGGCTTGAGCCAATGATCCGTGTATTCATTAATCCAGTTGTTGAAAAGAAAACCCAAGATCATGTGCCAGGTGCTGGCAGAGTGCTGAATATAGAAAAGTGATGAGCCAAACAAGTATTCCCTGGCACCTATTCTCATGCAGGTTAAGATCTGGTTTTGTGGGAAAACATACTAGAAATAATCATATAAATAGATTCATAACAAACCAAAGTAAACTGGACAAAGGCAAAGTACAAGATGGTATACTGCTGCTGCTGCTGCTGCTNGTTAGAGTTCTAGGTGCTTTAGGAGATGTGAGGATGAATCAAAGATTCTGTCCTCCGAGCACTATATGGTAGCTCTTACATGTGGAATATAAATTGCGACACAAATGAGCGTATCTATAAAACAGAAACAGACTCACAGACCTGGAGAACAAAGCTGTGGTTGTCAAGGGGGAGGGAGAGATAGGGATTGGGAGTTTGGGATTAGCAGATGGAAACATATATAATTTGGATAAACAACAAGGTCCTACTGTATATAGCATGAGAACTATATTCAATATCTTGATAAACTATAAGGGAAAAGAATATGAAAAAGAATATATGGTGGGCTCTTTAGTGTCTGACCCACCAGGGAAGCCCCATATGTATGTATAACTGTATATATATATATATATATACACACACACACACACATATATATGTATTTGCTGTACATTAGAAATTAACACAATATTGTAAATCAACTATACTTCGATAAATTATAAAAAAGATTCTGTCCTCAAAGGAAACATTAACTCAAAAGGATAACTCCATCTCCATGCTCATACCAGCATTATTTAAAATAGCCAAGACATAGAGATACTTTGTGTCCATCCATTGGGAGAATAGATAAAGAAGTTGTGAGTGGAATAGTGGAATATTATTCATCCATAGAAGTGAGGAAATTATGCCATTTGCAACAACATGGATGGACTCGAAGGCATTATACTAAGCGAAATAAGTTAGAGAGAGACAACTACTGTATGATCTCACATTCAAATGTGAAATCTAAAAAAAAAAAAAAAGAAAGAAACCTATCAAAATNATAGATAAAGAAGTTGTGAGTGGAATAGTGGAATATTATTCATCCATAGAAGTGAGGAAATTATGCCATTTGCAACAACATGGATGGACTCGAAGGCATTATACTAAGCGAAATAAGTTAGAGAGAGACAACTACTGTATGATCTCACATTCAAATGTGAAATCTAAAAAAAAAAAAAAAGAAAGAAACCTATCAAAATCATAGAAAAGAGATCAGATTTGTGATCACTAGAGGTGGTATCAGGGCAAGAGAAATTGGAGGAAGGTGGTCAAAAAGTATAAACTTCCAGTTATAAGATAAGTGAGTCCGTGGAATGTCATGATGACTATAGTTTACCCCGCTATACTATGTATGGAAAAGTTGTTAACAGAATAGATCCTAAGGGCTCTCATCACAAGAAGCAATTTTTTTCATTTCTTTTTATCCTATCCATATGGGATGATGGATATTAACTAAATCTTTTGTGGTAATCATTTCACAATACAATGTAAATTATATTATTATGCTGTATATCTTAAATTTACACAGTGATATAGATCAATTATTTTTCAATAAAGTGAGGGAAAAAAATTCCTGCTCTTAGGACATATACCCGAGTATGGCAGATGGGACGTGGACAGAACTGTCAACAGAGTGGAAAGTGTTTGATGTTGTGAGAACATAGTAAGTTCTGTGAGAGAGCAGAGGAAGGTGATATTTGGCATATATTTCTCCCGATAAGGTGATATCCTGAAGGAAATGGATTCTATTTCGATCTTTATAGACCGATGACGTTTAAAGCAGGAACTGAAGGGCTGTCTTTGAAAAGCAAGCTGGGAGATTGTATGAAAGCCCCAAACTGCATTTGGCTTTCTGGCAGAATCGGCAGAGCTGGTGAACTTTGAACCAACTTATGAAACCCGTCTAGGGTTTCATTATCATTGGTTCCCAGTGACTTGCAATCAAGAGACAACTTTAGTAAAACAAACAATAATCTTATGAAATTGTGGTTTACTGGAGGGTAGTTGCTAATCATTCTCTTCCTGCTAGCACATCAGCCAATTTGGTTCTTGGCAGTGACACAACTTAACAGTCATTTCCCATGTAGTATACAGGCTTGAATGAGTTAATGCAACTCCTCAGTAAGGAAACTTCTATGACTGTATCTTAAGGAAATAATTAAAAATGTAGACAAATATTTAAATATGCTGATAATCATTATGTGTACTTATGCTCAGGTGCTTTTATCGTGTCTGACTCTTTGTGACTCAGGGACTGTAGCCCGCCAGGCTCCTCTGTCCATGCGATTCTCCAGGCAAGAATACTGGAGTGGATTGCTATCCTCTCCCAGGGGATCTTCCCAACCACGGTTCAAACTCATGTCTGCCTGCTTCATTGTAGGGGGATTCTTTACCCACTGAGCCACNTAAAGCAGGAACTGAAGGGCTGTCTTTGAAAAGCAAGCTGGGAGATTGTATGAAAGCCCCAAACTGCATTTGGCTTTCTGGCAGAATCGGTAGAGCTGGTGAACTTTGAACCAACTTATGAAACCCGTCTAGGGTTTCATTATCATTGGTTCCCAGTGACTTGCAATCAAGAGACAACTTTAGTAAAACAAACAATAATCTTATGAAATTGTGGTTTACTGGAGGGTAGTTGCTAATCATTCTCTTCCTGCTAGCACATCAGCCAATTTGGTTCTTGGCAGTGACACAACTTAACAGTCATTTCCCATGTAGTATACAGGCTTGAATGAGTTAATGCAACTCCTCAGTAAGGAAACTTCTATGACTGTATCTTAAGGAAATAATTAAAAATGTAGACAAATATTTAAATATGCTGATAATCATTATGTGTACTTATGCTCAGGTGCTTTTATCGTGTCTGACTCTTTGTGACTCAGGGACTGTAGCCCGCCAGGCTCCTCTGTCCATGCGATTCTCCAGGCAAGAATACTGGAGTGGATTGCTGTCCTCTCCCAGGGGATCTTCCCAACCACGGTTCAAACTCATGTCTGCCTGCTTCATTGTAGGGGGATTCTTTACCCACTGAGCCACCTGGGAAGCCCAATCATCATAGTATTCTTTACATAAAACAATGAAAAATGTGTCCATCTTCAAAATAGAGGGTTAAATTATGATACTTCAGTGAGATAATATGCAGGTCCTAAAAATCAAGATTTTGGGGGGTGAATTTTTAAAGGTACAGGAGGTGGTAATTATCTAATGTTTTAAGATAAATACACAAAAAGGCAGTTTATAAGATTTTATATAGAACATATTGTCAATTTTGGATTCACTGCTTACTTTCAGCAAAGGAACTTCAGCCAGGGAAATGAACCAAAGTGATTTGAGAAATGGAAACACCATTTTTTGATAAGAATTTTGCTAAGATAATGTATGCTTTCTACTTAACAGGAAACTTTATAAAAATATCTGTTTTGTGGGTTCTGGGGATAGGGCTTACCAAGATAGCCTGTATTATCTTCTTTCCTCACTCTAAGCACATATAAATATAGGGCAAAATATTGCAACCAAAAATTTAAATGCAATACCCAAGCTCCAAATAAAGAAAGAATTCCCTGGGAGCCAAAACCAAAGAGGGAAGGTGAAACCAGATGTAAACTTTGAGATCTGATGCTGCAATGCCTCAGAAAGATATTGGTCTGGAAATAGACCAAAGGGACTAGTAACTGGGGACTTAATATTTATGTTCTTTGGAGGACGGAGGTGTGGCCTTGGACTTTTGTAAGAGGGGAAACTAGATCTCAGAGCTCTCCTTAGAGATAACACTTCTAATGACCTTGAAATGTTTGGGCTATACAATTCAGATCACCTACCTTTATTTGTCTTGTCTACAGGGATGCTGGGAACGAGCATAAATTAAATGATTAGAAGCTGGAGTCAAACGGCTGCTGGCTCAAGGCAGCAGCACTGGTGTTGCCACAGGACAGTGTGACTCCCAGAGTCCTCAAAGATTAAATCCATCCTCTCTCCTCCCTTTCTTCTTCCTTCCTTCTGTCCTGATACATTCATTTAACAACTATGCTATGCTGGGCGTGAGGACTAACACACACAGGGCCCCAAGTTTCAAGAAACTCAGAATTTAGTAGGGAAAATAACACCATGATGGACGGAGAGTAAGGAGGTTAGTGATAATCTTTATACTCTGGGTTGGGCTGCCAGATTTGACAAAATAAAAAATATAAGATTTGTTATAATTTAGTTAAGCTTTAGTTTCAGATAATGATGTAATATTTGGGACATACTTATACTGAAAATCATTTATTGTTTATCTGAAATTCAAATTTAACTGGGCAGTCTTAATTTATTTGGCAACTCTAATTCTAGGGCACTTGGGCCTTCGTCTAGTCAGTGTCTTGGCTGGCAAACTGTTTACATTTCCCCTGAGAAAGAGAAAGCAAGGTGTGGTAGTCTTTTCCTTTTAGAAATTTCTGGTCAAGTCAAATCCCTGAGTGATATTTGACCTGCCTGATGAAATCCAGACATAGATGTTGGTCATCTTAAAATCTAACCACTACCCAGAAAAACTAGCATTTTCTAGTCAACAGGTAAAGATCTGTTAACCATCCTGAAGTATAAAATTTTAGGAGAGACAGCAGAAGAACCAGCAGCAAAGCACCCGGGACTATACCACTAGAGCACAAGTCTACCAGTAGCGGGCAGAATTGTTTTGGGTGTGTCAAAGGTAAGGGCGTATCTTCTACTCTGGAAGAGTCTTGTAATTAAAACTTAAATATGTTTATTCAAAGAGTTCTAAGGACTGGCAATTTGTGAGGAATATATTGATGAAATGATGGGTAAGAAATCAAGTTTAGAATCCAATATCTTTTTTTTTTTTTTTTAACAATATATGTTTCTTGAGAGACATCTCCTAACTTCACAAATTATCATAGCTACCCCCCAAATGGTAACAATCATAAAAATACCCACTTCCTATTGATAGTCACTATGCTGTAGGCAGTGTGGCAAGCGTTTTATGTCCCTTATTCCATCTGAAGCTTACAATGTTATGAAGTAGGCTCTGTTACTTCGACACAGAAATGAGGCAATTAGGGGCCATCCTCAGAGCAGGGAGATCTTCCCATAGTTACACCATAGGAAATGGTGAGCTTGGACTTGAATCCAGACATTGGCCTCTCACTCTGCATTCTGGGTTTTACCTATTTGACTGAGTCAGTGATTCAGCTGCATTAGTGGGTTGTGGGAGGACGCCTCAGAAACCATGTAGGTGAAGTCCTTCTCGGGACTAAAGAGAGTGGATGTTTTTGCTGTTAATACCTGTGGATTCCTTTGTGAAAAACTATTTGCCTTTTCAGAAGAGACTGGATAAGAGTGCACTGATCACAATGAATTTAAGGTCCTCAAAATGTGTCGTTTTTAGACTCTCCAAAAGACCTGTACCTTTAATTCTTCAGCTTCCTAGATTTAAATAATTGAAAATTTTATTTTGAGAAAACAAACGAAACCCACCACTCATTAAGACATTGTGTTCATTTGGTATTGCTTTCCTCAGTGGAGTTTGCCCTCCTTTTAAAGGTTCTTCTCTTGGGTAGCAGCCTGGGGAATCTGTCCTCGTGGATAAGGAAGTGTTCTGCCAGCATATCTCCTTTCCTTCTTCCCAGTGATGTCAGTTCCCTGCTCTTGGACCACCCTGATGTTTCATTAAGCTGAATTCAAAGAAAGTTTTGAAGGACAAGTGTATAAAAGAGTAACCCACTTGGAGAACTTTAGGCATAGACTTCTCCAAGAACTATCTCAATGTGAAACATAAAGTAAAATCAAACAAGCAAAAAAAAGTGGGAATTTTTCTAAAAGACTTATTGGTCATTAAATAATTGTTTTTTTCATGTCATCACACACACATAGACACACACACACAATTTGTTCATATAGTCAGTCAACAGTACCACCCACTGTTCTAGGTGCTGGTATTTACCAGTGAACAAAACAAGGTCCCTGCTCTAATGGAGACTATATTGCAATTGGGGCAGAAAGAAAAGAAGCAAAATGAATAAGAAAATTATATGGAATGTTCCATGGTGATAAGTGGGATAGAAAGAAAGCACAGAATGGGGGTATGGATGTTGCAGTTTTAAATAGGGTGCTCAGGGAAAGCCTGGAGGAAATGAGAGAATCAGCCATGTGGACGTCTTGGGGAAGAGTGTTCTAGATAGAGGGAACAGCAAGTGTAAAATCTGAGTAAAGAATCGATGATGGTTAAAAAAAATCAACGAATTCAGAAGCATTTATAACCAAAAGGCTTGTTTTACACTTTTTCCACAGTCCCACTGCTCGAAGGCAACCATCCTATTTCTTTTCAATTGTTTCTGTTCTAAGTTATATTATTACTTCCAGCTCTCTAATTTGTATGCTAATGTAATTCCATCTTCATTTGTCAACTTTAAATGTTACATGTTAACCCCCTGCGTCAGATGAAAATTTAGCTCACCGCATCCTATGTTTATTTTTTGGGGCTCCAAAATCAGTGCAGATGGTGATTGCAGCCATGAAATTGAAAGACGCTTACTCCTTGGAAGAAAAGCTATGACCAACCTAGATAGCATATTCAAAAGCAGAGACATTACTTTGCCAACAAAGGTCCATCTAATCAAGGCTATGGTTTTTCCAGTGGTCATGTATGGATGTGAGAGTTGGACTGTGAAGAAAGCTGAGCGCCGAAGAATTGATGCTTTTGAACTGTGGTGTTGGAGAAGAGTCTTAATACTCCCTTGGACTGCAAGGAGATTCAGCCAGTCCATTCTAAAGGAGATCAGTCCTAGGTGTTCTTTGAAAGGATTGATGCTAAAGCTGAAACTCCAGTACTCTGGCCACCTCATGTGAAGAGTTGACTCATTGGAAAAGACTCTGATGCTGGGAGGGATTGGGGGCAGGAGGAGAAAGTGACGACAGAGGATGAGATGGCTGGATGGCATCACTGACTCGATGGACGTGAGTCTGAGTGAACTCCGGGAGTTGGTGATGGACAGGGAGGCCTGGCAAGCTGCAACTCATGGGGTCGCAAAGAGTCAGACACTACTGAGTGACTGAACTGAACTGAACTGATTCTATATTTCCTCTTTGCTCTTTCTAATATTTGATAGATACACTTGAGTTTCTAGTTATGGCATTACTTACCATTAAAATCTTAATATATAATACTTAAGCCTCTATTTATGGCTCGATCGATTTGCGAAAGAACAACTGAAATCAGGAAGTGTAGACAGAACCATGAGATTGGGCAAAGGTCACAAGTCTGGATATCGGCTCAAAGTCCAGAGGCTTTGAAGAGGCATATGGCTGTCTCTTATACACATCTTGGAAGAAAAGCTATGACCAACCTAGATAGCATATTCAAAAGCAGAGACATTACTTTGCCAACAAAGGTCCATCTAATCAAGGCTATGGTTTTTCCAGTGGTCATGTATGGATGTGAGAGTTGGACTGTGAAGAAAGCTGAGCGCCGAAGAATTGATGCTTTTGAACTGTGGTGTTGGAGAAGAGTCTTAATACTCCCTTGGACTGCAAGGAGATTCAGCCAGTCCATTCTAAAGGAGATCAGTCCTAGGTGTTCTTTGAAAGGATTGATGCTAAAGCTGAAACTCCAGTACTCTGGCCACCTCATGTGAAGAGTTGACTCATTGGAAAAGACTCTGATGCTGGGAGGGATTGGGGGCAGGAGGAGAAAGTGACGACAGAGGATGAGATGGCTGGATGGCATCACTGACTCGATGGACGTGAGTCTGAGTGAACTCCGGGAGTTGGTGATGGACAGGGAGGCCTGGCAAGCTGCAACTCATGGGGTCGCAAAGAGTCAGACACTACTGAGTGACTGAACTGAACTGAACTGATTCTATATTTCCTCTTTGCTCTTTCTAATATTTGATAGATACACTTGAGTNTGACTCGATGGACGTGAGTCTGAGTGAACTCCGGGAGTTGGTGATGGACAGGGAGGCCTGGCAAGCTGCAACTCATGGGGTCGCAAAGAGTCAGACACTACTGAGTGACTGAACTGAACTGAACTGATTCTATATTTCCTCTTTGCTCTTTCTAATATTTGATAGATACACTTGAGTTTCTAGTTATGGCATTACTTACCATTAAAATCTTAATATATAATACTTAAGCCTCTATTTATGGCTCGATCGATTTGCGAAAGAACAACTGAAATCAGGAAGTGTAGACAGAACCATGAGATTGGGCAAAGGTCACAAGTCTGGATATCGGCTCAAAGTCCAGAGGCTTTGAAGAGGCATATGGAGTGCAAACCTGGTCAGAGTCTAGATCATGGACAGATGATGAAATGTGACATTGGTCAAGGTGCAAACAGAGATTAAGAGGAGGAAGTAAAAGTGAGTTTGGGGCTTGTGAGGGGGAACCTATTCATGGAGAGACTAGAGTTTAAGGGCAAGAAGTGTGAGTATCTGGAGTGACTGAGGCACTAGGCAATGTTTCATGAGCAGAGAAGTAGCCCCTTCATGGCAGGATACTAGTTGTTTGCTCGTGCCCTATGCCACTCATTTATTTGATCCAAGATCCCATATCTACTTCCTCTGCTGCTGCTGCTGCTAAGTTGCTTCAGTTGTGTCTGACTCTGTGCCACCCCATAGATGGCAGCCCACCAGGCTCCCCCGTCCNGCGACTTCGTGGACTGTAGCCCACCAGGCTCCTCCATCCATGGGATTCTCCAGGCAAGAATACTGGAGTGGGTTGCCATTTCCTTCTCCAGGGGATCTTCCTGACCCAGGGATCAAACCCAGGTCTCCCACATTGCAGGCAGACGCTTTAACCTCTGAGCCAGTCCTAGGCACCAAAATTAGAAAGCTCAAATTAGCTTCTCAATTTCTAATTTCTCAAATTAGAAAGTTCTCAAGCTCTCCCTATGTCATGCTCTAGTTCATTAACAGAGTCCAAAAGGAATCACAGAATGTTATCTGTTTAACATGTACCCAGCTTCAAATGTATCACAGCTGTCTCATGTCATAAGAGAGACACATTCATTCATTCAACCAAGCAATAATAGTGACTACTCTGTGAGATACAAAGAGGTGGTCCCTGCATACAAACGATTTATTGTTGATATAGAAGACACAAAATTTTACAAAACTCCTTTAAGAGAAATAAGAGTACCAGAGGAATTTAGATTATTTCCAGCTGGGGTGATCTAGGACCGTTTCATGGGTGAGGCAACAGGTGAGTTGAATCTAAAGGGATGAGCATTCAGGAGGCAAGGATTCCAGAAAATAGAAAACTTGTAGGAGAGGCAAAGCAAAAGTGGATCTGATCAGAGTGAAGGAAGGCAGGAATTAAGCGTGGAAAGATGGTAGGCGGACCACAGAGGGCAAAGATCTAAACAAAAACGTGAGGATTCAGCTTAACTTTTGCCATGACTGTTGGATATCACGTGGATGTATTAATATTTGCTCTAGCCAGAAGTCCTCTGGAAGCCAGCACAGAGGATCGAGTCTATATCTTTCCAGAGGAGATATCTCACAGAGACTACTATTGGAAAGCAACCAAGTAGAGAGCAGATTAAAATCTCCAGTTAGTCATCAAATAAGACATAAATGTGTGTGTTGGGGGTGCAGGGGATGGAATTTAAGCTGAAGTTTTCTGTAATTTGCCCATTAACTTTGTGCTGACCCAATCTGATGTAGGTTGAGCAGCTAAGGAGTGGGGTGAAGATGGAGACCAGAGCCCCTGGCCAAACATCAGCACAATCTTAATTAAATGTTATACTAAAAAACAGTGGCTAATGGCAGACAGTTATAGTGGCTTTGCCCAGATGGTTTCTACTAACACGAGTCTTAAACTACTGCAGTCTGTAGGGCAATTTTAATTATTTTTACACTTTTAGATTTCAATTTAAGTTCTCTAGGGTTGATAGACTGGGCAGAAATAATGCAAAAACTCATTAAAATGTATAATAAAAGTGGAGACTAGCCTAGCCTTGCTTAGTAAGCTAGACTATGTGCCTAAACGTTAATTAAAATGATTTATCATGGGGTTTCCCTGGTAGTTCAGTGGTAAAGAACCTGCTTGCCGATGCAGGAGACATGGATTTGAGCCTTGATCAGGGAAGATCCCACATGCCACAGAGCAACTAAACCTGTGTGCCACAACTACTGAGAGCGTGTGTTCTAGAGCCCAGGAGTTGCAACTCCTGAAGCCCCCATATCCTACAGCCTGTGCTCGGCAACCAGAGAAGTCACCACAATGAGAANATGCCACAGAGCAACTAAACCTGTGTGCCACAACTACTGAGAGCGTGTGTTCTAGAGCCCAGGAGTTGCAACTCCTGAAGCCCCCATATCCTACAGCCTGTGCTCGGCAACCAGAGAAGTCACCACAATGAGAAACCCGTGCACTGCAACAATAGTAGCCCCCACTCTCTGCAACTAGAAAAAAGCCTGCACAGCAACAAAGAGCCAGCACAGTAAAAATGTAAATAAACAAATAAAATTATTTCAAAAATGATTGATCAGATCAGGTGAGAGATGCTCGAAAGATAAGAAAGGGCCAGAAAGATAAGATTTTCCAATTTCTGTGCTCACAGAAACTACTCAGGGTGCTTTGAAGACACAAATACATAAAATGAGAAACTGATCTCTATGATGCTAAATGAAATGTTAGAAGGAGTGGCTGATGAACAGGGGATTTTCACTTAATCATACATCTCCTCATGTATTCCCTGGGAAAAACAGGGGAACTTCTTTATGTAATTCTTTTTGCTTTTACTGTGACTAGATGAAAAACCATAGCATATTAAAACTAGATCATCTGATATCTCATTCATTCATTCATTAAATGAATTTATTTTTGCGTGCTGACAGGAACCAGGTTCTGGGTTTACCATGAGGCTTCAGATGGACAAAAGGGACTTACATTCTAGTGAACAGTGCAGACTAAGGGCAAGTAAAAAGAGAGAATAACTACAAACTATGTATGAAAGAGTCCAATGCTCCTGCTGCTGCTAAGTCACTTCAGTTATGTCCGACTGCGTGTGACCCCATAGACGGCAGCCCACCAGGTTCCCCCGTCCCTGGGATTCTCCAGGCAAGAACACCGGAGTGGGTTGCCATTTCCTTCTCCAATGCATGAAAGTGAAAAGTGAAAGGGAAGTCGCTCAGTCATATCCTACTCTTAGCGACCCCATGGATTGCAGCCTACCAGGCTCCTCCATCCATGGGATTTTCCAGGCAGGAGTACTAGAGTGGGGTGCCATTACCTTCTCCGAAAGAGTCCAATAGTGGGCTGAAATAGAGAAGAATAAGGGAAACTTACATGGAGGAGGAGCTCAGAAAGGGAACTGAGGTGCAGCGAAATGAAGGGACCTGTCCAGGGTCATCAGATAGCCAGGGGTGAGGCCAGAGCCACAGTCTCCCGGCTCCAGGGAACTTTGGACTAGGCCACATGCTGTCTGCTCTGACATGAAATCTGCCTTCTGTTCTTTAGCATCTGTGGGGATACTGGATGATTTCTTGGCTAGTTGCTAAAGTACATGGAAGGCTGAGTAGTGGGGAAAGGAGAGGGTCATGGACTAGAGGTGTGCTACGGGCTGCTAGAGGTTTCCAAAAAGCTCACAGAGGGGATGCTGCAAACTTTTAGAGGTCATTGCTCTGTCCTGGAGAAGACCTATCATGTGATGTAATTCTGAGCAATGGAACAGGAGTGAGAGTGTATAGAGGGTGGGTGGGGGGTGCTTCCTGCCTTTTCTCCCATCTCCTTGGGAACTGCTTNCACAGAGGGGATGCTGCAAACTTTTAGAGGTCATTGCTCTGTCCTGGAGAAGACCTATCATGTGATGTAATTCTGAGCAATGGAACAGGAGTGAGAGTGTATAGAGGGTGGGTGGGGGGTGCTTCCTGCCTTTTCTCCCATCTCCTTGGGAACTGCTTGAGGACCTCTTTCCACCGGTTTCCTCCTGCTGGTTTAGGTAGGGGCTGTTTGTCAGCCTTTGGATTAAGTATTAGGTAAAATCAGAGTAAATGAGGCCTCAGCTCAAGCTCAATTCATTCAGCTCAGTATGAATAGAAGGATTAGATTGAAAAAGAGAAATTTCAAACCTATAACATTTTGGAAAAGAAGAAATTGTATTTTCAATACAGATGGGCTAGTGCAGTATTCTCTAATGATGGGTTTTCCATTAATGATTATAATAACTTTGCATACGGTAACTGAAAAAAATGCAGTGACTGAGTCCAGTCCTGCTGTGGTTTCTGGCCTACGCCATTCATTGCTTCACTCATTTGCTCAACAAGTCTTTCTTGCTAATGAGTAGGCATTTGAACTGGGTGGATCCCGGAGGCAGAAATCTGGAAAAAAGGATGTCAGTGCCCTGTAAGGGACTCGCGTCCAGTGGCATCAGCCTTGTTCTGGCTGGAGCAAGATTCCAACGTTTACTAACCTCTTTCTCTTTAGAGGTTAATGGGCAAAATTTGGATGAATTTCAAGGTTCCTGGTGATGAGGATGATGATACTGGCCCTCATTGACTGAACACTTCCCATGTCCCAGACCTTGTTCTAAGCTCTTTGCGGCTATTGAGAGAATAAACGTTATGCTTAATTTTATACAAGGCTGTAACTGTAAAAATGGGATTTGAGCTCAACCAGACACTGTGCTGATGACATCTTTCAATCTGCTGGGTTAACAGACTATTAAGAATTCCTGGAGCAACTGGGAAAGCATCACATTTTTAAGAGCAAAACTTTGGAAAGTACAGAGAAACCAACTTAATTTTTTCCTACAGTATGCTTGAACCCCTTCTGAGGAGGTAGCTTCTATGTAGGGCAGGGCCCCTGACTTTTCTGGTTATCTGTAGATAAGGAAAGGCTTTCTAGTTACTGGTTGTCACAAACATATATTACTTCAAAAATAAAAGTATCCATAAAATTGAGTTGCCATANAACCAACTTAATTTTTTCCTACAGTATGCTTGAACCCCTTCTGAGGAGGTAGCTTCTATGTAGGGCAGGACCCCTGACTTTTCTGGTTATCTGTAGATAAGGAAAGGCTTTCTAGTTACTGGTTGTCACAAGCATATATTACTTCAAAAATAAAAGTATCCATAAAATTGAGTTGCCATATGATATAGCAATCTCACTCCTGGAGTATATCCAGGAAATTTTTCATTCAAAAAGATACATGAATCCTTATGTTCACAGAAGCATTATTCACAATAGCCAAGACATGGAACTAGCCTAAATATCCATCGACAGATGAATCAAGAATACGTACAATGTACTATTATTCAGCCATAAAAGGGATAAACTAACGCTACTTGCAGCAACATGGATGGACCTAGAGGTTATCATACTAAGTGAAATAAGCCAGAAAGAGAAAGACAAACACCATATAATATCATTTATATGTGGAATCTAAAGTAAGACACAAATGAACTTATCTATGAAACAGAACAGAATCATGGACATAGATGGGTGGTTGCCAAGGGGGAGGGGTTAGGGGAAAGGATGCAGTAGGCGGCTGGGNAAGTGAAATAAGCCAGAAAGAGAAAGACAAACACCATATAATATCATTTATATGTGGAATCTAAAGTAAGACACAAATGAACTTATCTATGAAACAGAACAGAATCATGGACATAGATGGGTGGTTGCCAAGGGGGAGGGGTTAGGGGAAAGGATGCAGTAGGCGGCTGGGGTTAGCAATGCAACCTGGTATATAGAGTGGATAAACAACAAGGTCCTTCTGTATCGCACAGGGAACTATATTCAATATCCTGTGATAAGTCATAATGCAAAAGACATGAAAAAGAATGTATATATATGTGTGACTGAATCACTTTGTTCTACAGCAGAAATTAACATGACATTGTAAATCAACTGTACTTCAATAAAATAAATTTTAAAAAGAATAAAAGTATCTAGTCATGGTTGTTAGTTAAAACTCTAAATTTCATTCAAAGTTCTTTCTGGCAGCTCCAGATTGTGCCAGGCCTGGAAGCTGTAGTGTTGGCTTCTTCTTGGAAGCAGATTTTTTTTTTCTTAAAGCATTTGAGGGCAACAAAGGGATA
Organism: Neotragus moschatus; assembly: GCA_006410615.1. Taxonomy (NCBI): domain Eukaryota; kingdom Metazoa; phylum Chordata; class Mammalia; order Artiodactyla; family Bovidae; genus Neotragus; species Neotragus moschatus. The sequence continues at coordinate 2,427,676 of SJYA01003118.1, forward strand.
GAGGATTAAGAGTCAGATTGGCACCGGAAATCCCTAAAGATGGCAGGATAGCCTCACTGTGCTTGTTCACAGAGGCATCTGTCTCTGATCACAGTTGCCCTGAAGGGGGACAGGCGTGTCTCAAGGCTCTGCTGGGAGTGTGATTTGTTGCTAACAGTCCCCCAAAAGGATGTCAACCCAGCAGATATAATCTAAGAAGCCAGAGTAAAAAGGGAAGCAAGTGTAACGGTGAAAATGCTCTAAAACCCCCTACACTCCGTCTTCACATGAAGCTGTGTGTGTGTGTGTATGCCTATGGACATGCGTGCAGTTCAACATTTGTCCTATGGTTCCTGCTAACTTTCATTTCTGAAGATAAACATGCATTAGAGTTAACTCAGAAACGCCTAGTTCTTTGTCTTTTTCAAATATTTATGAAGAATTCCAAGTAGTGCCCACAAATTTTCAAGCATTATAAGTCCCATTGTAAGCGCTCAGTAAATATTCACTAAATCAACTAATGAACAGGAAGTTTGCTCAAAGGCAGGAAGTTGATAATGGGCTGGATGGCATTTAGGGACCCTGCCTTTATTCCTGTGTCTTGCTGCCTCTATTTGTCCTTCCCTCCGCTTTCTCTACTTGGCTAAGTCAACACCTGTGCACCCTTAGAGGTTGCCTGTGAATGTCAGCTCCTATAACTGCAGGATGAAAAATGCCCTTTTCTAGGCTCACCCAGCTTGCATACAGGCCAAGGACTGCTGTACAAAACACACTGTAATAGTGAGTTGTCTGCATTTCATGGCTGCTGTTCCAGGCTCTCGTGTCTCATTCATCTCTTTTCCCACGGTGCCCAGCACAGGGCCCTCCCAGGGAGGGTTAGTAATGGGTTTGAGTGAATAAATCCTACCGTCTATTCATCAGATACTAACTGTACACAGTGTCTTCCTCTAGCTGACTCAAGACTCTGTTTCTGATAAATTTCTGCCATCTTTTTCATTCTATAGGTAGGGTAGACCTTGCATTGGGCAACAGCTCCCAACACCTTGACTGGGGTGCCTGGCATGGCTCCCCAGTGTTGCCACTCCGTTGGAGAGACTGGGACAGAATCAGAGCCCTCAGGGGCCTTGGCATCACCAATTATTAGACACAGAGAAGTTCTCTTGGTCCCTCGTTTGAGAGTTTGAGTTGAGGAGCTGACAGGACCACCTAAAATTGTATTCTGCAGCATAGAGAAAGGCCCACTCATGGGGCTTCCAAAATCGTTGTCCAGAAATTGTGCTGCTTTTCTCTTGAGTAGGAGCAATCTTCACGAAGAAGACAAGCTGTTGCTGGTCTGACCTGAGCCCTTTTAGACAGTCTGGGGTGCTTCCATTTTTAGAGACTTTTGAGTTATTAATTAACAGTGAAATGCCAAGAGTTTCCAGGCAAAGAGGTGAATGCATTCAACGCATAGAATGGCAATATGATTGTACCATTACCAAGGATCTATTTTTTTAAAGACAATGACTTCATAATATAGTAGTGGAGGGTAGGGATCCTGGAGCTCAGACAGCCTGAGTTCAAATCCTAGCATTGTGCTCTCATGAGTTGTGTGACCTCAGGTATGTTATTTAGTCTTTCCATACCTTAGCTTCTAGTCTAGACAAATGGGCATAGCCTTTAGGGTTTTTGTGAAGATGAAATGTAAGTCTCACATAAGTCCCTAGACTCATAATGGTATGCTCTGTATACATATCGGTCATTATTATCATCTTAGTGCGCTCTACACGATGTCATCTAGCAAGAGGATGCTAATTTAAAGTTTCATCTTAAATATCATTTTCTTTCACTCTTGTGAGGGGATCTCACTGACTGCATGTATTTCTCTTGAAGATCATTTCAAAATTCTAAGTTTGAAGACCTTTGTGGATGAGGCCTGGACCAGCTGGTCTCTCGATGCCCCTTGTGAAATGGGCTGCCTGCCCCTGCTTCTGAGTGTGGTAGGTACCCCACTGAAAACATTCCCTCCCCGTCCCTAGTGGTGCACGCCCAGCCTCAGGACTGGGGTTATTGCCAGGCTTCCATAATGACAATTTAGTGACTGGGGGCTGGTGGGCAGTGGGGCCATGCAGATGCATTGGTGGTTGGATTCAATTAATTAATTATTTGGCTGACCACAGGGTGTGGCTTTTGAAAGAGCAGCTGCTGTTCTCTCTCTGGCTCAAGTTAAAGTGCTCGCTTATTTAGTTGGCATGGAACAAGTTCTCCACTACTAATAAACTCACTGGCACAATGCAAAGAGCTCCAGCACCAGTACTTGGAGTACTCAGGGAGGGCTGGGCAAATCTTCTTCCCTAGTTATCGTTCTGACTGTCACCATCCAACTAGAGTGATGTGCAGTCTCTACCTGCATTCCGTATAGGATTTACTGTCACCTCAATGGCACCCCACTCCAGTACTCTTGCTTGGAAAATCTCATGGATGGAGGAGCCTGGTAGGCTGCAGTCCATGGGGTCGCTAAGAGTCGGACACGACTGAGCGACTTCACTTTCACTTTTCACTTTCATGCATTGGAGAAGGAAATGACAACCCACTCCAGTGTTCTAGCCTGGAGAATCCCAGGGACGGGGGAGCCTGGTGGGCTGCCGTCTATGTCACACAGAGTCGGACACAACTGAAGCGACTTAGCAGCAGCAGCAGCAGCTGCTGTTTTAGCAAGAGGCTAGTATGTAGGAAGAGAGTCATCCAAGTGGCCTGGAGGCTGAGAGTGGGCGCTCTGACTTCTGAGGTCACACTGAGCTGTGCGGTGACCTTGACAACGGCCCCACCATCATCAGGGCTCAAATGCTGACACCAAGGCCCTGTATTAGATGCCTGCCCTGCATCCTTCTGAATCTTGGCCATGTTCCAGTGCCACCAATTATCTCTTGCCTAGCAGCAGGGAGGTGGCAGTCACCATGCAGAGGAGTGGGAGTGGCTGCTTGGCACTTCTGGGCCTGCGATGCTGGGAGCAGGGCTACAAAATCCCTACCACTCTTCCCAGTAGCAGAGGAAGTGGCACCTTGGGAGCGTGAAGGCATGAAGTGCAAATGAGAGGAAGGAGCTTATTTTCAGATAAACATTCCAAATCATTCCAATGGCTGTAAGCAGATATTTTAAACCAAAGCCTTCTGGGATTCTGGCTGGCAGGCATCATTTACCACCAGCTGGCATGCCATTACCCTTCACCTCTAGGCATGGTCACCTGGTGAGTTTGAGCATGGGATGCAAATTATTTTGCTGGTTTCTCTTCCTGCAGGAAAAATGACCCAGTAGCATGTAATGTCAGTAGCATGTCTGTGTGCCTTGTATTTCTCACGTGCTTTGCCTGAAGTGAGCAATGTGCATTACCCATCACCTGGGGAGGAACAGCACTTGCTGGGTCCTTAGTCTCTGTGGTCATCTAGCTGAGAACACACTATCACTGAGCCCTAGTCCCCATACTTGAGACCTCACTTCTTCTCAGCTCCAGTCCTGGCTCCTGCTTGAATCTGTGTTCCAAACGATTCATTTCCTAACTGAGGATTGTCCACAGGAACATCCCAAGAGGAACAGAAGAAGCATGCATGTTCAATGAGCCAGGTTAGCTTCCCAAATGGGGTCAAAGGTTACTTGCAGGCTCCTATGAGTCTAGGTTCAGGCAAATTGTTATTTTAAAAAATTGTACCAGTTATTTGATGCACAGTGTTAGAGCAGGAAGAGTCAGAGAGCTCACCCAGGGAACAGCATCTTTGAGATCTTTCTCGGCTACAACCATCTGCAGGGCACTCACCATTTAATGCAGGGCACTCCTCATTTGTAAAAAGGCTTCACGCTCCCCAGAGCTCTCCAGGTGATCCAGGCATCGAAGTGCCAGGCCTTCGTGATGAGGCCCCCACCTCTTGCAGTGACCTCACCTTCTCCCCATATTTCTACCACATCATGCTGCTTCACGTTCTCCCAGAATGCCCCGGGCTCGCTCTTTGCACCCTGTCACCCCCTACTCAGATTTTCCCCTAGACACTTTTTAAGTTTTAGGACTTGCTCGGGCATCACCTCCTCTAGGAAGCTTCCCTTCCTCCCTCGGCCCTGATCAAGTGTCCTCTCCTGTGCTCCCCTGCACCCCAGTGCTCCCACACTGGCCCGCATAGGCCCTTGCCTCGTATAATTCGTTCAGTGGCCCTGGGGCCATCTAGAGAGGAGGGCTCACCTTTTCATCTGTGTAGCTTCCCTGGGCTGAATCAGTTCAGTTCAGTCGCTCAGTTGTATCCGACTCTTTGCAACCCTGTGGACTGCAGCACGCTAGGCCTCCCTGTTCATCACCAACTCTTNAATTCGTTCAGTGGCCCTGGGGCCATCTAGAGAGGAGGGCTCACCTTTTCATCTGTGTAGCTTCCCTGGGCTGAATCAGTTCAGTTCAGTCGCTCAGTTGTATCCGACTCTTTGCAACCCTGTGGACTGCAGCACGCTAGGCCTCCCTGTTCATCACCAACTCTTGGAGCTTGCTCAAACTCATGTCCATCGAGTTGGTGATGCCATCCAACCATCTCATCCTCTGTCATCCCCTTCTCCTCCTGCCTTCAATCTTTCCCAGCATCAGGGTCTTTTCCAAGGAGTCAGTTCTTCGCATCAGGTGGCCAAAATATTGGAGTTTCAGCTTCAGCGAGTCCTGGACTGAATAAATGAGTGAAATAACTTTCCCTACAGATCTATTGAAAAGTTTTTAAGCACACTCATATTTATTACTTCCTGTGTATCAGTTTTGGGGTTGGGGAAAAAATGTAGTACCTATACACTGTACCTATAAAAGTCCTTGGGACACTGGGAAAGGTCTCGTGGGATTTTTTTTCCCCTGTGATATGCCTTTCGTATTATCAGATGGTTATTGATTTTTTTCTTTATTGCACACTAGGTGGTGGTGGTGGTGTAGTTGCTCAGTTGTGTCTGACTCTTGCGTCCCCATGGACTGTAGCCCGCTAGGCTCCTCTGTCCATGGGATTCTCCAGGCAAGAAAACTGGAGTTATTTCCTTCTCCAGGGGATCTTCCCGACCCAAGGATTGAACCCGGGTCTCCTGCATTGCAGGCGGACTCTTTACTGACTCAGCCCCGGGGAAAGCCACCAGGGGTGCACACTGGGAGGAGTACCTTACGATTACAGCTGTTTAGAATGTCTGCTAGGGCATATTTTGGGCTTCCCTTGTGGCTCAGCTGGTAAAGAATCCACCTGCAATGCAGGACACCTGGGTTCGATCCCTGGGTTGGGAAGATCCCCTGGAGAAGGGAAAGGCTACCTACTCCAGTATTCTGGCCTGGAGAATTCCTTGGGGTCACAGAGTTGGACACAACTGAGTGACTTTCACTTTACTCTCACTTTAGGGCATATTACCCCAGTGTTTGGATTGGGGCTTGAACCACTTTAGTATCAGAAAGCCCTTGTAATTGGGTAAATATAACAGTTATAGCTAATTTCACGGAAAAGGCAATGGCACCCCACTCCAGTACTCTTGCCTGGAAAATCCCATGGACGGAGGAGCCTGGTAGGCTGCAGTCCATGGGGTTGCTAAGAGTCGGACACAGCTGAAGCGACTTAGCAGCAGCAGCAGCTAGTTTTAGCTACATGTAATAGAAATCACCTTATACCATTATTTATTCCTTAAACTACATTAGAGTTACTTATTCCTGCCTCATATAAAAGAAGCCTGGAAGCTGGCTGGCATCTTCCATTTCCTAGCAGTGAGACCTTGGTTAAGTTAAGAACTTCTAAACCCTTCAGGTAACTGTAAATTAAAAATAATGTTGTCATAGTGCTTTTGTGAAACTCTCATGTAATAGGCCCTGGCCTTGCTCTGAATAAGTATTCAATAAATGTTAGAAAAAAAGAAAACTACTTTATTTCTGCTAGCTGTTTGCTCTATCAGTGCCCCTTTAGGTATGCTGCTTTTTAGTAGCATTGATAAACTTTCAGAGGATGTATAGTTTCAGATGTTAGCTCCATGCATCCCTGCGCTACCATTTTTGTTAACATTTGTTTTAACCATTGAGACGAACCCTGAGTCTCCTGTCCTCAGAGACTCTTGTAGAGGCAATGCTTCTTGTGGAGAAGATATTGCAAGAGTCAGAATGTGGCTCAGTTGCTATGCTGCTTATACATTTAGGTAGCACAGAAAAAAATTAAAACGAATCATGCAGAAGAAATCACAGTTTTGGACTTAAGCCTACTTTGAGCTCAGAATGTTAATAACTTGCATGCAATGAATATAATCCCCTAAATACAATAGTTGATGAATTACTTTATATGCACATTTTAAATGCAACGTATTTGCGACCCCATGGACTGTTGCCCACTAGGCTTTTCTGTGATGGAATTCTCCAGGCAAGAATACTGGAGTTAGTGGCCATTCCCTTCTTCAGGGGATCTTCCTGACTCAGGGATCAGACCCAGGTCTCCCGCATGGCAGGGAGATTCTTTACTGTTTACAGTCCAAGCTGCCAGGGAAGCCCAAATACAAAAGTTGATGAATTATTTTATATACACACTTTAAATGCAACGTATTTAGTTATGATTGGGAAACAGCCTTAAACTATTTTTGTTTGCTGAGTTTTTAGCAACTGAAAGATATAAAACAGTTACAAGTGGAAAGACTACTGCAACTGCTCTGTATTTTTAGCCCATAACCAAACCACAGAAGTCTCAAGATACTTAAACAAATACCAAACAATAGCTTTCAAGTTAAGAATTATATGTTTTGGGTGGGGAGGTGGGAATAACTGCTTTGGCTTAAAATACTCAACAGTTGGGAGTGATCACAGTTAGAAGACAGCAGCTCCTAAGGCAATCTGTATCTAAAAAGGGAAATCCAGCCAGGAAGCAAACTGATTCCTCACTCACATCGTCACACTGTTCAGCTGAAGATGGTCCCATTAGAAGCTGTTGAGGCCATTTTTACCATTTCATAAGGGAAATCATTTGGTAATATGAATGACGTTTTCATCTTCTTATCTGGGATGAATGATAACTTATGAAATGTCTTTCCTTTTTTATTTTTAAAATATTTTAAAGATTTTTTTAAATGTAGACCATTTAAAGTCTTTATTGAATTTGTTATAATATTGCTTCTGTTTTGTTTTGGTTTTTTGGCAGTGAAGTATGGGGAATCTTAGCTCCCTGATCAGAAATCAACCCCACACCGCCTGAGTCAGGAGGCAAAGTCTTAACAACTGGACTGTCAAGGAAGCCCCATGTTCTCCCCTTTTAAAACATGAGCCTCTGTATCCCAATCCAAAACAGACACCTTTCTGTATCATCTACAGCCCACCAGTCCAGAGCCAGGGGAGCAGAAAGAGTGGAGGGCACTACAAACACAGATGTATGATCTTTCCTGGTATACCAATCTCACTGTTAATTTTCATTTAACACATCATTCCTCTGAAGGCATGGGGCACAACGCCCTGGAAAACTGCAGGCAGGGAGCAAGAAGGAGGCACTCACTCTCCCTTGTTGCTCAGGAACCCAGGCTCGTCCAGCATGGAATTACAAGTGACCCCACCATCTGTGTCTATGGGGAGGCTTCTGTCATGCACGGACCACGNTCATCTGCATATCTGAGGTTATTGATATTTCTCCCGGCAATCTTGATTCCAGCTTGTGTTTCTTCCAGAAGCCTGAACCATATGTGATTATCGAGCATTTGAGATGTGCTATAACATACTCACTGGACTTCCAAGATAGTGTAAGAAAAGAATGTAAAATGTATGGTTTTTTTTTTTTTTTTTTAACGGTGGCTACCTATTGCCACTGGATTAAATAAATATATTAAAAGTACCTTCATCTGCTTAGTTTTACTTTTAAAATTCAAAGTTCTATCTGTGGCTCACATTGGTTTTGATGGGAAGCAATGATTTGGAATATCCCACATCTGGGTCTGTCTCCTCAAAAAGGAGATTCTGCCTAGTACTGAGAGGGATGGTTTCCTGAATGTTTAAATACATGATGAATTCTCTAACCTGGGGTTCAGAGAGCAAGATTTTGGTACCGCAGCTGGAAGCGTCATCCAAGGGAAGCGGACAAGCCCTTCACAGGCCTGTCCCCACAGGGGACGGATCTAAATGTCACCACCCTCTAAGAGCATTCACGTGACCTCCACTTCATGCTGTGGTTCTGGTTCTGTGAACCATCCTGTAATTCCGTTTTCAGATGACCTTCGGGGTTTCTGTGACTACTTCCACAGAGCGAGAAACTGGCTAGTTAAGCCAAGTGATGTGCTTGGGAGGGGTGATATTTCTGAACTTCAGCTTAACAGATTGGAAGGTTAATGATGAGGGCATGCATTTCCCACTGGAGATGCTTTGCATTTTTATTTCTCTCCCGGTCAAAGATCCCCCTCTAACTAGGTCAGTAGTTTTCAGATATGTTCTGTGGGACCCACAGCTTCAGCATCACCTAGGAACTTGTAAGAGATGTAAATTCTTAGGCCTCACCCCAGATCTAACTCATGAATCAGAAAGCGGGGGTGTGGCCCAGCACTCAGTGTTTGATGAGCCCTCCAGATAATCCTGCTGCTAGCTCAAGTTTGAGAAACATTAATTTAAAGTGATAGTTTTCTTAACTAATAGATCTTCAAGATGTACCCAGTAGTTTTTTTTTGTTTGTTTGTTTTAAAGGCTTATCCTGTTTACTATGTCTTGAAAGGGAATGCAGGGATCATTTTTAGATTTATAAATAAATGTGATGTCGTGTTTCTCACAGGTTTTGGAATGAGTAAAACTTTGAACAAATCATAAATATAAGTGTCTGGAGGCAGTTCTTTCGGGGTAAGAGTTTCCTTAGCTTACCTCTTCCAGACCTCACCGCTGAGCCCCATTCACTGGAGCTTGCCTGGCCCTTCCTGACTGCTCACGGTCTCTGCTTGCCATCTCTCATTCTGACTCCCGTCTCTGAGTTGGTGTTCTTTATCTTCCCAGACAGCTGTTCTCGCTTCCTCACTTTTAATCATTGCGAGCAGTTCCATCTTGTAAGGCTTTCTTCCACTCCTAGGCTCTTAATAAGCCTGTGCTCAACTCTGCGTGCGTGCGTGGAAGTGCTTCAGTCCTGTTCGACTCTTTGCGACCCTATGGACTGTAGTTTGCCGGGCTCCTCTGTCCATGGGATTCTCCAGGCGAGGATACTGGAATGGGTTTCCATGACTTCCTCCAGGGCATCTTCCTGACCCAGGGATCAAACCTACATCTCATGTCTCCTGCTTTGGTAGGCGGGTTCTTTACCACTAGCGCCACCTGGGAAGTCAGGGATCGACTGCAGATATCCAAATCCGGTTCTTCTTCCAAGGCACAGATTCTACAATTCCACTCTTGAAATCTGACAGTTTCAGCCAGCAGCACTGAGGAGAACGGGTGGCCCCTTCCATCACTGAACTCTTGGGAACCTGCAGAGGTGCCAGGCATGAGGGCAGTGGGCCAACCTCTTTGTTTACTGATCGATTCCACCCCAGGGGACTGACCATTGCCCCCAGGGACTCTGAGTGCTCTTAGGATTCCTTTGACTGCTGATAAAAAGTCATGGCTCAGATGAGGCCCTCCCCTCAGCAGAGCCTCTGAACCCTGGGGTTAAAGATTAGGTGGGACAGGGCGAGGGTATTACTGGACCTGAAAACAGATGCTTTGCCCTTTCCAACTCCTTCATAGGCAGGCATCATACAATGTGTATGGAGCTTAAGAGCTTACAAGACACCTCAAATTTCATCCATTACAATGCATTCCACCTCTTTGATGGAGAAGGCAGTGGCACACCACTCCAGTACTCTCGCCTGGAAAATCCTGTGGATGAAGGAGCCTGGTAGGCTGCAGTCCATGGGGTCGCTAAGAGTCGGACACGACTGAGCGACTTCACTTTACTTTTCACATTCATGCATTGGAGAAGGAAATGGCAACCCACTCCCGTGTTCTTCCCTGGAGAATCCCAGGGATGGGGGAGCCTGGTGGGCTGCTGTCTGTGGGGTCGCAGAGTCGGACACGACTGAAGTGACGCAGCTGCAGCAGCAGCCACCTCTTCGAGAGGGGAGCAAAGAGTTCTATAGCTGAGATAACAGGTCTGGAAGGTTGCCATCTTTCCCTGAGTGACTCAACCAAGAAAAAGCAAAATTGGATTTACAGCCAGGTTTTATTGCAACTTGACGTTTAGTTTACTGACTCCTCCTTGCTAAAAGGATAAAATCCGACACTAAAAAACCTCATGGAACAATCTTAATGCCTTTATTCAGTGAAGATTTGACACAACACATGCATTTATGGACATCACACTTGAGTTCAGTTTACAAGTGGCAGTCACATCGATTACTTTACTGGTGTCTATAATGACCATATGTAAGGTCATCCTCAAACTCAAGGAGGATGGGTAAACTGCTCAAGGTTACATGGCGTGAGTGTCATCCAGTCCTTTTCACAGCAGAACCTTTGTTCACTATGTTTGCTGTTTGCTGTAAATTCTAAACTGCAAAGAAAGGAGGTGAACGCAGTAAAGCAGGCATCCCCAAGTCATTGCTGCCTAGAAATACAGTTGCCTGGGCTTCTTCCACCCCTTCCATGAACTCTCTGAGGAGCTACAAGTGGGAGCAAATGCTCCTGACTGGCTAAGGGTGGGAAACACTGTGCTGTGGCAAGATGCACGCAGAGTACTGCAATTTATTGCCTGTAATGCCTCGATTTTTTGGTTGTTGTTTCCTTTTTTGGATATTTTAGGTGGGTTTTGGGGGAAGGAGGTCATTGAGAAAACTTGACCACTAGATCTCTTTCTTTGATCACATGGCTTGTAGTCTCTTTGTTCTTTGACAAGGGATTGAATCCACGGCCTTGGCGGTGAGAGCTTGGAGTCCTAACCACTGGACCACCGGGGAATTCCTTTGACCACCAAATCCTTTAGTTTATTCTTAAAGCACAATTTTCTAACCAAACGAGGTTTGGCTTCCCTGGATAGTAACAGGACCTGTAATTAAATTTCATCTGGTGAAACACTAACCTGGTTAAGATAATTCTAGATTCAAGTTCCATCCTCTGTGGGACAGCTTTCTTTTCTGTCTTCCAAATTCTGTGTAGTTCTAAGAGTCACAGTTCTTTTGAACACAGACATCACTTGTTAAGTTGTTTCTTAAATATTCCTCATTAGGGATTCCTATTGTCAGAAGACTCTAGAATTTTCAACCAGTATCAGCATTATCTGGGAGTTGGAAATGCAGACCCTCAGACTCTGTCTCAGCTACACTGAGCCAGAATCTGCACTCAACAAGACACCCTGTGATTCACACGGACATTAACATCTGAGAAGCACTGGTTTGGGATGCCTTTTCTGTTAGTCATAGTTACAACCTACTGAGTATCCACTGTCTCTCAAGGGAGGTAACTTTAAATTTTAAAAATCTAGTCCTCACAACAACTCTGCTGGGAAAGGATTATTTTCCTTAGTCTACAAAAGAGGAAACTGGCTCTGAGAGATTTATGCTTACCTAATTAGTTGTTAGCTAATGACTGAGATGGAATTAAGACCATGTTTGTCTATTCCTTCTTAGAACAATTGGCTTAATATTTTTTTCTCTCCTTTCTCCAGGCCTGTCAGTAAAGTCAGGTTTTTTTCCCCCTCACAATCTCTCCAGGTCTTTTTCAAGGCATGATGGCGAAGAAACAAGCAATAGATAAAAAAACAAACAAAAAAAAACTGTATGTCAAACTTTTGTGGGTAAAAATTCTATTAACAAAATTAAAAGTGAAAGTCGCTCAGTTGTGTCCAACTCTTTGTGACCCCCACAGACTATACAGTTCATGGAATTCCCCAGGCCAGAATACTGGAGTGAGTAGCTTTTCCCTTCTCCAGTGGATCTTCCCAGACCAGGTTTGAACCCACGTCTCCCGCATTGCAGGTGGATACTTACCAGCTGAGACACGAGGAAAACCCAACAATGCTGGAGTAGGTGGCCTATCCCTTTGCCAGCAGATCTTCTCGACTCAGGAATTAAACCAGGGTTTCCTGCATTGCAGGCAGATTCTTTACCAAGTGAGCTATCAGTGAAGCCCAACAAAATGAAAAACCTGGCACAAATACATATTTTTGGAAATATATTTGTAACATATATGACAAAAATGTTAATAACTCTAACATAAAAAAATTTTTATAACTCAATGAAATTACTTCGGCAGAAAAGATAGAGGAAAAAATAATAGAAAAAGGACCAATAAACATGAAAAATTTCAACTTCTCTAGTAATCAAAAGTATAAAAATGGAAATATTTTTTCATCCCTCAAATTAGCAAAGGAGTAAAAGATAAAATCTAGTGTAAGTGAGAATGGGAGACAATAGATTCTCAACTATTTCTATTATTAAAAATGATGTTTAGAAGAATATTTAAGGAAAAGGAATAATGGGTACCATATATTGGTAAGAAAGACATATGGAAAATGTATTAATAATCCTATTATTTTAAGGTGAAAATTTTTTCTATACTCTGTATAAAAAAAAAACTCAGGATAATAAACACCAAAATGTTAACAAGGTTTAATTTTGAATAGAAAATAGCCTTCACTGTTTTTAAAATGGAAGTTTCCCGTCTTCAAAGAGAGGCAAAGATCAGTCGCTCTTGTAACTTTAATTTCTCTATAAAAAAACTTAGTAGAAGATGGGAAAATTGACTGACTGCTGACTGATTTTTCTCTTAGGGAAACTTCACTTCCAGTTAAAATTTTAATTACTGGTTCATTATTATCAATAAGCAATCATGCCTGGAAGGATGGGGCTCCTCTATTAATGAAATATGAAACTTTATTTCTAGCTCAAAATAAAGAAATAAAATTAAGCATCAGACAAATGTACCCGAAGAGTATTAAACCACCTGCAGCCCAATCCTGAAAATTAACCATAGGATAGTTTCTTTCACTGTCAGGCCAAGTTCTATGGTATTCTTCCTACAAGAGTGCTGTCTATGGCATGTTCCTCCCTCTCCCCATATCATTCAGCTATCTTCATCACCTTCCAAAGGGATCCTCAGTAAACCACTCATGAAATGAACAAAGAGAAACTTTCTTCCAAACTGTTTATATCTCCTTACCCTACTTAGCTTTTCTTCATAGCACGCGTCTTCAGCTTTGCCTAATTGTTATAAATGAAAAATTGTACTGAACTGTTTATCCTCTCCCCTCCCCACTAAAATGTAAGTTCCCTGAGGACAGGGACATTGTCCACTGTGTTCTCCACTCTGTCTCCAGAACCTAGTGGGATGACTGGCATAGTGGATACTCATTAACTATTTGTTGAATGAACGAATATGAAAAGAACTGAGCCTTGTGAGTATCACTCAATCCAAGAAGGATTTTGTAACCCTGGGTATGCTGGGGTGGCTTTGGAAACCCAAGACAATGGGGGCTTTGTTTAGACCATTCACCTCTACCTGGAAGATAGCCCCAAACTTCGTTGCAAACACTAATTTATACTTGTTGCCACCAACAAATATAAAAGCAAACATAATTTAAAATATAGGTAACAAGACGCCTTTTCTATATCTGACCAGACATTTTATTGTTACTGTTTAGTAGACTTGGGGCAAAAAGAGAGATGCAGCTGAAGCCTTTTTGCTGTAAAAGGAAAAAAAGCCACTAGTTGTTTGCTGCCAGGAGTAGTAATGCAATTGTAATTTAGTATTTGGAAAGTTTTCACCTAGGAAGTCAGAGCTTTTTTTAGTTTTTTTTCTTTTTTGAAGTTTTTTTTTTTTTTTAAATTAATGGACTTTCTTTTTCAGAGCAGTTTTAAGTTTATAGAAAAATTGAGCAGAAAGCATGGCGTCCCTATATCCCCCCATTCTCAGTTTCCTTTATTGTTAACATCTCACACTGATGTGGTACATTTGTTACAACTGATGAACCAATATTGATGTATTATTAATAGCTAAAATCCACAGCTTACATTAGGGTTCACTCTTTGTGTTGTGCATTCTATAAGTTTAGCCAAACGATAATAAAAAAAAAGTGATCCTTGTACATGGGAGAGGAGTTGAAAGAAGTAAATAACATAAAATTGAGGGTAGTATGTTGTTCATCTAGTTCTTCCTTCTATCTCCAAGTCCAAAACTAGACTAAAAGTCCATACACGCGTGAATGGATAAACAGGTTGTGGTACACCCATATAATGGAATACTATTCTGCAATAAAAAGGAACAAACGACTGAAACATGCAACAGCCTGGATGCATTTAAAAAGCAATATGTAGAGTGATACGGCCATCTACAAAAGCCTACAAACCGTATGACTTTGGAACATGGTATTCTGCTTGGCAGAACAAAGCCTCACGCTTTGTGACTAAGTTTCTAGTCACCCAAAACTTAAAACTATAGTAAATAGCATCCAATAAAAAACTACTAGGCATTTCAAGGAGAAGAAAAATGTGACCTGTGACCAGGAGGAAAAAGCACTCAATAGAAATAGATCCAGAAATGATAGGGATGATAAAAAGAGCAGGCAAAGATATCGAAACCACTAATATCAATATGTTCCAGCATTTGAAGGAATACATGAGGATAGTGAGAAGAGAAACTGAAGATACGCAAAGAACAACAAATAGGACTTCTAGAGGTGAAAAATACGATACCTGAAATGAAAGATTCACTAGAGGGACTAACAAGATGTTAAACATTGCAGAACAGAAGATAATCAGCTAAGTGATTAAGTGCTGGTGAGGATATGGAGGAAAGAGAACCTTTGTGCACTTTTGGTGGAAAAATAAATTAGTGTAGACACTGAGGAAAACAGTATGGAAGATCCTCAAAAAATTAAAAATAGACTACCATACAATTGAGGAATTTCACTTCTGGATGTTTTTACAAAGAAAACAAAAACACAAATTTTCAACATTGTTCAGAATAGCCAAGGTAGTGTGTGTATATATATACATACATATATGTATAGCTATACTATTTAGCATATATGTGTGTTCAGCCATACATACATGTTTATTTAGCCATAAAAAGAATGATATCTTGTCATTTGTGATAACAAGGATGGACCTTGAGTGTATTATGCTGAATAAAATAGATCAAAGACAAATACCCTATGATTTCATTCATATATATGGAATCTAAAAACTAAAACAAGTGAACAAACACAATAAAACAGAAACAGATCTGTAGAGACAAAAAACAAACAGGTGGTAGCCAGAGGAAAGGGGCGTAAGGAAGATGACTAAAATAGGTGAGGGAGATAAAGAGGTACAACTTCCAGTCAAAATGAATGGAATCACAGGAATGAAATAACCAGCATAGGAAATATAATCAAGAATATTATAATAACTTTGAATGGTGACAGATGGTAACTATCCTTATCGTGGCGATCATTTTGTAATGTATGGAAATATACAAATACAAATTATAAGTCATTACGTTGGATCTAACAGATCTATAGTGTTATATAGATAATTTAAAAAGGCATAGATTAAAAGTTAAGTGATTTTAAAAATATACCATGAAAAAACTAATCATAAGAAAGCTTGAGGGGCTATATCAATATCACTATCCAACGCAGTAAACTTCAGAACAAGGACATGGTATCTCCAAAGATTAGCAAACTGTATCCTGAGTGGTATGTAGGTACCTGTTTTTGCTTCCCTAATTCTTGTGTGATTCCCTCTCCTTTCTAGAAGCTAGAGAAGCTACATGGGTGTCTCATGGCATCCGCAGGCATGTCTCATTGGATCACAGGCTTGTCTGATTATCCATACTGTCTGTGCTGTTGACGTCACTCCCCCTTGGGTTGTGACTCATGCTCTTGATTTGATCTGCCCCTGGCCGTTGCACACTCTCCTGAGGCTGCTACCTTTGCAGCCTGCTTCCTGCCCCTGCAGCCTGCTTCCTGCCGTTTGCTCTGGAAACCCTAGCCGAGCACCAACAGAACATTGCCACCATTGCTCTCTCATTCAGGGCAGGCTCTCACAATTTCACCCAAGGACAGGTGGACTAGGAAATGACTTCTTTTGGGAATTAGGTTCTGTTAGAGGGGTTGCATAGCAAGGGAGCTTGGTGTCACAACTCTTTGTGTTACACCTTCCCTCCAGTGGAGGGTGCTGGAGAGGGATGAGTACAACTACCAGCTGCCATGCCATGCCTGAAATCATTTCTCCCCTCTCCCCTCAGGTCCTGTCGCCAAGACCCACACATGAGGTTTGACTCTTTCTTTTCTTATGGTGGATTTTCTCCTGGAGACCCCACAATTCCCTCCCGTATTGTGATTTGACCCCGTGAGTCCCCGACACTCATCACCCCACTCACAACAATGTCCACTGTCCATGCCTTTGTGTGCCTGACACTGTTGGATTTCATTTCATAGGAGTCCCACTTAATTGATGCAAATAGCTCACAGACTCAAGTTCCATTTACATTTCATCAGAACGCTCAGTTGTAAAAATAGGAACTCACTGAGCACATTCACTTGGGCTGTGGCATGGGACCATCTAGAAGTGAATTCTGAATGGCCCGGGAGATGGATCCTTATTTAACATTTCCTGAGACAAGACACAAAACATGTAATGTAAAAAACTGGTTAATAAGCTTCTTATTGATCGTATATGGCAAGGCTCCCCAGGTGGACTATCAGAAGGCAAAATGCAGGCTATCAGCTTGAGTCTCTCACAAAATGTGGTTGTGAAAGCCATTAATCACCAATTCTGTTCTTGGAACTTATTCCAAACAAGGCTCTGGCCATTCTGCCCATATGATCCCTTAGGTGAAGAAGGAGAGGCCCTTGATAAAACTGACCCTGTGATCATTTGATTCGGCCGGCCTTGTAATGGGGACATGGGGATGTTTGTCCTGAGGAGAAGCTCTCAAGTTCTATGGCTGCTTCTTGCAAACACCAACCTCACTTCTAGTTGATTTTTCACACAATCTGGATTTCAAAGGTATGGCAAAAAGTTGTTATTATATAAAATAATCCTGCTGCTTGTAATTTGGAGTTTGGCCTAGTGGATCTGGTGCATTTTGTCACTATGTTTAGCAAAGTCATCAGGGAGTGTACTTGGTGTAGAGAATGAGTGTGAACTTTATCTGTAAAACGGGATTATGGTTAACACCTGCTCATTGGGTTGTTCTAAGAATTAAATGCATTCACATACCGGTGAGTTACTAGGTACATGCTCCCTGCTCAAGGCCTTCAAAGGCACATTATTATCCACAGCAGAAAGTTCAAACTTAAACTTTTCTTTTTCTGGCTGCACCATGCAGCTTGTGAGATCTTAGTTCCTCTACCAGGGATAGAACCCTGGCCCTGGCAGTGAAAGCACCATGTCCTAATCATTGGACTGCCAGGGAATTCCTGGAAAGTTCAAATTTCTTAAGGCAGCTTTTAAGGATCCTTAGTGATCTAATTTCATGTGCACTTTCCTCCCTTACTAGAACTGATCTACTTAATACAAACACAGACATCCTCCAACTCTGTCCCTTAAATTCCTCTGGCTCCTTTGTCTGAAACATCCTCTTTCCCCATCTCTGCCAAGTCCTAGCTTTCCTCTGTGACCAGGGTCACACACTTCGGGAAGCCTTTTCCCATTGCCTCACCAGAGGGAACTGGTTTTCCTCTTCTTCTCAGATCACTCTACCTGAATCTCCCTCACAACACCCCTACTTTCTAATTTTTCACTTAGTAATTTACACACATGTTTCGACTCTGGGAGAGTCTAAAGGGTATGATATGAGAATAGTTTTGAATATAGAGTCATCCCTGGCCCTTAGTTTGCTTAGATCAGGGACTAAACACATGTTTTATAAGTGAAAGGATTAAAGAGAGTTTATACTTGGTGTGAGGTGCCTGAAATTTGGGTATTCATGACTATCAGCTTATGTGTTTCTCTCCACCGTTTAGGATGTATGTGTCTGTTGCTAACTCACTAAGGAATGGGGGATTACTCTCCTGACCAAGGACGTTTGATCAGAAGTTAGATTAAAATATCTCCTAGGTCCCATCTGACTTTAGGAAACTATGAGTCTATTGTTTGCAGAGATGTCAGCATGACAGCCCTGAGTCATCTTTGTAGGTATTCAGAGATAGATGTCTACATGAATGTGAGTGGAACCAAATCGCTGCAGCTGACAGATAAACTGATGCCATTCCAGAATTAATAATGTGGTGCACAGAATCCTTGGCTCTTTCCTAATCCAACTTCCCAATGTGTATTTGAGTTTCTGGACAATAGAATAACAGAAATTTTTCATTGGAATGCAACTTTCTTGTGTTGAATCCAGCCTCCCACACAAAGCACGCTACCTTCAGCATCCCTGACACATCATCTTCTAGGCTTTGCCTGAGCACGTCCAGTGAGCAAACTCTCACTAGTTTTCCAGTCCATTGTTGAAAAGCCGGGTTGTTAGAAACTTTTCTCTTATGTTGAACCAAAATTTGTGACTTTTTATGATAAAGTCACTTTTTTATGAAATAGTCACCATCAGCCCTATTTCAGTTTTGGAGCAACAGAAAAGTCTTCACTCTCTTCTACATGTGAACTTCTCAGATTAAAAAAAAAAATGTGTCTTGAGAATTCTGAGTCTTCCCAGCACAAATTCTTCTAGCTCCTTGAGCAACATGTAGAATAATCGTCTTGTCCTCTTTTAGATTTCCTTGTTGGCAGTGACCCTCTTACAATGTAGTGCACGACATATAGTACACTTACTTAAAATTTGCACATTTAATCATAACTACCATTTACCGCTTAAACGCCTTACTATGGATGCTTTACATGTGTCATCCTATTTAATCCCCATAACGTCCCACGCAGACAGTTCTTACAACTTTTATTTTATAGATAAGGACTGTTATTATTAATAGATTCAAGAACACAGGGCGGTATCGAGCAGAGCTGAGTGTGCCAGCTTCACACTCAAACCCTCCCTTCATCACTATGATACTTTTTATTACCCCTAAAGCTACTTCTAGCAAACAGAAATCTAATTCCTTTTCCCTCCCCTGTTCTGCAGTGTACATGGTCCCTATGTTTTAAGTAGAATATGATCCAGAAAGTCTGCTGAGAGAAAACTGGCTCTACCCTGGGTGGAGAGCCCAACCATGAGGTCTAAGCAAACACTGATGGACTCTGTCACTCCCCAGCAGAGGCTGAGTTCTTTGGTGGCATGCTGCAGGCACTCTGGTGTTCATTTGTTAAATATTTTGTAAGTGCTTACTTGGAGCAAGGACTTGTTAGGAAATTCCCATGGAGGAACCATGGGCAGGTGCTTTATGGGATGATCGACAGAGAATCAGATCCAGGTTGCCCTTATGGTCTATTACAAAAATATGATACATGCTAGCCAACAACCATATGAAACAGAGGGCCGAGATGCTATTTGAGATGTATTTCAGGGCCTCAGATTTCAGAGGAGGGAGAAATTGTTTTCAAGAGTGTGGGGAATCCGGCAAAGTTTTGTGGAGAAGGTGACATTTTAGCAAGTATCTTATTCTCTATTCTTTAGTTTCATACACTAAAGATGACATTAACATTTTAACTCACAGGCTTGTTATAAGAGTTGAACAAAACAATTCAAAGGATTGTTTAGCACATGGCCTGTCATTTCGTGTTACCCATAAAGTTTATGATTATATAAGAAGCATTGTTAATTGGGATCAAATACAGGGTTTCTGAAGTCACGCAGGCCTGGGTTCAAGTCCAGTGTGATATGGCTGCAGGCACTTAATTTCTCTGAGCTTCAGATTCCTCATCCGTAAAATGGGGGTGAATGATAGCCCTACTTCAAACCTAGGTGGATTACATGAGTGAACACTGGCAACACAGTGCCTGGAAAAGAGTAAGTTCTCGGAAATTGTTAGCTGTGATTATCTTTTGAATTGGACTTTGTGAGATACGTAGTTGGCTTAAAGCTCAAAATTCAGAAAACAAAGATCATGGCATCTGGTCCCATCACTTCATGGGAAATAGATGGGGAAACAGTGGAAACAGTGTCAGACTTTATTTTGGGGGGCTCCAAAATCACTGCAGATGGTGATTGCAGCCATGAAATTAAAAGACACTGCTTGGAAGAAAAGTTATGACCAACCTAGATAGCATATTCAAAAGCAGAGACATTTCTTTGCCAACCAAGGTCCATCTAGTCAAGGCTATGGTTTTTCCTGTGGTCATGTATGAATGTGAGAGTTGGACTGTGAAGAAGACTGAGTGCTGAAGAATTGATGCTTTTGAACTGTGGTGTTGGAGAAGACTCTTGAGAGTCCCTTGGACTGCAAGGAGATCCAACCAGNGGAAGAAAAGTTATGACCAACCTAGATAGCATATTCAAAAGCAGAGACATTTCTTTGCCAACCAAGGTCCATCTAGTCAAGGCTATGGTTTTTCCTGTGGTCATGTATGAATGTGAGAGTTGGACTGTGAAGAAGACTGAGTGCTGAAGAATTGATGCTTTTGAACTGTGGTGTTGGAGAAGACTCTTGAGAGTCCCTTGGACTGCAAGGAGATCCAACCAGTCCATTCTGAAGATCAGCCCTGGGTTGGAGGGGATGATGCTAAACCTGAAGCTCCAGTACTTTGGCCACCTCATGCGAAAAGTTGACTCATTGGAAAAGACTCTGATGCTGGGAGGGCTTGAGGGCAGGAGGAGAAGGGGACGACCGAGGATGAGATGGCTGGATGGCATCACTGACTCGATGGACGTGAGTTTGTGTGAACTCCGGGAGTTGGTGATGGACAGGGAGGCCTGGCATGCTACGATTCATGGGGTCGCAAAGAGTCAGACACAACTGAGTGACTAAACTGAACTGATCCCTTTGTGGCTCAGCTGGTAAAGAATCCGCCTGCAAGGCAGAAGACCTGAGTTCAATCCCTGGGTTGGGAAGATCCCCTGGAGAAGGGAAATTCTACCCACTCCCACTCCATTATTCTCTTTTTAAAAAATTAATTAATTAATTTTAATTGGAAGCTAATTACTTAACAATATTGTGGTGGGTTTTGCCATACACTGACATGAATCAGCCATGGGTGTACCTGTGTTCACCATCCTGAAGCCCCCTCCCACCTCTCTCCCCATCCCCTCCCTGTGGGTTGTCCCAGTGCACCAGCTTTGAGTGCCCTCTTTCATGCATCGAACTTGGACTGGTGATCTAGTTCATGTATGGTAATATACATGTTTCAGTGCTATTCTCTCAAATCTTCCCACCCTTGCCTTCTCCCACAGAGTCTAAAAGTCTGTTTTCGATATCTGTGTCTCTTCTGCTATCTCCGCATATAGGGTCATCGTTACCATCTTTCTAAATTCAATATATATGCATTAATACGCTGTATTGGTGATTTTCTTTCTGACTTACTTCACTCTGTATAATAGGCTCCAGTTTCATCCACCTCATTAGAACTGACGCAGCCACTTCAGTATTCTTGCCTGGAGGAGTCTATGGACAGAGGAGCCTGATGGTCTACAGTCTGTGGTGTTGCAAAGGGTTGGACACANGTGATTTTCTTTCTGACTTACTTCACTCTGTATAATAGGCTCCAGTTTCATCCACCTCATTAGAACTGACGCAGCCACTTCAGTATTCTTGCCTGGAGGAGTCTATGGACAGAGGAGCCTGATGGTCTACAGTCTGTGGTGTTGCAAAGGGTTGGACACAACTGGGTGACTAAGAGCATTTCAGACAGGGTGTATCAGGTGCAAGGGACACTGTCACTTCAGCTGGGCTGTAGAAAGGGGGTGAAGGGAAGAAAGGAGATCAGTGACCAGCGCCGGGTGGTCTTGGCAGCTGGAATGAAGAGTCTGAGGTCTATTCTCTATTCAATGGGGCCTTGCAGTCGCAGTAACATGCATTGTGTTAAAGATCTTGCTCAACTCTCGTTGCTCCCTAGCTCCCCCTCATACCATGTCCTCTCTCTGTGGCCAGTCTCAAAACATTCCACTGTGGGCCATCATTTGCCCTCTTCATGGCTGTACTTGCCTCCTAACTGGACTCCTTCCTTCTACTCTTGCAACTCCACTCAACTGTTCTCTATATACCAGCTGTTAGAGTGGTTTTTAAAAATGTGAATTTCACTACCTACCTCATCTGCTTAAACCCCCTCAGTGACTTTCAGGTCATTTAGGGCAAAATCCAAGTCTTTATCATAATTAAAAATCCTCTGTGTGATCTAGCCTCTCATTTACCCTCTCTATCAGTCAGCATTCTGGCAGGAAAATATCATAAATTAAAATGGATGGCATCACTGACTCAATGGGCATGAGTCTGAGTGAACTCCAGGAGTTGGTGATGGAGAGGGAGGCCTGGCCTGCTGCGATTCATGGGGTCGCAAAGAGTCGGACATGACTGAGCGACTGAACTGAACTGAACTGAAAATGGGCAATGATGAGTTTTTAATAAAGAGGCTGTTTACAAGGGCATGGACAGGATTTGAAGAACCCCACATGAGATGGTGCAGTCCTCNGGCCTGCTGCGATTCATGGGGTCGCAAAGAGTCGGACATGACTGAGCGACTGAACTGAACTGAACTGAAAATGGGCAATGATGAGTTTTTAATAAAGAGGCTGTTTACAAGGGCATGGACAGGATTTGAAGAACCCCACATGAGATGGTGCAGTCCTCTGAGGACAATGACTTGGGGAACGGTTACCTCCTCTGTGTCTGAAGGACAAGTGGAGTGAGCCCTTGTAGAGCTGATGAAATAGCTTCATGCAGAGGCCACCTGATGGAAGTCATGACCCCAGGTAGAGGGTCAAAGCCAACCACAGCCACGTGTCAGGCAGTGAGGAAATAAATATTTTAATTTCATTCTCCTCTCACCCTCCAGTCTCCTGCCAGTGCCTTGTCTTGATCAACCTGAAGCCAGGAGGCATGAAAGCCCATTGGTGTAGTTGCTATAGGTGAGCTTCTCTAGGTACCAAGGAGGTTGCAAGAGTGTGGCAAGTACATCTGGAGGGGCGACCGGAAATCTTGGTGCAGTTTTCTAGGGAATCTTGTATCTCACATATATCATTTCCTTCCATCTCCTCCATCTCTCCCAGCCCTGCACCTAGCAATGTCTGCTCTTCCCTCTACTCTCATCCTGAGTATCACTAACTTAGAGAAGAAGTCTTTCTTGACTTATCCCAGGTTAGAGCATGCCCCTTATCACAAGCTTTCACTGCGCCCCCTAGCTATCTTTTGCATGTACGTTAAAATTGCATAATAATTAATTGTTCAATTATATGGTTAAGAAGTCTATTGGGTTGGGAAAATAGAATCCAGTACAGTGGGCTCCAGAGTAGATGCCTGATAAAAATTTGCTGAAAAGTTGAATACTTAATACCCACCTTGTCTAGTCTTCAAATTTCTCCTTGTATGTAACCCAATTCTGGTTAGAATAAGTGTTGCTCATGTTACCTGTGAATCTGTCATATTAATGAACCAATGAGACAACAAGATATTTCAACAGGTATCTTTGAGTATCTACAACGTTCTAGACATTAATAAGTGTAAGGGAAACAGAGATGGGTAACATTTGGTACCTGACCTCAGGAGTTCATAGGTTAATAGAGGAAACAGTGATATAAACAAATGAATATCAAACAGTGTTACGAAAGCTTTTCTGACTGTCCATGCAAATTTTTCCTCCAGAGTACAGAGCATTCTGTTTCTATTTCTAGGGTCGGGGGAAATTTAACATTGGACATTTGAGTTGGGCCCTGAAGGATGAATAAGGTTTGGCCAAGTGAAGGTGTTCCTGGAAGAGGGAACATAAGGGACAAATACGGAATGTTGCACATGGAGGCAGGAACTTGCATGACGTGTGTCCTTTCCACAATTAGAGGTGTACCCTAGTCAGCAGAATTTTCCAGGAGGTTTTAAATTTAATAGTCATCTTATACAAGTGACATAGTGAGGGACAAAAGCAAGGAGGCATTGGACGGCAGAGGAGGAATGGGAGGTTTGGAGGTCCACGAAGAACAGGGCAGGATGGACAATGGCCACATGTAGCAAGGGAGAATGGAAGGATGACAAATGGTTTTACAGAGAGTAAAAGAATTTCAAGGAGTTATTGCTTTGAAAAACTCAAGTCTACACCCATCCTTGCCCTGATGCCTGACTCGTGATGTGAAAACAGATCTGCCATGTTCCAGAACAACGTGTGCTTTTCCTGCGTTTCCTAAGGCTGGGGCATTGGATGGCTTGGTTGGCACTGGTCTTGGCACTTTTGAAATAACATTTTCCGCTGACTGCCAACTTAATAGTACACTCTCTTCATTTAAGACTTTTGTCAGCAACTTCTCTCTAGGCTGTTTCTGAAAACATCTTTTGACAACTCATATTCTTGCCACCTGCTGATTCACCAAATTCACATTGCTTCAATGTCATCTTCTCATTTTCTCTATTTGCACAGACTTCCAAAGCCAGTAGCCATTTTTATTAATTAATGTATCCAACTGACCCAGTGGGCGTGCAGTGTTTGTGCCAGGCATTATGCCAAATGCTAGAGATACAAAGATGTATAAAATATTCTCCTGGCCCTCAAGGAGCTTACCATTCAGCAGAGGAGACAAATGCAATACCAATTTTTATGACACTGAGAGTCTAGGTCTTAATTGTTTTCATCACAGAAAAGGAACAATAATTTTGTAATGAAATATAGGTGTTAGCTAACGCTACAGTGGCAATTGCATTACAAAATATAAATGTAACGGATCAACACATGGTGCACCGTAAACTTATAAATATTATATGTCAATCATATAGGATAAGTAAGTGAAGAAAATTAATTACAAATTGAAAAAAAAGAAAAGAAAAACTGTGTCAAGTTTTTCGAGCATTTTGCAATAAGGTTCAAATTTTATTAACTCTTAAAAATCTCCTGTAGTGTTCTTCCACTAAGCACATATTTCTCCTTTAAAAAAACTGTGAGATCTGGTGATGTTTCATTCTCAAATTGGACATCAGATTTCCCATGAGATCAATCTGTCTTAGTCTTCTATAGACTTATCTGTGACAGGCAACACTTTTCATCTTAGATAATAAAATAGAAGTTGTGAACTCTTATTATTCCACTGAATATTTTGAAAAAGAATGGAATCTCTTTTCTTTTTTTGGATGCTTACACAACAGGCAATTATTCATATTCTAAGGATAACGATCATTACTTAAAAATAAAAGATTGTCAACATAATAAAGATAACCTAGAGGTCTCCTTTTACAGGTTATTGCCAACCAAAGAAGCCGGAACACTTTTTAAATAAAAGTATTTGGCAAGTGAAGTGATAATCACAGGGTTTTATGAATACACAGAGGAGGATCCCTAAGGCCGGCTGGAGGAAGAGCAATGGATAGTATCTTGGGGAGATGGCATTTGAGTTGGACCTCAAAAGAGGGAGAGACATCAGTCGAGCCACGGTGACTGGAGGAAGGGTAGTCCAGGCAGATGAACACCACATGAACACAGATAGAGCCAGGGAATGACAAATGGGGATGAGGTTGTTACTGCATTAGACTCAAGGCTCACCTCTTGTGGCCTTTCCTGAACTGAAGCCCCCTGGCTCAGTCAGGGATTTCTTTTCTGCCCAGTTTTGTGCTGCCAAGAAGGAAACTGAGTTTTGCAAGCAAAACAGGCTTTTATTCAACAGCCAGAGAATGGAGAAGGGGAGCTCAATCTTTTAAAAGCATCTTCTCCCCAGGGGACGGTAGTAAGGGAACTTTAAGGGCCAGGAGGCCGCAGGTCACCAGGGCTCTAGGAAAGTGGTGGAAGTTGCTCAGTCATGTCCGACTCTTTGCGACCCCCCGGGCTAAATGCACTGGTCACAGCAAACACCATCTTCCAACAACACAAGAGAAGACTCTACACATGGACATCACCAGATCAGTCAACACCAAAATCAGATCGATTATATTCTTTGCAGCCAAATATGGAGAAGCTCTATATAGTCAACAAAAACAAGACCGGGAGCTGACTGTGGCTCANAGGAGAAGGGGACGACAGAGGATGAGATGGCTGGATGGCATCACGGACTGGATGGATGTGAGTCTGAGTAAACTCCGAGAGATGGTAATGGACAGGTAGGCCTGGCGTGCTGTGATTCATAGGGTCGCAAAAAGTTGGACACGACTGAGCGACTGAACTGAAGTGAACTGGGCTGTAGCCCCCCAGGCTTCCTTTGTCCATGGGATTTCCCAGGCAAGAATACCTGAGTGGGTTGCCACCCTCTTCTCCAGGGGATCTTCCTGACCCAGAGATCAAACCCAGGTCTCTTGCATTACAGGCAGATTCTTTACCATGTGAGCCACCAGGGAAGCCCAGGGCTGTAGGAAAGGGGCAGACATATTCAGGGACGCTGGGGCATGTGCAGTCCTTCAGCCTTATTTGCACATGACACAAATTGTGCCTGGCAGAGTACAAAGACCCACTTTGGGTGGAGATCTTAGCATGACAATGAAACAAAGATAACTCTTGGACACCTGGAGGTCTCATCTGCCCACAGGCACGTTCTAACGGTCAGATCAGAGCTGGTTCTGGTGATGGAGCACTGTACATCTCTCAAGGCATATACAATTGCAAAGTATCTCTGCCAAACACCAGGTGTAGTACTTTTGAAACAAACACAGATAAATCAGAGCAAGTATCCTTCAGTGCTCCGGGGTTGGTATGGAAACACAGATAAGTCAAGGCTAGGAAATCCATCACCTTTAGCCTACTCTGCCTGCCATCGTGGATCTAGCTGGTTCAGTCTGGTTTCATTGACCACGTTTGTGGCATCCTGTTGATAAAACACAACTAGCCTGTATGGTTAAAAAACCAGTTTTTGTGCATGAGGCCTGGGCTGCTTAGCATGGATGACAAGAGCGAGTGAGATGGGGAAGGATAGGGAGGGCTGTGAATGCCAGCAGTTTGTTTGTTTGGGGTAGATTTGGATTATGGGTGGCCATTGTAGGATTTTGTGATCAGGGCCCCATTCTAGGCATCTTGATGGTTGTGAGAAAACTTCATTTGAGTGACACAGTATAGGGCGGGAAAGGCAGGAAAGGCCAGTTAGAAGGCTATTACAACAATCCAAGTGAGAACGATGGGTGGGAAAGAGAATGTGGCTTTTTTTTTTTTTTTTTAATTTATTTGGCTGCACAGGGTCTTTGTTGCAGCATGTGGGATCTTTTTCCCCAACCAGGGATCCAATCCAGGCCCCCTGCATTGGGAGCACAGAGTCTTAGCCACTGGACCACCAGAGAAGTTCCCAAGACTGTGGCTTTTGAGATGCATGGAGAAGGTGAAAGCAGGCAGGACTTGGTGACTGATTAAATATGAAAGTGAGGAAGAGAGAACAGAGTGCCCAAGTCCAGATCCTAGTTAACACCTGCGAATGAACCAGGCAATGACCATGATGAAGTGTTTGCCCGTGAAGTTAGATCTTGGCAGTGCAGCCTGATTCCATCACTTGATGGCTGTGGACACTGCTGTAGTCATTCAGTCTCCCTGAGTCTGTTCCCCCATGTTAGATGGAATAATAATAGGATTGGCTTCAAAGGGTTTTAATGAGGATTCAATGAAATAAAGAGTGTGAAAGCATTTTAAAAAGTTGAAAGGACTATCACAGGCAAAATGTTATTGTTCAAATGCTGCCCCTGTATTCTTTACAATCAAATCTTGCATTTCTGTTTGTAGCTTGCAAAATAAGAACCTCTTCCAAAATNCCCCATGTTAGATGGAATAATAATAGGATTGGCTTCAAAGGGTTTTAATGAGGATTCAATGAAATAAAGAGTGTGAAAGCATTTTAAAAAGTTGAAAGGACTATCACAGGCAAAATGTTATTGTTCAAATGCTGCCCCTGTATTCTTTACAATCAAATCTTGCATTTCTGTTTGTAGCTTGCAAAATAAGAACCTCTTCCAAAATCAACCATCAGTTCAGTTCAGTTCAGTCGCTCAGTTGTGTCCGACTCTTTGCGACCCCATGAATCCCAGCACGCCAGGCCTCCCTGCCCATCACCAACTCCCGGAGTTCACTCAGACTCGCGTCCATCCAGTCAGTGATGCCATCCAGCCATCTCATCCTCTGTCAGCCCCTTCTCCTCCTGCCCCCAATCCCTCCCAGCATCAGAGTCTTTTCCAATGAGTCAACTCTTCTCATGAGGTGGCCAAAGTACTGGAGTTTCAGCTTTAGCATCATTCCTTCCAAAGAAATCCCAGGGCTGATCTCCTTCAGAATGGACTGGTTGGATCTCCTTGCAGTCCAAGGGACTCTCAAGAGTCTTCTCCAACACCACAGTTTAATTCCATAAGTAGTGTCAAAACTTTGGATTTGGGGATGGGGCAGGAGGGAAACAATCATCTTTTGTCTCCTTTAAGCAGTAATCCTCTGTTTTTCTTTTTAATAATACTTAATTTAAAAGAGGCATTATAGAGACTCCCTTGGCTGTCCAGTGGTTAGGACCCATTGCTTCTGCTGCAGGCGCATGGGTTCAATCCCTGTTAGGAAAAATAAGGTCCTACAAGCTGCATGGCATGGCCAAAATAGGGTTTTTTTTTTTTTTTTTTTTTTTTTTAAGATGCCTTGTATTGTAACAATATTGTAGCCAGTGATTATATCATAAAGTACATGGAAGGACTTAAAAGAAAGCTGAATATGCAGCTTGTTATTAATAATCTTAATTTTCTTTTTGTCACTTCTGAAAAAAAAAAACAAACAACTTTCCTCTTAATCACTAATTATCTGGGCTCCAAATCTCTGTGACAAGAGGAAGTTCAATTTTGTATATAGGAAGGCAAGACCTTTTTTGCCCAACATTATCACTTTCAATACAGGAGGTAGTTTTTTGATAGGAGAAACAAGGGAATTTTGAAGTGTTTTGTCCACCTATTGGTGATCTTAAATAATTGCCAGTTTTACTAAATGACAAAAGTTTCACAGTTGTTCCTTTAAAGAAATGTTAACACATATTAATAGAGAGTAAACAAGGATTGGAGAAGGTTGGCTTTGAAATGTGTTTTTAAAGTGTGGTTGGCACTTGAGAGGATTTACCATACTTCAGACAAAATATTAAAGCCCTAGTGAAGTTAGTTGTCTCAGTAGGATGAGGGCAACTATTCACCTCCTCCAACTTCCCCCAGTTGGAACTTTCCACAAGTTTGAGGGGGCACTAAACAGAGTTCTCTGATAGACACTAAGCCCTGCCTTAGACCATATCTGCCTTTTCTCTCTGTGGTTCAGGGAGGTAATACAGCATAGGGTCTAAAGAGTTTTGAACATCTCTTGGAAAAAGTAGTTCTGAATAGTTGTGTCCAGAGTTGGGGGTGGGGGTGATGTGATGTGCTTGTGTCTATGCCTGGCAAGTGGACGGGTAGAGAAATTTAATTTTGTCATGCAAGAAAGGAAGCATTGTGGTACCTTATAAAAGAGGAATCTGTTTTCAGTTTGGATTCCTTCTGCCAAAACTCCTCTAACAGCCAGAGGTGACAGCGGAGTCCAAAAACCAGTTTACCGAGTAGAAAAATACCTGTCTTTAGACAAGATTGGCCTGGTGAGTAGAGTGGTTAGAGAGGAGCTGCAACTTACAAGCTTGTGCGCTAAGTCATTTCAGTTGTGGCTGGCTCTTTGGGACCCTGTGGACTGTAGCCCGCCAGCCTCCTCTGTCCATGGGATTCTCCAGGCAAGAACACTGGAGTGGGTTGCCAAGCCCTCCTCCAGGAGATCTTCCCGACCAGGTATCCAATTTGCTTCTCTGATGTCTCCTGCACTGGCAGACGGGTTCTTTCTACCAACGCCCCCTGGGAAGCCCCCATAGGCTTTGAGTTTGCAACAAAGAATCAGAATGCAAATTCGCAATGATTCAGAATGCTAAGATTTAGTAAAACTATTGGGCTGAAACTGAAGGAGGGTCTCTTGGCCCAGACAGAGCCATGAGAACAAGCGCAGGGCATCAGACCCACCCAGGACGACAAACCCGGTTGGCCAGGCCCAGGGCCTTCTCCAGAGAAGAGGGACTGGAGCTGGAGAAGGACAGAATTATAGTGTTCCTTGTGTCATTTCTCTCCTACTATCTGGATTCACTGATTGTCCCAATACTCTTTTTCTTTCCCATAAGTCACAGGTTAACTCTCCAAGTAACAAAAATTACAGTATCCAGAGCATGTTGAACCAGCAGTCCCCCTGGAGACTTCCCTATGGAGGCACCATATCATCAGTCATCAAGCACTTTTATCCCCCTCTGCAGAGGCACGAATTGAATTCCTGTACACATCTTTCTTTTCCACCTCCCACCCCTCAGTGGACAGCCAGTTGCCTACTTATTAATAATCCATTTTTCCTCTTCCCTTATTAGACATGCTCACCTGGATCATATATTAAATTCTCATATGTAATTAGGTCTCTGTTCGGACTCTGATCTCGCTGATCTGATTTCTTTATTCACACATCAATACTAATCGTTTTTAACACTAAATTTGTAGCAAATTTTAAGCTGATAGGGCTGCTACATCCTCATTATTCTTTTTCAAAATATTCCTTCTTCCCAATTTAATTTTTCCCATGTTGATATTTCCTATGAACTTTAGTACATTTGGGGTGGTTCCAGTTTGTTCTCATGGCTCTGTCTGGGCCAAGAGACCCTCCTTCAGTTTCAGTCCAACATTTTTACTAAGTCTTAGCATTCTGAATCATTGTGAATTTGTATTCTGATTCTTTGTTGCAAACTCAAAGCCTATGGGGGCTTCCAAGGCAGTGTTGGTAGAAAGAACCCGTCTTGTCTATCTTCCTTAATATTCATAAGGGCTTTAAAAAAGCCCTTCTGTGGCGGTTTAAAGTTTTCTTCATAGGTCCTTTCTAACTTCCTAATCCTTCAATCAATAGGGAGAAACTGCAGAAACTTGAAGATGAAACTGGCAAGGTGAGAGGATGATTTCACCTCTACAGTAAGCTTATTATTTCTTTGCTAATTTCATTTTGTATCACTCACATCTCTAATTTTGTTCAAGACAGTCCAGGGGATCGAAAAAAAACAACAAAAAAAAGGTAACCTTAGGATTTTCCTGGTGGTCCAGTCTACCTGCCAGTGCAGGGGACAGGGCTCAGTCCCTGCTCTGGGAAGAGTCCCTATGTCGTTGGACGACTAAGCCTGTGTGTCACAACTACTGAGTCTAATCTCTGGAGCCCTTGAGCCGCAACTACTGAAGCCTGTGAGGCTTAGAGCCCAAGCTCCTCAATGAAGATAGCCCCTGTTTGCTGCAACTAGAGAAAACCCACATGAAGCAGCGAAGACCCCAAAATAAGTAAATAAATAATGAAAAAATTTAAAAAGCTAACTTTAAAGAGTCTCCTTTGATTTTTCCCTGTAATACCCCCAGCTGGAATCCTCACCTCTTGCAAACCGCTCTCCTTGCTGTTACCTGGCGTGTCTTGGCCTTCATTGGCCATTCTGGCCCCGAAGGCCTCTCCTTTCTCTAAAGTCCCAAAGCACACGTTGCAAAGGTTCATTACATTCACATTACCCATTTACCACTCAGACAACTTGGTATGGTTACCGATCTTTTTACCTCTCTGTCTTTCTTCCCAAAAGATGATTGGAAAGGTCAAGCATGTCATCCTTTTTCATTTCCCCCTCCCCCCTCCTTCTCCATTTCATTTGAGATACCCCACAGGTCTCAGGTAATGTCTTGCACTTTCTTTAACCACTTACTTTTGGTAGCAGCAATTGTGCATTCACCGCAGCACCCAGATTGTTCTCCTACTGGGATGTTCTAAAAGTAGAGATTTTTTTAAACTTAAAAAAAAAAAATCCAGGAGGTGAACATAATGCTTGAATATCCTTTCAGTGCAAACAGAATGGCCAGGAGTACAGTCTACTCACCATTTGGAGAAGAGAATGGCAACGCACTCCAGTATTCTTGCCCGAGAATTCCATGGATGGAGGAGCCCGGTGGCTTACAGTCCATGGAGTCCTAGTAAGTTGGATATGACTGAGTCATTAACACTACTATTACTATAGTCTACTCAGCAACACTTTAGTTCCTTCTCTTATCCTCTGGGAATGTGTGCTTTGAGTAGAATGGTGAGCTGCTGGTACCATTTCAACTGCGATGGCCTTTACTCTCTCACCGTTGAGCCATTCAGCTGGATTCTCATCTAAATGCCCCAAAGATGATACTCCAGTCTAGTTAATCTTCCCATTTCCCAAGCCTCACTTCCTCCTTAAAGATTCCACAGATATTCCCGCTTGGAGCCCTCCTTTTTCTGAATCTCTCTGGCCTTCTACAGACCATCTTTTTGGTCTTGGTGGTTACTAGTGTGGTGCTTGTCTTTTTATAGAGAAACTCACACTTGGACTGTGGATTCTAGAGGGTTTTGAAACCTGGTCTTGCCCTGTCTACTAGCTACACGATCTTGGACAAGTTACTTAAACTCCCCAGTTCCCCTCAGTTTCCTCATCTTGAAATATGGATAATCAACATGGTTTCAACCTCCTAGGATTCTTATAAATATTACATGAGTTAATATTTATTTGTAAAGTGCTTAAAACAGTCCCTGGCACAAAGTAAACTTTCCATAAGTGTCTGTTTTTCTTTTTTTAAAATTATACTCCTTCACTTACTATTGGTGCGCCCAGCCAATGTGGCTAAAGAAGATAGGAGTCAGTGTAAGAGAGAACTTACTATTCACAGAGTCACGTGAACTGGCTTCTCGCTTCTCTTCAAAATGGAAATCTCAGTTCTTTTTATGAAAATGAGCAGTTCTCAACCTCACTGCCTCTACAGGGCAGGGCTTGAAGATCAGTTACGAGGTTCATCCTGTTACTCCTGAGTACTACCATCTTAATATTAATTACTGTAAAGAATATTCAAGAACTTTCTTCACTGGGCACTGAAAAAGAGGGCAAGTTTGGAGAAAATGAGTTGACTGGCTGGGACTCCCTGTCCCTGTTTCCCGTATCTGGTAATGTGTTGGACAGATGGTGGAAGAGACCCGGCTGTGTATGTCATACATCATCAGCCCCTTGCTTTGTAGGACCTTAAAATGTTCCCTGGGTATTTAATGAGTTTAAATTTGGTTTTCAATAATAAAGATTGTAGCATTCTCAAGGTCAAGGGGCTGTGACTTATGAATCCTTATAACCCCTGGCATGGCTAGAAGCATGGCACAGATCAAGAATCCCTCATCAATGGACTCATTGTTTAGACTGGTAGGACAAAGCAATGTTTGGATGCTGTTAAACTGCAGTTGGAGAAAAATTACAAGTAACTATAAAACTTCCCACAATTCCTACTGTGTCTTTATTGGTGCAACCCATGACTAAGAATGCTGATTCCATTCTAGTCCCTCTCATCACAATGAAGAGCAGTAAAACCCTGGAAGGAGATAGAAATGAGGGACCTGATTTCTGCTAGCTGAGATAAGTCAGACACAGAAAGACAAATATTCACATATGATCTCATATATATATGGACTATAAAAAAGCAAACCTCATAGAAACAGAGTCAAATGGTGGTTACCAGGGGTTGAGGGTATAGGGAAAATGGGGAGATGGTCAAAGAGTATAAACTTCTAGGAATCTAATTTACCACATGGTTAATAATATTGTATTATTATACACTTGAAAGCTGCTAAGAGAATATATCTCAAATGTTCTTACCATAAGGAAGAAATGGTAATTATGTGACTTGATAGAGGTTTTAGCTAGTGCTACGGTGGTAATCATTTTGCAATACATCAAATTAATACTTTGTATACTCTAAGCCTACATAATGTTTTATATCAAGTACATCTCAGTTAAATCTGGAGTGAGGAGAGGGAAGAGAAATGGGAGGCCTGGATCATCCAGTTTAGAAGTTTAGTGTTGACTCTTCTTTGGAGACAGCCCTTATTTTAAAAAATATAAATTTATTAANTTTTTTCCCCCCTACACTTTTGAGATGCCAGATGGTGTCAAATTGAGTAGAAGTTTTCTTTGTATCCTCATTGCTGCTGCAGAAATGAAAATAAAAACTAAATCCTTGGATGTTTTTGTTAAGGACCAGCTATTTTCTAGGTTATTTGTGCTTACACCTGGGGTTCTAGGTGACAGAAAGTCTGATTCTATTTAATCTGGCAAACACCCTCCCTTAATATTCTACGTGGCATTCTTGCTGGTACTGCCACCTACAACCACAGGCACCTGCATTGCTGAGCCTTTCTGATTCCTAGCACAGTCTCCCAGTCCTTATTTACCTACATTAAGAGTTTGTCAAACCCTGGCAGAGAGAGGCACCTCTCATCTTGGGATCAGTTCCGACTATAATACATCATCATCTAGTTTCAGTGTGCTTGGAAACAATGATCAGGTCAAATTTGCCATTACAGCAACAAAAAATACAGGTGCTGCATATCACAGAAGGATACAGTCATTGAGATACCCGCGGGGACTCCTGGCTATTTGGTTCCAACTTCTCAGAGCTCCTTTACTGGAGGCGCTGTTACTGGATCTAGGTGTTAACAGCTTCTTACTCATATGGATCCACTGAGTCAGAGGAGCTGGTGAGTCACATGCTTATTATACCTGCTCCTCCAGCAGATATTTTATCCTGGCCATTTATAATGCTGACCAGATTCACAGTAACTAAAAATGGCTATAACCTGAGACACACACAGACTTAAATGTTCAGTATGTACACTGTTGGGTGATGCAACTTTCAAAATTAATCTTTGGATATACCCTAGTTAATAGTCTATAAACTGCTTGTGCTTACATCTGCCTGGGGATTTGTGATACACACCCTCTCCTTTGGACGCTGACCATTAGGTCACTAGCATATAATGGGAATCACTTTGTTGCTACCGAAGTCTTGGCTGGCAAGTGAAAAAATGGAAACGAATTCCCAAAGTAACCATGTTGTTGGTGGTGGTGTTTAGTTGCTAAGTTGTGTTTGACTCTTGCAACCCCATGGACTGTAGCTGGCCAGGCTCCTCTGTCCATGGGATTTCCCAGGCAAGAATACTGGATTGGGTTGCCATTCCCTTCGCCAGGGAATCTTCCCAACCCAGGGATCAAACTTGGATCTCCTGCATTGCAGGCAGTTTCTGAATTGATGGAGCCACCAGGGAATCCCTAACTATGTTGATAAAAAAAAGTAAATGTGTTAGTTGCTCAGTCATGTCTAACTCTCTGTCATCCCATGGACTACAGCCTCCCAGGCTCTTCTGTCCATAGATTTCTCCGGGTAAGAACACCGGAGTGGGTAGCCATTCCCTTCTCCAGGGAATTTTCCCAACTCAGGGATTGAACTCGTATCTCCCACATTGCAGGCAGATTCTTTACCATCTGAACCACGTTGGCAGTGGACAGCAAACGTTCTGTGTGCTTTTTGTTTTTATTTTTTGGCCTTCATGTGGCATGGGGGATCTTAGCTCTGCAACCAGGGATAGACCTTATACCCTCTTTGTTAGAAGTACGGTGTCTTAACCACTGGACCACCAAGGAAGCCTGTCTATGTACACATTTAAATTCTTTTCATGACCACTGTCATTATCATAAAATTGTTTTTCTTCTTAGGGCCTTATATTGGAAGTAAGTTATTCAATGCCATTCAAGTTGTCATTATGCTTCTGAGGCCACTGCAGGTAGATGTGAGTACTGGATGGCTATGATTTAAGATCTGATAGGAAGATAAATTATCTTATTTCTCAAAAGCTTTTTTTGTTTTTTCCAATTTCCAAAGTCTTACCTCTCATCAAAAAAGGTTTCATTTTTACCTAT
This sequence comes from Neotragus moschatus, assembly GCA_006410615.1. Lineage (NCBI taxonomy): Eukaryota > Metazoa > Chordata > Mammalia > Artiodactyla > Bovidae > Neotragus > Neotragus moschatus. Next base: position 2,463,338 of record SJYA01003118.1, read on the forward strand.
ATATAATAGTTATTAAATTTTACCTAAAGGGCCTGAGACAGAGATGAACCAAGTACTGGGGAAGACGAAGAGAACAGAGAAGGTGATTCTGCTCTTTTAGCCTATTAGGACATGTGAAAATGAGGGTCTCCCCGGCTCAGTGGAGGTTTTGTGGAGTATGGGAGGAAGATTATGTTCTTGCACATACTGAGTTAGGGGTGACAGTGGATCCACCATTATTTTATGGGTAATTGGTGATGCAGATGAGTTTAGAGCTGGACATACAAGTTTGTGGAGAGGGAAGAAAGTTCTCTAGGGCATATTCTTCCTTCCAACTCCTGTCCATTTGCTCCAGTTATACTTTCTGGTTCTCTACTAACAAGTGCATTATACTGCCCTTGGCCCCCCTGCCCTCAGCCCCTGCACTTTGGAAGGTCCTTCTCCGACCCTCTTCTAACTGTAGCTCTTCCCATAGAGTGAGCAATCCCTGAGGCCAAGGAGGTGCACTCACCCGGAGCCTCTGCTCATCTCCCTTCTAGACTATGCTCAGGGTGCCCCTGGACCCTGGAATGGCATCCCCAGCCGAGCCCACCTCCAGGGCCCTGCTCTGCTGGCCTCTGCTCTGAGTGAGTCTTCCTGAGGGTGGTGGTTACACCCTTGGTCCTGAGAGGTGGCTGTCTGGATGGGGTGGGGGAGTTCACGTGGACAAGGCTTATGGGCTGGAGTGTCCACTGCATAAAGATGAGGTTCCCAGTGTGGCAGGATGAAGTCAGGCGGCAAGAGAAAGGAACTGGCTGGGCTGGGGCCTCCAACTGCATCCCTGCCCTGGGCCCTGTGAATCTTGGAAGCCTTTAACTCCATTTATTCTTTCACATTCCAGTTCTTTAGTTCCTTAAGGAGAATCAGAACCCTCCTTCTGATGTTTATTCACTGCTCTTTTCCTGTGTGCCTGCTGCAGAGAGAGCACTCAGGTGTGTGCTCCACGACAGGGCAAACCCAGCCACGTCTTTTCTACCCGTCTTTGCTCCCATGCCCTTCCCTGCTCTGGTTCTTTGTTTCATCTGCCCTCGAACTCATTTCTTAGAAGGTGGAATGGGGCAGGATGCTGTGAGATACAGGGGGGCAAAAAGAGGAGCTCACAGGGCCATGGATTGGTGCCCATCTCTGTAGAGTTTTACAAGTTTGCCTTGAGTGGAGAGCAGGGGCCCAGTCCTCGGGTGATACTGCAAAGTGGACAACTTTGGTCGCAGACTCTTTTGCAGACAAGCATCACGTTCTGAGGGATCAGGGGGCTCCTTGAAGACTCCTGACTAGACACCAGGAGGGGAAAGGGTTGCATTGCTGACTCCGCTGTTAGGGCTGCTGCGAAGTGGATAGAGCACCTGCAGGGTTCAGCTCCTGGAAGTTAACAGCCACTTTTTTGATCTTGAGGGAATTAACAACTTAGGACTCTGTATGTATGCATTATATTAAATGTCTAAGGCAACTTTTCTAGGTCTGCCATGTAATGTGATACAATCTGCCTACATCAGACTTTGGGGAAATTTTACTGTAGGGAGGATAGAGTAACTAACCCATCGTTCCTCTTGTCTTCTTTTGACTTTTTGGCTGGCAGTCCCCTCATCCTTCGTGACAATGCTTAAGTGTCCCCTCCTCAGAGTGGTCGCTCTGACTACCCCCTCTCAGATAGGTATTCCTGAATATTGTCCAACATTTGTTATTTCACCAACTGTTGTTGAGTGTCTATGAAGTATCTGGATCCCTCAATCCATATCCTCATGAAATTTATAGTAACTGCTGCTGCTGCTGCTGCTGCTGCTGCTAAGTCGCTTCAGTCGTGTCCGATCAGACGGCAGCCCACCAGGCTCCCCCGTCCCTGGGATTCTTTAGGCAAGAATACTGGACTGGGTTGCCATTTCCTTCTCCAATGCATGAAAGTGAAAAGTGAAAGTGAAGTCGCTCAGTCGTCGTGTCCAACTCTTCGTGACCCCATGGACTGCAGCCCACCAGGTTCCTCCGTCCATCGGATTTTCCAGGCAAGAGTGCTGGAGGGGTGCCATTGAGCATGTATTAATGAGCCAGGTCCTGTTAGCAGGATTATTTATGTTCTCTTATCTAACCCTATGAGGTGGGTACTGTTATCATCCCCGTTTCACATGGGAAGAAGCTGAGGCACAGGGAAGGTAAGTAACCTGGCGAGGGCCCACAGTTAAAAAGAGGCAGAGCTGGGATTTTGCCCGAGCAGTCTGACTCCAGCACGTGAACATCTCCTCTCATGGTGTGTGCTGGTGTGTTCAGTCGCCTTGACTCTGCAGCTCCGTGGACCATCGCCTGCTCGGCTCCTTTGTCCATGGGATTTCCCAGGCAAGAATACTGGGAAGGGTTGCCATGCCCTCTTCCAGCGGATCTTCTCAATCCAGGGATCAAACTTGTGTCTCTTACGTCTCCTACATTGGCATGCGGATTCTTTACCACTAGCACCACCTGGGAGGCCCTCCTCTAGCAGTACTCTCTTCTTTTCCTTCGTCACGCGTCTCACAGTTGTAACTTTATCTGAAATTGGATGTTGAATGAGACCTTTCTGTGGTCTGAGAATGGCTGCCAAGGCTCACAGGTGACATAAAGTGTCTTAAGCTCACCCTGTTTCTAAAGAGAGCTCCCAACCAATTTTCAGCAACTGAGGTAGCAGAACCATCTACTTTTCCTCTGTCTTGGGTCTGTGAGGAAAAGGCTGAGCTCGAGGAGGGGGTGGGGATCCTCAAAGTCAACTTGAGGGAGAGCAGAGCTCCTGGTGAGAATATGCCTCCCTGGGGAAGGGACAGCATGCCTCCTCCTCCTCTGAGTCAAGGGAGAGATGGGGGTGTGCTCTGGGAATTGCTGGTATCATATTCCCTGGCTGGACATCTGCTTGAGCAGCAGTATTGCTATCTGTCTCTGTCTGTTTGTGTCCCAGGGGAAGATATATTGACGAGAAAAGCAGGGCTTAAAGGATGGCCTTGGGCAAGGTCTCTCCCAGGGCTTGGCAGGATGCCTGACTTTCCCATGGATCTGAAGGACATCGGGAAGCTACTGGCCTCCAAGCCAGGATGGCCACCCTTTGGATGAGGGTGCCTCCAGCAATGGTCTGTGAGGTGGGCCCTAGGTGGCAAGGGCCAGGGAGTGGAGAGGAAGAACTCAAGGCTTTCTGCCCCTTCTGGGCAAGCTCCTCCAGCAGCAAGTCTTGGCCATTCAGGGAGGGCAGAGGGCTTTCAACCAGATATGAGGTGGGAGTTTACATTGCCCCAGACTAAATTTCAATAACCAAAAGTGACAGGAAGCCGTGGAATCTGCCTGAGATATTTTAAGGGGTGCAAGGATGGAGGGAGATAATTGACCCAGCGGAGAACAAATTAAAACTACTGTTGGGAAAAAATTAAAACGAGGTCATGTTTCTTCTCTGTTGATTTGGAACTTCTGGGTGAACTGGTATACATATTTAACTGTGTGTTGGTTTATGGGCTGTCTCCCCTAACTAGACTGTGGCCTCTGTGAGGGCAGGACTTGTCTGTCTTAATTACCGTTCTATTCACAACATCTAGCTGAGTCTGGCAGGATCAATGTGCATTGAAGTGAAGAGTAAAAGATGTCACTGGAGGCCTGGGGAAGTTTAATCGGCTGTTGATCCTGGCATTCCAGAAAGAGTACAGTGCCTGCAGCANGAATGGAGGAGGCAGAGGAAGAGGAGGAGAGCAACTGTGGGGAAGGAAGGATTCCATGGGGGCAGACCCCAGGCACTGGCCCCAGGCCAGAAGTATACAACCCTGAACTGGGGAAGCAAAGCAGCTGAGCACCAGAAGTCAGACAGGCTAGTACTGAAGTCCAGGCTTGTCTTTACAAGCTGGGTGAAGCTGGGTAAGCTGTTTACCCTTTTGAGCCTCATTTCCCTCATCTATAAAATGAAGCTGAAATCTGTACTTACCCTATTAGTCTGTTGTGAAAACTAATGGTAAATTGCTGATCTCAGAACTTGGCCTTCAACAATCAATATTTGGCCAGACCTTGTCTAGCAGAGAAAAGTCGACCTTTCTGTTTTCCTTAATGCATGAGGCTGTATAGAAAGCAGAAGACTGAGCTGAGGCATAAAGCAATCACTTCTCTTTAGAGGATTCAGCAGGGAGATTAACAATCAGCTTTGGAGAAATTCTTCTCATTTCCTAAGATTTCTGCCTTCTTATGAACAAACTAACAAGCAAAACTCAAATGTCTCAAAGGGCGACCGTAAACATGATCATTCCTTGAACCAGAGAAATCTTTCCCTTTGAAATTGTTTCAACCCACATGCCTGTGCTGGGCCACTGGATATGTCTGCTTGCAATTACGTGTCCTTTGGGCCAGCCAGAATTACATGAGAATTGAATGTTTCTTAGCGGATTCTTTGCTCTATTTGAAGAACAAGAGAAACTTCTGCCAGTAGACCTCACAGCTAAATGTGTGATTTATTTTCACTGTCACTGGTCCTGAAGCCTGGGCTTCTTATTGATTTTTAAGTAAGTTTATTTTCACAAAATCAGTATGTGTGTGATGGGATCTGATAAGGCCTCCCTACAAGAAAGAACAACATTCTGAAGTCTGAGTTCCTTTTAGAAATCCTTGGCTCTGAATCAAAGTTGGAGGCATATTTATATTTGGGGCTTAAAAGGACCAACTGAGACTTGGTAAATAAGCAAATGACATGGAACCAGACCTAAGGAGGAGAATTGCAGCTTTGATAAATGGCAACCTGATTTGGAAGAGAGAGGCCTTTATTTCAACACCATCGAAGCCAAGTACTTTGGGCTGGAGGATTTGCAATAGGTTCCCAAGCAGACCACACAAACCAGGGTTCTGAATGGCAAAGGATCCTTTCATTTACCACTAAATTAATCCCTTATCAAAATGAGGCCAGCTTCTGAAAGAAGGTTTTCATATTGAAAAGAGAATTTACTTGCAAGAACTTGTCAAATCTATTATGTAATTCTGAAGAATTTGCCCCTTAAAGTCAATGTTTCTGGTATTTGAGTTAATCTCTCAGTGCCTTGAAGGATTCAACTTCTTTTTATTCCTTTTTGATCTGGAATTTTGGAGAAGCCCCTGTGCTGCTGGAATGTGTTTCACATTTTCAATTTAGATACATTATTTATCTTCGCTTCTCTGGAGGTAACAGTACAATCTTGTACAAGTAACAGCCATTCATATTATAAACAGCTATTTGTGCTCATTGTGGTTCCAAAGAAGGAATGAGTTGAAATGGATAAACTCAAGGTATGCAGGCCTGGCAGCCTTCTTGTTTGTCGATTATTAATCAAGGGGAGGGTGTTTTCCTGCTTTGGGTTGCAGCCCATTCTCCAACTTCTGTGTAGGGCGAGGGGAGGGTGGTGGTGATTGACAGCCAGAGACAGTAACTTCCTGTGCATCTGAGAGCCACTGAGTGCTGAGTGTGTGGACCCTAGGGANTTCTTGTTTGTTGATTATTAATCAAGGGGAGGGTGTTTTCCTGCTTTGGGTTGCAGCCCATTCTCCAACTTCTGTGTAGGGCGAGGGGAGGGTGGTGGTGATTGACAGCCAGAGACAGTAACTTCCTGTGCATCTGAGAGCCACTGAGTGCTGAGTGTGTGGACCCTAGGGATTCACAAGTGAGTAGAAACAGGTACCATCTAATAGAGAGCCTAGAGATAAATTATCAACTAGTGGATTTATAATCAACTAGTCCTTTTTGTTAACTGAGATAAAATTGATAGATTAGTCTCCAATGTGCAATATAATAATTTAATATTTGTGTATATTGTAAAGTTTAGTTACCATCTGTATGGTCAACTAAGCTTTGACATGGGAGCCAGGAATATGCAATGGGGAAAGGATAGTTTCTTCAATAAATGGTGTTAGGAAAACTGGATGTGCACTTGCTAAAGAATGAAACTGAATCCTCATACCCATCCACAAAAATTAACTTGAAACGGATTAAAGACTTAAAGACTTGAGACCATAAAACTCCTAGAAGAAAACATGGGAAAAAAGCTCCTTGACATTGGTCTGGTAATTTTTTCTTTTTTTTAAGCTGTGAAAGCACAGGCACCCAAAGCACAGGCAACAAAAGCAAAAATAAACAAACAGGGCTACCTCAAGCTAAAAAGCTTCTGAAGCTCAAAGGAAACAGCAAAATGAAAAGACAACCTATGGAATGCGAGGAAATATTTGTAAGGCATATCTGATAAGAGCTTGATATCCAAAATATATAAGGAATTCATACAAGTCAATAGCAAAAAAAAAGCCACAACAAACCCAATTAAAGAATGGGCGAAGGATCTGAATTGACAGTTTTTCCAAAGGAGATATACAAATGGCCAATAGATGCATGAAAGGTGTTCAGTGTTGCTAATGATCACGAAAATGCAAATCAAAATCACAATGGGATATCACTTCACATCTCTCAGGGTGGCTACTATTAGGAAGACAAGAGACAAGTGTTAGAGAGCTTTTGGAGAAAAGGGAACCTGTGTTCACTGTTAGTGAGAATGTAAATTGGTATACTTACATTGAAAACCTGGAGAAGGAAATGGCTGCACACTCCTGAAAATCCCGTGGATAGAAGAGGCTGGTGGACTACTGTCGAAAGTGTCACAGAGTCAGACATGACTGAGTGACTAAACACACACAGACATATTGAAAATAATATGGAGGCTTCTCAAAAAATTAGAACTACTCTACAATTCAATAATCCCACTTCTGGGTGTATATACCAATGGAATGAAATCACTGCCTTTATGAAAGAACTTGTGAAACCTACTCCCTTTCTGGGGCAAAACCTTCATGGGCCTGACCCCTTTTGTGATTTGAGTGATTTAAGGGGCATCATTGCAGTTGAGAGTTGTCTGTCCGTTTATTATACCCAGCTTGAACACAGTTGACCAACTTTTGGCATAGGAGGCTAAGTTTCTTAGTGAAAAACAAGAAAGTTCCTCCAATCCAAATAGAACTTGCCTTGGGTTGCCAAGATCTGGGTTGAGAATTCAGATCCTGTTTACGAGGGGCCGTACCACCAGATTGTAAACAGTGGGTAGTTCCTTCCAGGGGGTCTTGGACAGCTGCTAAGACCCTTGCTGTGTCCATGACCAATTCTGGCCATAGGGCAGGGGTGAAGAAATGCTCTGCAGCCCCCAGGCAAATGCCTGGTGCGCAAACACCTCGCTGGGGGACAGTGGTAGCAGGCATGTTCAAAGGTTCACGTTTATCTTTGCACAGCTTTCTCGGCGCACTTTCCAGACTGCGATTTTATTTCCAATATGACCTGGCAGACAGACCAGGTAGACATTGCTGACCTGCTTTTCCATGATGTGATGAGGTTGAATGGCAAGAAGGGACGTGCACTGCTGTGAAAGTGGGTTGCTGCTGCTGCTGCTGCTAAGTCGCTTCAGTCATGTCCGACTCTGTGCAACCCCATAGACGGCAGCCCACCAGGCTCCCCAGTCCCTGGGATTCTCCAGGCAAGAGTACTGGAGTGGGTTGCCATTTCCTTCTCTGGAAAGTGGGTTGACTGGGCTGTAATTCTTGCTCCACCCCTTACTATCTGAGTGACCCTTGATAAGTTGCCTCAGTTCTGTGAGCCTCAGTTTCCATATCTGTGATAATAACCTTGAATGTTGGATTACATGTAGCTCAGTGTCTGTCATCTAGTAGGTGCTTAAAAAAATGGCGGTGATTTTTGGGCATTACTGTAGTGGACATGCCTTGGGGTGCTGCCTAACCATAGAATCCTCCTCAGGTGGTTGCTTTCACCCACAGCCTCTGATGAGGTGTCTGGCAGAGGTGCTAGGTTTGTATTGTCTGAGTTAATTTGGTGAAGGAAGATTGCCTAACCCAGGATGGACTAGAAATCTTCTGGAAATTTGGAATTGGAGCAATGAGGACCTGCACCATAGAGCTATGGGGCATTGAGTTGAAGGACCATGTTGTCTTGGGTATAAAGGAGACCAGAATGACTACTGTACAGGCTGGGGTAGTGGCAGAGGAGGCCCTTTAGTGGAGAGAAAGGGGTGAGTGAGCGGAGGTACATGGAGAAGAGATGGGTCATATAGCAGCCCTTAAAAGACTGCTGCTGCTGCTAAGTCGCTTCAGTCGTGTCTGACTCTGTGCGACCCCGTAGACCGCAGCCCACCAGGCTCCCCCGTCCCTGGGATTCTCCAGGCAAGAACACTGGAGTGGGCTGCCATTTCCTTCTCCAGTGCATGAAAGTGAAAAGTGAAAGGGAAGTTGCTCAGTTGTGTCTGACTCTTAGCGACTCCATGGACTGCAGCCCACCAGGCTCCTCCGTCCATGGGATTTTCCAGGCAAGTTAATATCCTGTCTGTCTCCATGGAGGCAGGTGGATTGCCTGCTGCCCGTGGATTTTAAGGGACCTGAATGAGTTAGTCTCACTTCTTTTGGGTGGGCTTGAGGGGGTATCCGATCCTTATCATGAGAAGATACATGATGAGAACCAAACACATGAACAAATGGAGAGCTACAGTGAGTTGGTGAGCTCATTCTACTGCTTTTTGCTGCCTTGTAAAATTCCTTATCTGGCAAGTATGGTTGTTATAGTGGTGATTCTCTTATCTCAGCAGCTACCTGGGATTCTGTTGAGGTGGGTTGGGGAAGGAGGATGGCCTCGTCAGGGCAGACATGGTGCTAATCCAGCCTTTCCCCTTGCTGACTTCTGCTTTCCCTCCATGTTCCATGCCACTGCTCTCCGCTCAGCTCAGAGTCAGGAAAGCATTTTCCTTTTGGAGCTGGTCCGTGGCTCTCAGTGGCCTCACTGTCTGTATTTTTCTGGATCCCAGGAGGTCTGGTTGGACTTGACTCCCACTCAATGAAATCATCTAGCTCAGAAGTCTGACCTTTTGATGCTGACTGTGGCGTAAAGTAGGTATTCTGGGACGTGAATGTAAAGAAAACTCTGGGCCAGTGTTCCTGAGGCTGAAGTTAGAACTCACCACGGACATCCTGGGGGCTGGAGTGTTGAGGGTGTCTGAGTACCACTTCAGTGGCACTTGCCTGTCACATGGGCCAGAATGTTGAGCATTCCCATGTGGCTTGGCTGGAACTGTACTTCCCAAATTTAAGGGCATCATAGGGCTGCTTGTTAACATCCACATCCCTGAGTCTTTTTTTTCTGATTCACGATGTCCAGGCTGCAGCTTGGGAAGCTCTAGTTTTAACCAGTGTCTGATGGTTCTTATCATCAGCCAGGGAGATGTGTAGATGGCCATGTTGTCAGTCTGTGAGTTCCTGAAATGTCCTGCCACAACCAGACACTTTGCATGAAAACGTCTGTAGTCGAATCCCCTACCCTCATTAACAGACACTGTTCTGGGTGAACTGTGTGCTCGCAATATTCATGTATTGAAGTCTTACCCCCCAGAACCTCACAATGTGACCTTATTTGGAAATAGGATTGCTGCAGATGTAATTAGTTAAGATGAGGTCATCTTGTAGTAGGGTGGCCCTTCATCCAGTAAAGCTAGTACCCTGATTAAAAGGGGGAAATCTGGACAGAAATAGACATGTCCAGAGGGGAGGTGGTGTGAACACACAGAAGGAGAATACCAGTGAATTACGCTGTCAAGGAGCATCGGGGCTACAAGAGGCTGGAAGAGGCAGGGGAAGATTCTCCTCCTACAGGTTTCTGAGGGAGCGTGGCCTTGCCAACACCTTGATTTCAGACTTTCAGCTTCCAAATTGTGAAACGATTCCACTGTTCTAAGCCCCTTAGTTTATGGCACTCCATTATGGCAGCCCTAGGAAATTTAATACAGATGCTTTGAATTTTTTCATGTTTAATACCAGCTACTGTCCACTTCATTCCTCTCTGTTGCTCAGTCTGCTCTTTGGGTGTGAAACAAAGATTCCATAAGGCCAGGGTGGAGCCTCTGGGAGTGCCCTTGTGATGAGGGTGGAGTATTTAGAGAGCAAGAAGTCTTCATTCCTATGAGGAATGTGACAGAGCCCAATGAAGAAGAGAGAAGTGAAAAACCTTAGTGAAGAACATTTACTCCTTCTTATGAATCTGATCAGACATTTTCAGCAGCCAAGCATCTGTCAACAAATGCTGAATCTCGACGTGCCGTGGGTGATTGTAGGAAGGAGAAGGCACTTTATGTCTGTGTCCAGTTAAATTCATAGCACCGAGATTAACAGCAGGGCTCTGGAGCCAGACTGCTGGAATTTGGATCCTACTGGCTGTGTGGTTTTGCGTAGGTCTAGGGTACTCAACGTTTTATGCATGGGAATCACCTGCTGGGCTTGTTGAAGTTCATTGTTGACCTCACCCTCAGAGTTTCTGATTAAGTAGGTCTGGGATGGGGCCCGAGAATAGTCATTTCTAACAAATTCCCAGGTGATGTGAATGCAGCTGGTCCAGAGACAACACTCTGAGAAGTGCTGACCTAGTTTCTCTAAGTCTCTGTTTTCTCATCAAGTAAAATACAGTCCATGGTATTCTTAAATGACAGAATTTTTGTGAGGATTGGGGTGATGGATGTAAAGTACTTAGCACATGGCTATGTATAGAACTAGGTAAATTTTAGTGATCATTTGCTGTTATCATGGAGAAGGCAATGGCACCCCACTCCAGCACTCTTGCCTGGAAAATCCCATGGACAGAGGAGCCTGGTAGGCTGTAGTCCATGGGGTTGCTAAGAGTTGGACATGACAGGGCGACTTCACTTTCACTTTTCAGTTTCATGCATTGGAGAAGGAAATGGCAACCCACTCCAGTGTTCTTGCCTGGAGAATCCCAGGGAGCGGGGAGCCTGGTGGGCTCCTGTCTACGGGGTCACACAGAGTCGGACACGACTGAAACGCCTTAGCAGCAGCAGCAGTTGTTATCATAATGAATTGAAGCCCTCTTCTATGCTTGCTTGTGAAGTCACCTCCAGATTAAGAAGAAAACATATATTAGAAGGAAAAATATGAGGATGTTTCAGCCAGGAGGCACGCAAAGGTAATTTTAGATGGAGTGCAGGGAAATGTCACCTCTTCTTGGGGTTATCAGGGAGGTACCTTTTCCTTTTGAAACTGAGGGATGCCTGTTGCCAGTCTGAGGTTGCATCTTCTAGCTGTGCCGGCATTGGGATCTAGATGAGGCCTTTGGTGCTTACATGCCAAGTTGCTCAGTCATGGCCAGCTATGTGCAACCCCCTGGACTGTAGCCCACCAGACTCCTCTGTCCATGGGGTTCTCCAGGCAAGGATACTGGAGTGGGTTGAGGCCTTTGGTAGAGGTAGGGTTAGAAGGAGGAAGGAGGGTTTGGGTTCCACACTCTGGCTCATGAAGTAGCGAGCAGTGACTGCCATGCTCAGGAGTTTGGGAGCATCGCCCTGCCCAGACCTGCAGCTGGCAGCCTAGGTTCCTCCATGCAGGGCCCTGCCCATCCATTCAGAAAACATTCCGTGTTCTGCTCCCTTTCCCACACTCCCAGCTGAAGACAATGATTGTCTTGGTGTTCGAGCGTCAAGTGTTGGGGCCTTTCAGAAGCACCGTGTATGTTTGTCTTGTGTCTCCTCCAGTCTGGGCTGAGCACAGAGGAATGGACTGTGAGTGGGCTAGCCTTCCTAACTCAATATGACATCCTGGCACAGAGTCTTCTCATTAGCTCGAGTCTTGGGATTTCAGCTTCAGACACAAGACAGTTTATATCGATAAACAGTGCTTTGTCTCTGGGATTCTGGCCTCATCAGAAGGCTGGGGGCTCTGGTTGGAAGCTGCTGGCTTGTTGCTAAGGTGTTTGGAGCTGATCCAAGTTCACATTTTTCAGGATGGTGGAGAATAGTTAATGATTACAAAGCTCTGAAAATGTACATGCTGGCTTCTTTCCAACACTACTTAAAAACAATTACCAAGAGGAGGCTATTTCTATTTTTTTTTTTTTTTTTCCGCTTTTGTGGTAGTTGAACTTGGAGGGTAAAACTGGAGTTCCTTTTTTTCATATGTGAATTGGTGAAATTTAACATGGTGAATCACTTCTTGAGCATTTACTACGTGCAAAGGAAAAAAGTGAGGGAGAAATAAGGGCAAGTAAGACTCTTCCAGGTTCTTGGGGAGGGATGTACCTCGTTGAGGAAGTTGTGATGTGAATGTACAGGAAAAGACAGCTGACATCGGAGAGAGGAGATATAAAGACTTCTTGTTTGCTGTTTCCATGTTTTAAAGTTTTTCTTTGCCCCAAACACGAATCTTTTACCTTAACAACTACCTGTCTTCCCTGCTATAGGAGCACTTGAACATCTTGGAAAATATTTCACGACAGCTCCTAGTAGTGTCTCTTTGAAGAAAATTGTCTCTGAGTTACACACCCTCCTTGTGGCTCAGGTGGTAAAGAATCTGCTTGCAATGCAGGAGACCTGGGTTTGATCCCTGGGTTGGGAAGATCCCCTGGAGAAGGGAAAGGCTACCCACTCCAGTATTCTGGCCTGGAGAATTCCATGGATTGTATAGTCCATGGGGTCACAAAGAGTCAGACATAACTGAGCGACTTTCACTTTCACTTACCCACCCTCCTCACCCTCACACCACTCCCCCAAATTCTAGTTTGGCTGCATGAACAGATTCACCATGTAAGTTGATAGGAAAATTCTTTTTTTTTTTTTTTTTTTGCCTGCTTAAGTGTGGTCTTTTCCTCTTTAGTACTTCCTCCCGAGTGAGTTTTAGTTGCATATTTACTTACTGTCTCTCCCATTAGAAATGTATAATTCCTGTGGGCAGAGGCTTTCCCAGATGAGTCTGTCTTGGCAGCCAAATTGAAAAGGCCAAGATNTTTTTTTTTTTTTTTTTTGGCCTGCTTAAGTGTGGTCTTTTCCTCTTTAGTACTTCCTCCCGAGTGAGTTTTAGTTGCATATTTACTTACTGTCTCTCCCATTAGAAATGTATAATTCCTGTGGGCAGAGGCTTTCCCAGATGAGTCTGTCTTGGCAGCCAAATTGAAAAGGCCAAGATGAAATTATGGGGACAATTATCTAGCACCTTATTCACTAAATATACATTTACTAATACTTGTGTATATACTCTGAAGCTAAATATTATTTAGTACAAATAAGAACAGGCCTGTTTTATAGTTCTGCACTGTGGGAAGTCAACTCATAACTTACCAATGTCTCCCCGATTTTATGAGATAACCCTGGCTAGAAATGGCTTTTTAAAAATAGGCTTAACAAAGCTAAACATAATCTTTACCGTACAATCCAGCAATTGTGCTCCTAGGTATCTATCCAAATGAACTAAAAACTTTTGTCTACACAGAAACCTGCAAACAAATGCTTATAGCAGCTCTATGCATTCCTGCCAAAAATCAGAAGCAATCAAGACATCCTTCAATAGGTGAATACATAAATAAACTTTGATACCTCCATACAATGCAGTATTATTCAGGGTTAAAAAGAAACCCACTATCAAGCTACAAAAGACATGGAGGAAACTTATATGCATAATGCTAAGTGAAAGAAACTAGTCTGAAAAAGTTACACACTATATGATTTCAATTATATGTCATTCTGGAAAAGGCAAAACTAGAGGCAGTAAAAAGATCAGTGGCTGCCTGGAGTTAGGAGAAAGGGAGGAGGAATTTTAGGGTGAATCACAGGGCATTTTTAGGGCAGTGAAACTATTCTGTATGATACTGTGATAGTAGATACGTAACAGTGTGCATTTGTCAAAACCCATAGAACCATACAACATAGACAGTGAATCCAATTATAATCTGTGGGCTTAAATTAATAATCATGCATCAATATTGTACAATGAACTAGAGCACATGTACTGCACAGCACAAGACGTTAATCACAGGGAAAAGCCTGTATGCAGTGGGGTAGGAGGAGGGAGTATATGGGAACTTTGTACTTCCTGTTCAATTTTTCTGTAAACTAAAACTGCTCCAGGATATAAAGCCTATTAATTAAAAAGCTCAGCTTAATCAAATTAATCAAATAATTTGTTCAGTTACTCATCTTTTATTTTCAACAAGCATTTATTAAGCATTTAGTCTGTTTCAGTCATGTTGGTCATCCCTCTGTGACGCATGTGAGGTCATCTCGTGACACTTATTCACAGGCAGGTCCAATGACACTGTTAACAGAAACTCAGTTCTCTAAAAGGTTGAAATGGATAACGGCAAGAATTATGGCAAGAATCAATGAAACCCCCGAAAGCGTTTCCCAACTTTTGAAGATGAAATCGAAGGCTGCAAGTCCTTTCTAGAATCCACACCCCCCAAAGGATAATAATATTTAGAACCCAGGAATGTTTGCATGTGAGAATGTAACTGCAGAAACCCTCTGCTGATGTGGCTCAGATGGTAAAAAAAAAATGTGCCTGTAATGCAAGAAACTAAGGTTCGATCCCTGTGTCAGGAAGATCCTCTGTCAGCCCACTCCAGTATTCTTGCCTGGGAAATCCCATGGACAGAGGAGCCTGGCAGGCTACAGTCCATAGTGTCACAAAGAGTAGGACACGATTGAGCTTCTAACACTCACTCTGTAATGATATTCAGGAAGAAAATTATGGAGAATTCAAGCTTAAGCAATAATNGTCAGCCCACTCCAGTATTCTTGCCTGGGAAATCCCATGGACAGAGGAGCCTGGCAGGCTACAGTCCATAGTGTCACAAAGAGTAGGACACGATTGAGCTTCTAACACTCACTCTGTAATGATATTCAGGAAGAAAATTATGGAGAATTCAAGCTTAAGCAATAATAGTTTCATTCATTTTTCTAAATAAAGGTCAAACAACTTGAGTACCCCCCTTCCACTCCTCAGGTAGAGGAGAAACCCAACATCAGTCACTTGTGGCTCCCCATCCTGTCCATTGGATGGCACAAGACCCCCGGTTGTGGGAAAATGTTATCGACTCATGCTGGCGCTACTGCAGAGGCATCACTTCTTCTGCTTCCCAGTGTGGATGTCTAGTGCTATGCTCTTCTGCCACTTGCCCAAGACTGCTTCTTGGAAGGGACTTCCAGCTGGTCTGACTGTACTCTCCCTTGCGATCTTAAGCCTTTCACTGACCATAGGCACCCTCTTCACAGCTTAAGGCTGCCGTGCTTTGTGTCCAGCCCCCAGAGACATCTGGCAGTCACCTCCTGTCCAAGGGCAGGCCTCTCTGGTACACTGCGTGGGAACACAGTGTATATCCTTGCGTCTCAGATACTCCCCAGTTCTCTGTCCACCACGCTCTTCTCTCCAGGAGTTTCACTTGCCTTTCCTTCACGAGTCCGCTGCCGTATTGTTTCAGCCTGGTCTATATCTCAAAAGAAAACAAAGATCCCTGAACTCTCCCTCAGAGAATCTCCTAAAGGGAGATAGAGGACAGCAATAGGGGAAAAGTGCTTTTCTTTTTTTTCCTGGAGCATCTCCAAAATATTATACATTTCCCAATGGGGCTATCCTACAACTGCTACCTACCAGTAAAGAATTTAGCTATCTTTATCTTCAAAACAAAAGCACTTTTCATGAACTAAATATCAGCCCCTGTCAGACCTCAGGCTCCTGGCCCTGGGCCTTCAAAAGATGCCTCATCATACCACACATCCATGGACAGCAGAGTCTCCTCGACCTGGAGATAAATCCAAAGTCAGCAAAAAATGTTAAAAGCTGACATGAGCAAAATTCCCTATGACTCTGCATGAGGAAACTAACCCTTCGCAGAATTTCACTCAGTCCATCACAGAGACCATGTTTCCTAGTATTTGGATATATCATCCTTTTATTGGAAGAGTACCAGATGAATTGGTTGGTTTGCATTTAGAGGTCATGGCGCATGAAAAATACCTACCTTTCAGCACCGCAATCACCCTTAATGTCATTGGATGCCCTCTCAAAGAGAGGTCTGAGGGGACCTAGTCTCTGCGGGACAGCTGACCTCCCACCTCTATGCACTCAGGGGCATGTGCTCAAGGGGTACGATGACTGGTGGGGTCAAAGGCCCCATTTTTATTGCTCTCTCTCCTCTCTTTGTCCTTTTCCCTCTGTCTCCACCTCCACTCTCCCAAGTGGGTTTAGCTGCCTTCGGGTATGGAGGGACTCCACTATGCCATAAACTCCTGCTTGCTCTGTGCCAGGCCTGGAGCAGGTCAGACAGGCCTTGCCCTGTCAGTCAGCTTCCTGGTCTTTCTGACCCTCCTGTTGGCAGTCTCTGTAGGCTGCCATCTTGCATTGTTCTTTGGTGGCTCTTGCTGGTGTTTTCTCATTCCTGAACTTGACTACATACTTTTCCTTCAGTCTAGAATGGATTTGGGGATCCGTTGTGCCTTTGGGTAACCTGACTTTGGCCCAGCCTCCATTTGGAGGTCACGGCATTTCAGGGCTGGTGACAGTAGCTGGGAAGGCCTTGCTCTGCTGAGATGTAATTGGGGATTTGTTTGTCCCAGTCTCCTGGGCCCATCCTCACCAACATTTTTAGAGATTGGAACTCTTCCATGTATTTCCCACAAGTTCCTGCCTCAGCGTGAGCCCTTCTTTGCTGAGTACAATTTCTGAGGTACTTGATGGTTAGCTGCTCTTTGCTTCTGTGTTTATTTGTTTATTTGTTTTTGTTTTTTTTGTGTGTGTCATACACCATGTGGAATCTTAGTTCCCTGACCAGGGATCAAACCCACGTCTCCTGCAGCGAAAGCAAGGATCCTTAACCACTGGACTGATAGGGCAGTCCCTAAATACTTGTTTCTTGTAAGCTAGGAACAGTGAGGGAAAAAAAGCGTTGCCTCAAGACAGAATATTGGCTCTGCCTTTGATGTGTGGCCAGGAAAAAATTCCTTACTCTCTCTGAACATCTCTTAAGACCCTACTGTAAAACCTACCTTGTAGTTATGAAATTGCATTACCTTCCTTGGAGGTTATTGTGAGCAATAGTTATACAAAAATGCACATAGAAGGTTAACAACTGTTAGCTCTTCTTTTTTTTTTTTTTTTGGTTTCTTTCAGCCATGCCATGTAGCATGTGGTATCTTCTCCACCCACAGATCAAACTACGGCCCCCTGCATTGGCAGTGTATAGTCTTAACCCCTGGACCACTAGGGAAGTCAACAACTGTTAGCTCGTACNTTTTTTTTTTTTTTTGTTTCTTTCAGCCATGCCATGTAGCATGTGGTATCTTCTCCACCCACAGATCAAACTACGGCCCCCTGCATTGGCAGTGTATAGTCTTAACCCCTGGACCACTAGGGAAGTCAACAACTGTTAGCTCGTACTAATACTTATCACTTTCTCAGATGGACTCAATGCCTTGTGGGACAGTTGAAGCACTGTCTTCTTTTTCTTTGTATAGCTAAATCTGTTTTGTTTTAGACTGAGGTAAAGTACACCGCTGGGCTTAGGTCCCCACTCTGCCACTCACTTGATGTGAGACTTGGGTGGGCCTTTTGTCTCTCTCAGCTGCAGTTTTCTTACTTCTAAAGTGAGGGTAATAATATCTGTGCTGTGCTGAGTCATTTCTGTCGTGTCTGACTTTGCGACACTATGGAATGCCAGGCTCCTCTGTCCGTGTGATTCTCCAGGCAAGAATACTGGAGTCAGTTCCATGCCCTCCTCCAGGGGATCATCCCTTCCCAGGGACTGAATACGTGTCTCTCACATCTCATGTGGTGGCACGTGGGTTCTTACCCCTAGCACCACCTGGCAAGCCCAATGATAGCTACTCCTTATAATTATTTGGAGAGTCAGGAGGGAAGTAGGTTAAATGGCCAACACAGTGCTTGGGTCAAATCTTCTCCCCTGATATTGAGTATCCACTTCTCTCCTTCCACATCATAGGTTCTTCGTGGGCAGGGACACATTTGAGTGACTCCCAGCCCAGTGTCAGCACAAAGAAGGGCCTCAGCAGCCAGCAATGGAAAAAACAAACAAGTCTTCTTTCCCTGGTTCTTGGGAGACTTCGTTTGAAGTCTGTAACATTAAGGTCCCATAGCAATTGAAAAGATAAACAACCCCAGAATAGCTTTCTACACGTTAAATAGGGCAACATTCAAATGGATCATGATAGAAAACACAAGAATTTCAACTATATTCTATAAAGGAAGGCTCATAGGACACGGTTCACGTAAGGAAAACACTCTGGAAAGTTGTGCCAGGGATTTCAAACTGAAGGCAAATACATTCATCATAAAAATATTACATTGTGTGTGTGCTCGGTCATGTCTGACTCTTTGCAACCCCAGGGACTGTAGCCTGCCAGGCTTCTCTCCACGGGATTTTTCAGGCAAGAATACTGGAGTGGGTTGCCATTTCCTCCTCTGGGGGTCTTCCCAACGCAGGAATTGAACCTGAGCCTCCTATGTCTCCAGCGTTGCAGGCAGAGTCTTTTACCACTAAGTCATTGGGGAAACCCTAAAATACGTGTGTGTGTGTGCGCGCGCGCGTGCTAAGTCACTTCAGTCATGTCTGACTCTTTGTGACCCTATGGACTGTAGCCCACCAGGCTCCTTTGTCCATGGGGATTCTCCAGGCAAGAATACTGAAGTGGGTTGCCACGCCCTCCTCCAGGGGATCTTCGCAATTGAACCCACGTCTCCTGCAGCTCCTGCATTGCAGGTGGATTCTTTACTACTGAACCACCAGGAAAGCCCAAAATATTATATATGGTCTGCTAAAAGACGTTTTTGAACCAAAGATAGTGTCTTAAATAAAAACACTGTGATCACAGCACCCCTGTAAATGTTATTCAGGGACTCAGTTTCCCTTTTTCCTAGGGCTGGGTTAGTCCATGAGGCCTCATGCATTTTGACAAGATGTCTGTCTATCTTATTCTTAAAGATAGGAAAAAGACACTAGTATTTTAAGCGGGAGCAGGCCATAATCTGATTTATGCCTTTTACAGTCCAGGCTTTTTCTCATTTTACTCCTGCCACCATCTGTTCTTCATTCTGCCTTTTGTGCTTTATCTCCTCTTGGTTTTTCTTTCTACAGGGTCCCCTCTTGCTCTGGCCTGCGTCAATTGCTCCCTTCTCTGAGCTCACTGGGTTTGCTGGGATCTTCATTGCTCTCTTCCCTGGGACACGCATACTATAATTATCTAGTGAATTAATTCATTCAACAAGCATGTATTGGATAGCTGCTGGGTGTTAAGTGCTAGAAATAAGGAGATGGTAGGACAGACCTCTGCTCCCCAATAGCCTGCAGTCTGGAGGGCCAGGGCAGCTACATAGACAAATCCTTGGACACTGGGGTAAGCCCTTGATAAGCACTGCAGTGTTTCATGGGATCCAAGATAAGGGGTTCCTATTCATGGTGGCAGGGGGACTGGGTGGGGTGGGGTGAGCTAGGGGAGACTTCCTCGTGAGAGGAGGTTGGACTGGGAATGAGGGTAGTGGGATGGGGTGCAGAGGGCTGGGGTAATCCAANACTTTTGGACTCTGAGGGAGAGGGAGAGAGTGGGATGATTTGGGAGAATGGCATTGAAACATGTATACTCTCATGTAAGAAACGAATCGCCAGTCTAGGTTTGATACAGGATACAGGATGTTTGGGGCTGGTGCACCGGGATGACCCAGAGAGATGATATGGGGAGGATGGTGGGAGGCGGGCTCAGGGTTGGGAATTCATGTACACGTGTGGCGGATTCATGTCAATGTAGGGCAAAACCAATACAGTATTGTAAAGTACAAAAAATATAATAAAATAAAAATTAAAAAAAATAAAAATAAAATGGTGATTAACAGAATAAGGACTTGTTTTATTAATTAATACTTATGCAAATAGGGGAGATCATATTAGTTATCTATCACTGAATAACAAAGTACAGCAAAATTTAGTGGCTTCTGACAACCAACATTTATCATCTCACAGTTTGCATCTGACTGTGACAGGCAGTTTTAGCCAGCTACCTGCCATCCCTCCCCTCTCTCCACATGTCATGGTTTTGTTCAGTTCTTCTGACAACCCTAGTTTTGTTTAGGATGCAATGGCCTCGTCTCAGCGGTTGAATCACGATTAATCAAAGACCTTCGCTGTCATTGCATTCACTGGATGCTCGCATTTCCAGCCTCCCTGACAGCTAGGGCTGGTTCAATGAGATCATTTTGGCCAATGGAATCCAAGTAAAGATCAGACAAGGGACTTCTTGGAAAGCCTTTGCATTCTGAACGAAATAATCAGTTGTAGTTGACTCTATACTCTTGCTTTGCCTTAGAAATAGATGTAATATCTAGAGCTGTGATTGCTGTCTTGAAACACAGCGATAAATGAAAAGCCACCATGCTAAAGGTTTTGGATGAAAGGAAGGAAGCACATGGGAACTTTGATGATGTTGTTGAACTGCTGAAGACTTTCTCTTGTGGAGGAAAATTACTTTTAAAAAATGTACTGCTTGCTAGATTTTCTGTTCCTTGTAGTTGAGAACATTCCTGACAGATTCCTTTCTCTCTAAGTTCTGTAAATATAGAGACCCTGTCTAATATATTTTCCATCGAATTACTAGTGCCAAGGACCATGCCTGGAACACAGAAGTCACCTAATGGATGAATGTGCTGAATTAATAAGTACCTTTTTAGATACTGGAAGTACCTAAAGTACTATAAGGACTTTAGCCTTTGGGAGACACCTCTCTTCTAACTCCCAGACAATTCTCACATTTCTGGCTCAGCACAGGGGTTCCCCAGACAGGCACTTTTGTTTCTGTTACCTAGGCCCNTACCTTTTTAGATACTGGAAGTACCTAAAGTACTATAAGGACTTTAGCCTTTGGGAGACACCTCTCTTCTAACTCCCAGACAATTCTCACATTTCTGGCTCAGCACAGGGGTTCCCCAGACAGGCACTTTTGTTTCTGTTACCTAGGCCCCTGAAGAAATGTTTTTGCTATCTAGTATCTTTCAACTTGCTTAGTCACAGTCTCATCACTGGGAAAAACAAGACATCAAATCACTCTATAAAACCTGAGAAATAAAATTTCATCCTTTTCTAATTCAAGGCTCTTCGACAGAATCGGAGTGGACCAGTCTTACATCAAATTCTGTCCATCAGCAAATAGCGTTCTAGCAGAGGAGAGACCAGGAAAAAATCTCCCACTTGGTGATAGCCAAATTAGGGAATGCTGGCTGGCACATCATTCAGGCGGAAGGATGATATCTCCTGGAAAGTGAAGTGGTTCTTTAGTGAAGTGGCAAGAAAATATTTTAAGAGTCTGATTAACTATTGACGTAAGAAGAGATTGAATTTTAAAAAAAGCATCCTGAGTTTGTTGAGTGTAATTGGACTATTGTATACAACGCTAGAACCAACTTAGATATAACTGGGACTGGCAGCACTTTGATTTTCTAGTGTGCAATGGTGGAAAGAAGGGTACTCGGGGCTTACAAACCTAGCTGGAATCCAGCTTCCAGCCTTTCCTCACTAGGTACCTCTGGGCCAGTCGCTTGCTCTGAGCCCTGGTTTCTTACTTTGTGATACTACCGTGCTCACAGGGTTGTTTAGAAGATTTCAATAAAATCACGCAAGTAAAACGCCTGGCACTAAGGATTGGTGCTACTGCTACAACAACCCCTGCTGCTACTGTCACTGCCAGCGGCCACGCCACTACTATTACAACGGAGAAGCAAAGTCGGCTTCCAACACGATTCTCTCCTGTTCCAAGTGGAGAGATTTTAAGTGTGAAAGACGACAGTACCTTTCAATGAACTAGAAGGGAAGAAGCATAGAGTCAAAGTCCTCTTCCCTCTTAAAAGCAGATCATCTTCCTTCGGGGTTGAGAAGGAATATCTGGCAGGCGAGTTGGCCTCCCTGCTTCTGGCTGAAGGAGACGGGACAGCTGCTGCCCGCACGCCCCTGGCCTGGCTTTGAGCGGATCTTTGTGTTGCTGGCTCTGCAGGAGGCACACCAAGTTTCTCCAATGCCCTTCTTTTTGCAAGGGTGTGAGCTTCTATTTCTGTCCTCCAGGAAGAATTTCTCATTTCCTTGCCAGTTCCCTCTCTCCTCTGAGTCCCTGAAGGCCAGGGGTGGCTCTCCTCACCCCCTGCAGATGCTTTGGGGTGTCAGTGGAAGTCTGCTCATGTGGTGGGTGTGAGGATAGCGATGCGACTGACATGGGGTCCTGCCCTCTGTGTCTCTCTCCTCATGTCCCAGGAGGCTTTCTCCACTGATAAGTACAATGATGGTAATGAGAAGCAGTGCTTTGTGAGGAATGCTCTGCCTTTCTTTCTAAAGAAACACTTTTTGTGTTTGAAAATTGTAATGCACCTTCAGTATGGAAAATACAGATAAGCAAAATGAGGAACCCAAACCCACCCATAATCAGAGTGTACTGGCATTCACCAACAGCTGTGTGCTTTCAGGATTTTTCCTGCGCCTTTGCATACTTTATTTTAAACCTTGAATATAGTCATACTTCATATTATGCTGCTGCTGCTGTTAAGTCGCTTCAGTTGTGTCTGACTCTGTGCGACCCCGTAGACGGCAGCCCACCAGGCTCCCCTGTCCCTGGGATTCTCCAGGCAAGAACACTGGAGTGGGTTGCCATTTCCTTCTCCGATGCAGGAAAGTGAAAAGTGAAAGTGAAGTCGCTCAGTTGTGTCCGACTCTTAGCGACCCCATGGACTGCAGCCCACCAGGGTCCTCCGTCCATGGAGTTTTCCAGGCAAGAGTACTGGAGTGGGCTGCCATTGCCTTCTCTGACTCTATATTATAGCCTCCAGTACATTTTCATTCATGCGTGGGAAGTCACCAACAGCTTTCCATATCTTTCAGTACTTATCTTCAGCATTATTTTTAATGGCTCATAGAATTTTGTTATGGGTGTGTATAACACCATTTACTAGTTTAACTAGTTGCCTCTTGTTGGGCATCTGGGTTATGTACAATTTTTCATTATTACTCACAATGATGTGGTGATTAATAGCCTTCTTCCCCCAGGGTCAACGCCTAGCAGATGATGTGCTGGGAATGATGTGTTATAAAGTTTCAAAAAAATTCACGTTGCAAAAGGTTTCCTCAGAAAGGCTCTGTCCACTTGCAGTGGGTGTGGCAGCCTGCCATACTTTTCAAGGTGTTCCTCAGCAGAGCTTCACTACAGCCCGATAGGATCAGTGGGACCCCTAGGACTATTCGTATTTTGGAAGCTGAAAGAGCTCAAGTGCAAAGAGGTTACAAAAGGGACCTCCAGGTAACTGAATGAAGTGAGTCGCCACAGAGAAACACTGCATGAAATGAACCATGAAGCAAGGGGCACTTAACAAAACAAAAAGACAGTGGTTGCTGCTCTAAAGCTCTTCTTTCTGGTAATTATTATATTGTGGGGATAGTGTTCTGTTAAGTGCTTGGCAAAAAAACCCTGTCATCAGCAGCTAGGAGAGAGCTCGCCTTTCAGTTTTCTGTTCTCAGAGAAGTGCTTGGGGAGTCAGGATCCCAGCTCGTCCAAAACCCCAGGATGGAGAAGCAGCTTGGCCAGGGTCTCTTGGCGAGGTAATGGCCAGGTCAGAACGGGAGGCCAGGTCTCCAGGCTCCCTGTGACACATGAGGGGTCTCTGAGACAGCTGGGAGCTTACCATTGGCCAAGTCACTCACACTTGTACAGTTACCCAGATGAGGCTAGTGACGTGGAGCTCTCATTAAAATGCGAATTCTGGTCCAGTAGGTCTGGAGTAGGGCTAGTAAGTTCCCAGGTAATGCCTACAGGTCTAGACTACTCTTTGAGAGGCAAGCAGCTGGACAACTGTTCAGCTCAAGACAGAAGAAGTGACCTAGATAAAGACAGGGCCTACAGGCAAATAGTACAGTATTTTGCAGACTGATGACCAGGAAAGGGTGTTCTGGTTGTTATGAGAGTCTCACAATGAATCTTGGCCTTTATTCATCAGAAACATCCAAAAGGGAGACCAACCAGCTGATCAAGGGAAGGTCTGTGGCCATGGTGGCCAAGGGATGTTCAGACACACCCACCCGCGCCACAACCAGCCCTTCTTTGTTCAGCATGGCAGCCGGAACAAAGCCATTTTGTTTAACATTCCAAAGGCGTTTCCACTGTCTCCCAGAGTCTTTTGAATGACCTGGAGAACTACCAAGGGGTTCTTGGTGGCATGACAGGCTCCTTCCACTACAGTTCGCCAACCCTTGTGACACCAGGTTGATGAAAGTGCCATACTTGATGGAGAGAGAAGAGGAAGCGGAGCCCAGGCACAGAAGCGGAGGGTGTGGGCTTGGGAGGGTGCTCAGTCACAGGCACGGCTCGCCCTCTCCCGAGCAGAGGCAGGAGATGTCAGCGTTGTTGGCATTCTGAGCGCGGAGCTGTGGGCTTGCAATAATAATGGTGTTCAGGGCCTGGGGAGAGGCCAGGGAGGGCCACTTGGGGCATGAGGATGAGGAGCTGGGCCAGGCTGGCCCAAGCACGGGGTCAGGGAAGGAGGCTGTGAGTGCTGGCTGTTTCTTTAGGTTTGGGAGTGCTGGTGTCAAAGCTAGAATAGCAGACTCACAGGAAAGAATCTTAGAAGTTATATAATTGTGGCATTTAAAACGATGAATTATGGACTTATTTATTTGCCTGTGCCAGGCCTTAGTTGCAGCACGCAGGCTCTTTAGTGTAGCAAGCGGGATCTAGTTCCTTGGCCAGGGCCCCCTGCATTGGAAGCATGGAGTGTTCGGCGCTGGTCCACCAGGGAAGTCCCAATCATGGCATTTTAATGTCACGCTCCCTGGAGCACTAAAAGTTTTTTTTATGTGAAAGTATTTCAGAGACTGCTGTTTGCTGGTAGGTCTAAAGGGATGTGGGACTGTTCACCCCACTTTAGCACAATTTTGTATCTATTTTGGAGAAGGCGATGGCACCCCACTCCAGTACTCTTGCCTGGAAAATCCCATGGATGGAGGAGCCTGGTGGGCTGCAGTCCATGGGGTCGCTAAGAGTCAGACATGACTGAGCGACTTCACTTTCACGCATTGGAGAAGGACATGGCACCCACTCCAGTGTTCTTGCCTGGAGAATCCCAGGGACGGGGGAGCCTGGTGCGCTGCCATCTATGGGGTCACACAGAGTCGGACTCGAATGAAGTGACTTAGCAGCAGCAGCAGTATCTATTTTACACGTTGAGATTCTATGACATTTCTAGAAAGAGATTGTACTAAGAAATGTTTCCTAGCCTCCTTATTTTGTTGTTGTTCAGTTACCAAGTCGTGTCCAACTCCTTGAGACCCCAGGGACTGCAGCACACCAGGCTTCCTTGTCCTTCACCATCTCCCAGAGTTGCCTCAGAAAAGAAAGACGACTTTTTGAGCCTTAGAGGCAGTTCATGACATAACACTGCTGGTTCACCTCTCCCAGGTGTGGTCATACCCACGGTGCTATAGGTTGAATAAGACCCAAACACAGGCCCATTTACCTCGCTCCATTTCCCCACTCCCAACCACACCAAAACCCAAACCAGCAGCCACATGTACAATATGCCACTTACGCCAGGATCTGGAAGGAGGGCCTGCGGTTTGATGGGCAAGGTTGCCTGTGTGATGTGACACACGTGGGCCTCAGTCAGCCCCCAGTGGCTCCCCAGCTAACTGCAGGTCCCACCGTGGCTTTGGCCAGCAGGTTTTCAATAAACTGGGCTGCCAGTGCACCCTCAGAACCCTATGAATCATTGACTTATTCCATCACACAAACGAGAAGCAACTTCGCCAGCAGAAGAGCTAGCTGTATTATCAATACAAACACACAGTGTAAGACACAGAATAGACTAGTGGTTACAGTGAGGAGGAGCAATAACGGGCTGGGGAGTGGGAGGTGCAAACCATGGGGCATAAGACAGGCCCAAGGATGTACTGTGCAATGAGGGGAATCTAGCCAATATTTTATAATAACTGTAAATGTAAAGTAACCTTTAAAACTGTGTAAGATTTAAACATCTTTTTTTAAAGAAAGAATAAATCCTGAGTTTTCATCTCAAGGAAAAAACATTTCTGTTTTTATTTTGTACCTACACGAGATGATGGATACTCACTAAACTTATTGTGATATTCATTTTATGACGTATGTAAGTCATAGCATGGCATCGTACACCTCAAACTTACACAGTGCTGTGTGTCAGTTATCTCTCAATAAACCTAGAAGAAGAAAAAAGACACAGGGTAACGATGTGTCTGGTTGCATGTATTCTGATCCTCTTTCCAGGCACATGGTGAGCCTTTATTTCTCCATTTTTTTTTGTAGGCACGGCCATGTGCCATGTGCTGTCCGGATAAACGTGAATGAGCATTTGAGAATAGTGTGTAACTCTCCTCGTTCCCTTCCCTGCGGTGCAGGCTTTGTGGAAGCTCGGGCTGAGATGGAGCCTCTGTTCAGGGCTCCTCTGATGAGGGGTATGCCTCTGCCAACCTGTGGCCAAGGTGGTGTGAACAGGAGATAGATCTTAATTTGTTTAAGCCATTAGTAGGTCAGAGTTTTGTTACAGCAAAACCTAGCTTATCCTAACCTTCAGTTCAGTTCAGTTCAGTCGCTCAGTCGTGTNTAGTCATACTTCATATTATGCTGCTGCTGCTGTTAAGTCGCTTCAGTTGTGTCTGACTCTGTGCGACCCCGTAGACGGCAGCCCACCAGGCTCCCCTGTCCCTGGGATTCTCCAGGCAAGAACACTGGAGTGGGTTGCCATTTCCTTCTCCGATGCAGGAAAGTGAAAAGTGAAAGTGAAGTCGCTCAGTTGTGTCCGACTCTTAGCGACCCCATGGACTGCAGCCCACCAGGGTCCTCCGTCCATGGAGTTTTCCAGGCAAGAGTACTGGAGTGGGCTGCCATTGCCTTCTCTGACTCTATATTATAGCCTCCAGTACATTTTCATTCATGCGTGGGAAGTCACCAACAGCTTTCCATATCTTTCAGTACTTATCTTCAGCATTATTTTTAATGGCTCATAGAATTTTGTTATGGGTGTGTATAACACCATTTACTAGTTTAACTAGTTGCCTCTTGTTGGGCATCTGGGTTATGTACAATTTTTCATTATTACTCACAATGATGTGGTGATTAATAGCCTTCTTCCCCCAGGGTCAACGCCTAGCAGATGATGTGCTGGGAATGATGTGTTATAAAGTTTCAAAAAAATTCACGTTGCAAAAGGTTTCCTCAGAAAGGCTCTGTCCACTTGCAGTGGGTGTGGCAGCCTGCCATACTTTTCAAGGTGTTCCTCAGCAGAGCTTCACTACAGCCCGATAGGATCAGTGGGACCCCTAGGACTATTCGTATTTTGGAAGCTGAAAGAGCTCAAGTGCAAAGAGGTTACAAAAGGGACCTCCAGGTAACTGAATGAAGTGAGTCGCCACAGAGAAACACTGCATGAAATGAACCATGAAGCAAGGGGCACTTAACAAAACAAAAAGACAGTGGTTGCTGCTCTAAAGCTCTTCTTTCTGGTAATTATTATATTGTGGGGATAGTGTTCTGTTAAGTGCTTGGCAAAAAAACCCTGTCATCAGCAGCTAGGAGAGAGCTCGCCTTTCAGTTTTCTGTTCTCAGAGAAGTGCTTGGGGAGTCAGGATCCCAGCTCGTCCAAAACCCCAGGATGGAGAAGCAGCTTGGCCAGGGTCTCTTGGCGAGGTAATGGCCAGGTCAGAACGGGAGGCCAGGTCTCCAGGCTCCCTGTGACACATGAGGGGTCTCTGAGACAGCTGGGAGCTTACCATTGGCCAAGTCACTCACACTTGTACAGTTACCCAGATGAGGCTAGTGACGTGGAGCTCTCATTAAAATGCGAATTCTGGTCCAGTAGGTCTGGAGTAGGGCTAGTAAGTTCCCAGGTAATGCCTACAGGTCTAGACTACTCTTTGAGAGGCAAGCAGCTGGACAACTGTTCAGCTCAAGACAGAAGAAGTGACCTAGATAAAGACAGGGCCTACAGGCAAATAGTACAGTATTTTGCAGACTGATGACCAGGAAAGGGTGTTCTGGTTGTTATGAGAGTCTCACAATGAATCTTGGCCTTTATTCATCAGAAACATCCAAAAGGGAGACCAACCAGCTGATCAAGGGAAGGTCTGTGGCCATGGTGGCCAAGGGATGTTCAGACACACCCACCCGCGCCACAACCAGCCCTTCTTTGTTCAGCATGGCAGCCGGAACAAAGCCATTTTGTTTAACATTCCAAAGGCGTTTCCACTGTCTCCCAGAGTCTTTTGAATGACCTGGAGAACTACCAAGGGGTTCTTGGTGGCATGACAGGCTCCTTCCACTACAGTTCGCCAACCCTTGTGACACCAGGTTGATGAAAGTGCCATACTTGATGGAGAGAGAAGAGGAAGCGGAGCCCAGGCACAGAAGCGGAGGGTGTGGGCTTGGGAGGGTGCTCAGTCACAGGCACGGCTCGCCCTCTCCCGAGCAGAGGCAGGAGATGTCAGCGTTGTTGGCATTCTGAGCGCGGAGCTGTGGGCTTGCAATAATAATGGTGTTCAGGGCCTGGGGAGAGGCCAGGGAGGGCCACTTGGGGCATGAGGATGAGGAGCTGGGCCAGGCTGGCCCAAGCACGGGGTCAGGGAAGGAGGCTGTGAGTGCTGGCTGTTTCTTTAGGTTTGGGAGTGCTGGTGTCAAAGCTAGAATAGCAGACTCACAGGAAAGAATCTTAGAAGTTATATAATTGTGGCATTTAAAACGATGAATTATGGACTTATTTATTTGCCTGTGCCAGGCCTTAGTTGCAGCACGCAGGCTCTTTAGTGTAGCAAGCGGGATCTAGTTCCTTGGCCAGGGCCCCCTGCATTGGAAGCATGGAGTGTTCGGCGCTGGTCCACCAGGGAAGTCCCAATCATGGCATTTTAATGTCACGCTCCCTGGAGCACTAAAAGTTTTTTTTATGTGAAAGTATTTCAGAGACTGCTGTTTGCTGGTAGGTCTAAAGGGATGTGGGACTGTTCACCCCACTTTAGCACAATTTTGTATCTATTTTGGAGAAGGCGATGGCACCCCACTCCAGTACTCTTGCCTGGAAAATCCCATGGATGGAGGAGCCTGGTGGGCTGCAGTCCATGGGGTCGCTAAGAGTCAGACATGACTGAGCGACTTCACTTTCACGCATTGGAGAAGGACATGGCACCCACTCCAGTGTTCTTGCCTGGAGAATCCCAGGGACGGGGGAGCCTGGTGCGCTGCCATCTATGGGGTCACACAGAGTCGGACTCGAATGAAGTGACTTAGCAGCAGCAGCAGTATCTATTTTACACGTTGAGATTCTATGACATTTCTAGAAAGAGATTGTACTAAGAAATGTTTCCTAGCCTCCTTATTTTGTTGTTGTTCAGTTACCAAGTCGTGTCCAACTCCTTGAGACCCCAGGGACTGCAGCACACCAGGCTTCCTTGTCCTTCACCATCTCCCAGAGTTGCCTCAGAAAAGAAAGACGACTTTTTGAGCCTTAGAGGCAGTTCATGACATAACACTGCTGGTTCACCTCTCCCAGGTGTGGTCATACCCACGGTGCTATAGGTTGAATAAGACCCAAACACAGGCCCATTTACCTCGCTCCATTTCCCCACTCCCAACCACACCAAAACCCAAACCAGCAGCCACATGTACAATATGCCACTTACGCCAGGATCTGGAAGGAGGGCCTGCGGTTTGATGGGCAAGGTTGCCTGTGTGATGTGACACACGTGGGCCTCAGTCAGCCCCCAGTGGCTCCCCAGCTAACTGCAGGTCCCACCGTGGCTTTGGCCAGCAGGTTTTCAATAAACTGGGCTGCCAGTGCACCCTCAGAACCCTATGAATCATTGACTTATTCCATCACACAAACGAGAAGCAACTTCGCCAGCAGAAGAGCTAGCTGTATTATCAATACAAACACACAGTGTAAGACACAGAATAGACTAGTGGTTACAGTGAGGAGGAGCAATAACGGGCTGGGGAGTGGGAGGTGCAAACCATGGGGCATAAGACAGGCCCAAGGATGTACTGTGCAATGAGGGGAATCTAGCCAATATTTTATAATAACTGTAAATGTAAAGTAACCTTTAAAACTGTGTAAGATTTAAACATCTTTTTTTAAAGAAAGAATAAATCCTGAGTTTTCATCTCAAGGAAAAAACATTTCTGTTTTTATTTTGTACCTACACGAGATGATGGATACTCACTAAACTTATTGTGATATTCATTTTATGACGTATGTAAGTCATAGCATGGCATCGTACACCTCAAACTTACACAGTGTTGTGTGTCAGTTATCTCTCAATAAACCTAGAAGAAGAAAAAAGACACAGGGTAACGATGTGTCTGGTTGCATGTATTCTGATCCTCTTTCCAGGCACATGGTGAGCCTTTATTTCTCCATTTTTTTTTGTAGGCACGGCCATGTGCCATGTGCTGTCCGGATAAACGTGAATGAGCATTTGAGAATAGTGTGTAACTCTCCTCGTTCCCTTCCCTGCGGTGCAGGCTTTGTGGAAGCTCGGGCTGAGATGGAGCCTCTGTTCAGGGCTCCTCTGATGAGGGGTATGCCTCTGCCAACCTGTGGCCAAGGTGGTGTGAACAGGAGATAGATCTTAATTTGTTTAAGCCATTAGTAGGTCAGAGTTTTGTTATAGCAAAACCTAGCTTATCCTAACCTTCAGTTCAGTTCAGTTCAGTCGCTCAGTCGTGTCCGACTCTTTGCGACCCCATGAATCGCAGCACACCAGGCCTNGACACGACTGAGCGACTGAACTGAACTGAACCCGCTTAACACCAAGGACTTCCTTTTTATTTTACTTGTCCTTCATGCAAAGATAAATTTACATTTACATGACAACTCTTTGTAGATTAGAATTATCGTTGGTCTTAACAGAAACAAGGAAGGTCCAAAATGTTAATTGAACCTGAGTATTCATAGGGCCATATAGAAATTACTGTATAAACATTTGTGGAACTGAACTAAGTTTTTTTTAAGGAGTACACCAGGTTATATCCTTTTCAGAAATCCAACCCAGTTCTCTGTGGGTATGCTCAGCTAAGATGCTTTCAGCCTTCCCACTGAAAAATACTTCTGTAGGATGGTAGGAGATTCTCTTTCATGGTCCTTTCCAGTGGAGCAGGTGCTGATGGGCTGGAGCTGGGGGTGAAAGATGTAACCGTAACGTTACAGGAAGGCAGAAGTTGGGCTGCAATTTGATCGAAGCTGCAGCCTTATCTGTCATCAGCTAGACTAACTGTCATAGAGCGAGTGGGCCTTCTGGTATTATCACTGTGGGCACAGGGCCTTGGCAACTGTCTCACTGGCCAGCACAACCCAATATAAAATCCAATGGCTTGGTAGATTCTGGAGGCAGAGGCTATGGCCCCCCTCTTAATTTTGCATCCCTAATGCCTGGGCCTGGTTTATAGTTGATGCTCAATAAATATTTGTTCAATAAATAAATAAATAAAGATATGGGCTGTATGGCTAAGTCTAAGTCACTTTAGTCGTGTGCAACCCCATAGATGGCAGCCCATCAGGCTCCCCCGTCCCTGGGATTCTCCAGGCAAGAATACTGGAGTGGGTTGCCATTTCCTTCTCCAAGGCATGAAAGTCAAAAGTGAAAGTGAAGTCGCTCAGTCATGTCTGACCCTCAGCGACCCCATGGCCTGCAGCCTTCCAGGCTCCTCCGTCCATGGGATTTTCCAGGCAAGAGTACTGGAGGGGGGTGCCATTGCCTTCTCCATGGACTGTATATAAGACTATATATAAAATATGCACCATATATAAACTATAAGACTATATAGGAATTTTAGAGAGGCATTAGTTTGGACTTTTCCAGGGACTTGAAGGATGAGCCATGAGATGATTATGTAATAAGTTACTGAGGGAGAACAATCTAAAACAGCTTGGAGTGGGAAGCTGCCGGCATGCTTCCAAGAAGATGGACACAGCTGGTCACCTTGGTTCAGGGTGAGTCCCTCAAATAGCACCTCTCAGTTTAGTAAGTATAAGCAGACACCCACTGGCCTGACAGGAAGGTGAAACGGGGACTTGTCTTCTGTGGCTCACCAGCAGCCATTTCCCTCCTTGGTTTGTAGCACCCTGAAGAAGGTTGGGTCAATTCACATCCAAGGCCCAGGAATCTTCTGGGTGGGAAAGAACCAGAGCACAGCCTCCTTTTGCAGACTTTGGAAGTGAGGGGAATTTGATGGGAGTGGCTAGGACCTTTGACTGACTGGCAGAAAATCATTCCAAGGTCTACAGTGTCTGGTTCATGATGTGAGTTCAACACAGATGGCTGTGGAAAGCCGCTAGAATCCAGATCTGGGGACGTAGCTCAGCAGAGATGTAATGATGGGAGCTATAACCTGTGTCCTGAGCTGGGACAGATGGTGTTCTAAGGTGGTTTAGGGGTGATCCTTCAACTGCACCAGGGGATAAGAAGCAAAAGCAGACGCAAACACTGTTTCATTTATCCTTAGAAAGCTCTTGGGGTTCTTAGACAAATTTAGGAGAGCATAGAGGGAAATATAGTTCTAATAGGAACATGCAGGATCTCCAGGAGCTTCACTGAAAAAAAAAAGTGACTTTTTTTTACTGCAGGCAAATGAAGTAGATTAATGGGCTTCCTAAGTAGCGCAGTGGTAAAGAATCTGCCTACCAATGCAGGAGACGCAAGAGACAAGAGTTTGTTTCTGGGGTTGGGAAGATCCCCGGAGGAGAAGGAAATGACAACCCATTCTGGTATTCTTGCCTGGGAAATCTCGGACAGAGGAGTCTGGTGGGCTACAGTCCATAGAGTCACAAAGAATTGGACATGACTTAGCACGCACGCAATGAAGTAGATTATACCAGTTACAGGTTGAGAAGCTTAGAAAGTTTTTCAGGTGGGAGGCACCCAATGAGCAAAGATGTGGACATGGAAACAAGTCTGCTGTGTGGTTTGTGGTTTGGTGAGAAGTCTTGACCCACAGTAGGAGGGATTGAGCTGGCCAGTGGTCAGATACAAGTCTGTGTGGATAAATGAAGCTAGATTCTGGATGGATTACCACAGTGACGGATCAGGAGTGTATGCATTATTCCCAGGAGGTCATGGCTTTTGGGGCACTTAAGCCCAAGAAGTCATTCTGAATGGTGCCCAGAGGAATGGATGAGAGGGGCAGAAGCTGGGATGCTGGGAAGTCAGCGAAGCTTTGGTCCAGGGGAAGGTCTCTGATGCCTTGAGGGCAGGGATTCTGTCTTCTGCATCACGGACTCCCAGCAGAGCACCTGGCATAGGGGTACTTGATAAAGATTTGTTGAATACAGGAAGGCTGTCACATGGTGGGAAGCAACCTCAGTGTCAGGCAGAGCTCCTGATTTCTGAAATCAGGAGACGCAGATTCCAAATTCTGGCACTTCCTTTCAGGGGGATGTGGTGAAACTCTTTTCATCATATTGGAATTTCAGTTTCTCGGGTCTGAGGAACAGCCACTCACTCACCAAGCATCTGCTGAGCACTAGTCACGTATCACTCGTGCCAAGTGTCAAAGAGGAATGACAGGTACTGTTCAAAGCAGTGCAGGTACTGGCTCACTTAATCCTGTGAGGTAGCTACTTGTAGGATCCTCATTTTCTGGAAAGGGAACTGGAGCACGGAGGTTAAATAACTTGCCCAGGTTTCCACTGTCAGTAAGCGGCAGAGCTAGGACCCTGTCTGATTGTGGGGTTGGAGGCGGAGGTTCATTGAAGGATTCATAGGGATGTGATGTTTGAACCATGCTGGAAAGCTGCATATGCATTTGAAAGATGGAAAGGGGCAACTAGCAGAGAGAATAGCAAAAGCGCAGGAGTCTGAAAGAGCATTTTGTTTGCTGGAGAGGAGACTGGTACAGGGACTAGAGAGGACTCACACCGTCATGGGGTTTGAATGCTATATGAGAGAATTTGAACTCTATCCAGGAAAACTTTCCCACATTTTCCAAAGTGTACAAAGAAGCCTCAGTTCGAAGGGACATAATGAGGTATGTATTAGGATTCTCCGGAGAGAAAGAACCACTAGTAAGTTTGTGTGTATAAGAGATTTATTATAAGGAATGAGGGGGCTGAAAAGTCTCCAGATCTGCAGTCAGCAAGCTGGAGACCCAAGAGACAGGATGAGTCCCAGTCTGAGAGCCAGCAGGCTGGAGACTCAAGAAGAGATGGCATTTCAGTCTGAGTTCGGAGGAAGGAGACCCATGGCTCAGCTCAGGCAGCCAGGCTGGAGGAACTCACTTTTATTCTGCCTTTTCATTCTACTCAGGTCTTCAGCTGAGAATGGATGAGCTCATCTACCCTGGGGATGCTTGACAGTGTCCTAGCTCCGCCAGAAACACCCTCTCTGCCACACCCAGGGTAAAGTTTGGTCAAAAGTGTGTCTGCTCAAGTGACCCACGAGATGAACCATCACAGATACTGGTTGCGAAAGGAAGTATGCATTTGGAGTAAATGCTGTGGGCAGCCCACTCCTTCTCCTCCAAGAGAGCTCCAGTTTTGTTCAGAGATGTCTTCTGGCTCACAGGGAAGCTGACCCACCACCAGCCTGAGGGACCGGAATAAATGCCAGGGGCCTTGTGGGAAAATTCCTTCTCATGAGGAAATAGTTGTCATCTTCCTCTGCCCTGTATCAGGCCATCTCATGACTGCCTGAGTAGAAAGCTGGCACTGAGGATGCCGGGGTAGAAAAACACGAGGGTGTCTCCAGAGCCTGCTCTGCGTCTCTAAACCTTTGCTTGGTGAAATATCAGTGTCCTGATTGTTTATCCCAGCTTTGCAAAAGCTTTTCTGTCCCTTGCAGAAAAGGGATGTGTCCTACCTGACACCATTGTAAAGTAAGACAGGCAATTAGACTTAAAGTCAGTGAGGTCTTCTCGATTCCAGGACTCCTCAGTGCAGCAGCATTTAGTATATGGATGCACATTGCAACTACCCAGGCGTAGCATTTCCCAAACAGGCGAGACCAGATAAAGTTTTTCAGGGAAGAATCTCCTGAAGCTGGTGTTTGTGGGAATGCTAGAACAGGTGGTGGGGAGACTTGTGAGACGGGAAAGCAGGCAGATGACAACACAGTAAACCCCACCCTTTCCTTCTCCAGCCACACCAAGAATTATGTCTCTGGTGACCATGAAATTTAAGGAAATTCAGAAGTAGCTCCCCAGAAGCAAGTTACCAGTCTTGACTTGCTCTAATGACTGATTTCCTTATCTCCTTCCAGTCCTCAAACTGTGAGGCTTGTATAATTTGGTGCATTCATCTCTGAGCATTGAACAGTTTCCCTTCTTTTTTTAGTCACTTGCCTACATCTGTGAATGAAGTTGAAGTTGATATATATATCTGTCTACACACACACACACACACACACACACACACACACACACACACACNGCAATACAGAAGACCTGGGTTCATTCCCTGGGTTGGAAAGATCCCCTGGAGAAGGGCATGGCAACCCACTCTAGTATACTTGCCTGGAGAATCCCCACGGACAGAAGAACCTGGCAGGCTATATAGTCCATGGGGCCATGAAGAGTTGAACATAACTGAGTGACCCACCACAGCACACGTACATATATGTGTCTGTACCTATGTCCAGGGCTTCCCAGGTGGCTCAGTGGTAAAGAATCGGCCTGCAAGCAGGAGCCATGGGTTTGATCCCTGGGTTGGGAAGATCCCCTGGAGAAGGAAATAGCAACTGTACAGAACTAGTGATTAGCTAAGATGGCGATAGTCAGGCTCTCTCGCCCCACTTCCTGTAAACAATGACTCTGCATGGTTATATAACAACTAAGATCCTCTATAGCAATGCATTCATGCATCACTATGCAACAGCTTGGGAAACTGCCACCTTTGTTCAGGTATACCTATGTAAGTCCTCCTGGAGCATCTCTGGCTGCTGCACCAGGCACTAGACAATAAAGCATATCTGCAGTTTCTATGGCTCCTAGCATTTTCTTCCAGCTTCCCAGCTTGTGCCTTGCCTACCCAGGATTCAGTGATAAGCAAGAGAATTGTCATAGTAGGCAGGATTCCCAGCAGGTGGGGGAGCCTGAGGCTCCAATGAATGGAGGAAGTCAGTGGCCACTGCAAACTGTGTGGTACCCGGTGGCCTCAGTCCTCTTAGTGTGGGCCCCAGTGGAACACACCAGTGGGAGGTGGTGGACAGGTCACTGGACAGTCTTGATAAGGCATTGCAGGCGGTTAAGTTCCCATTTGCCAGACAAGCTGGCACACTCTGCCACCGTTACAGTGAGAAGGATTTTCTTAACTTCCCTGGAAGCTAATGTGGATGGTGCCATATGCAAAGCTGCACAGGTCTGCAAATTGCAGGAACGTGAGGAAGAACTGGAGCAACGTATATGGACATTAGAGCCAGAAATGCATGGCCTGAGGAACCCAGTGTTTCCCATAGCGAGGCGGGACGGTGATGATGAACATTATGATACCACGGGTCCCTGCTTGTTAGCGAGACCCATCATGCATCAGAAGATGAAACATCAGCAGCCTATGGCCCAGGTGTGGGGCATTCCCAAGGGGCTCCCAGTGTGTATGACTGAGCTCACAACTTTTTGGCCATGTATCCAGGTGGAGTTGGTTGACCTGGGTAAGCAACTTCTACAGCAGCAAGGGGAACCCTTAGCAGCTTGCCACAGGGGTGGATGGTATTATTTGCACCAGAAATGAGAGAACAGTTAGCATCTATAACCACTAACCCCTGGTTGAAACAAAGATTACAGAACATTAGGTAACACATGCAGGGGGTGCCTAGCCAAACATACTCCCTGATGGAATGGATTCACGTTGCCAATCCACGCTGTATGGACGAATGAGGGACAACTCCTGGATACTGCAAGTGAGTGGCATACCTTTGCTGAGTTGACTCAAGTTGTGAGATAGTTAGGAATGGAACAGTCTATGCTTAACTCAAATACTCGGGGCCCAGATGTAAAGCATTTTACAGGTGGCATGCGAGATGCCATTTTGAACAATGTCCCATCTACCTCCTTCAGGTCAACTGCTATTCTTGTGCCCTCTGTGGGCCATCCCATCTAGGAAGTGACCTCAGTGGTGGCATCTTCGGAGAAGTAGAGGGAGGGTGGCAGGCAAAGGAGATTAGAAGTGTGAAGACCCCAAAGGGGGGGCCAGACTGGTAAAGGACCCATCTGGGTACGTGGATGCGGATGTGGGCCGATTGCTGACAGTGGGAGTCGATAAAACCAAGATGGATAAGCAACCCAAACTACATCCTAGAGCTACGGAGGCAATTGAGGCCAGAGCACAGTTTACCACATGTGGGAAATGCCCACAGGAGGAGAAACAGACCATCTACCTGGAGGACTATGTGGCTTCAAAAGGTGTATCCTCAGATGCCCACTGCAGCTGTATTTACAGTAAGCCAGAACAGTTTCTAGGCCCCAGTGCACATGTTGATGGCTATGGTGGCCAAACAGTTAAGGTAAATTCTGTGTACCTGCCTTTAAGAAATCGAATGGCTCTCTGTGCTGATGTATACTGTGGATGTATCTCTGATCCCAGAATGTTTTCTGGGGATAAATGTTCTGCAAGGCCTAAAGTTGCAAACCTCTGAGAGGGAATTTTGTCTCCAAGTGCATGTGGTGAAGACTGTTGTGAGGGGATATTTGAAGCATCCCCCACAGTTACTACTGACGCCTTGGAGGGTGACAGCTGTGAGACAGTACCGTCTACCAGGAGGCATGAGGAAATAGTTGCCACCATTGCCAAGCTGGCAAAAGTGAGCACTGTGCAGCCCGTTCATAGTCTAGCTCCCCAGTGTGGCTGGTTCAGAAGGCTGATGGCTCATGGTGGATGATAGCGGGCTGCAGAGAACTCAGCAAAGTCAAGCTGCTCTTGCATGCTGCCATATCGTCAGTCTGTGACTTTGATGGACCAACTGACCACAGCGTTGGGCACGTATCACTATGTGGCAGACTTAGTTAATGATTTTTTTCCTATAGCTCTACCTGATCAGAGCCAATATCAATTTACATTTACATGGGAGGGTCCTTCCCCAAGGATACCTACACAGCCCAACTGTATGTCATGGGCTGGTTGTGGAAGACCTGGCAAAACAGAAGCGCCCAACGTCAGAGAAATTGTTCCATTATATCACTGATGTGCTACTAACCCGATTCTCTTGAAGATTTAGAACAGTGTGTACCAGAGCTTCTTAAGCATTTGAGATCATGTGGGTGGGCTGTGAACACTGCAAAAATCCAAGGGCCAGGATCATCTGTCAAGTTCTGGTTGGCTAAGACCAAAGCGATACTGGAAGCAGTAATTGACAAAATACAAATGTTCCTGCAATCTACCACCATGCCTCAATTGCAGACCTATGTTGGACTCTTAGGATACTGGAGAATATTTATACCTTACTGACCCATGTGGCATGCCCCTTATACTCACTTAGGAAGAAGGGGCTGGCTTGGGAATTGTTGGATATCATAGAAGAAGTGAGTGAGCAGTGAGAAGTGCAGCAGGCCCAGGCGTTGCAGGTTGTGGGTCCAACCAAGCCCTTCGGATTAGAAGACCACGTCACCCAAGAAGGGTTTGGTGGAGCTGGTGGCAATGGCAAGAGTGGCTATGCACCCCTTTTGGGGTTTTGGTCTCAATTGTGGAAGAGGGTAGAAATGAGGTATTCCTTAGTGGAGAAGCAACTATACCACTTTATTGTCCACAGAAGCAAAAACGAGGAAGGCTCTGGTACATATCAAAGCAATGTAGCTTATAATGGGCTGGCTACGGTCTTGGGTATCATCTCTCAAGATGGGGGTAGCACAAACCTCAGCTTTGGCTAAGTGGGGAGCGTACCTAGAACAAAGGAGCTCCGTGTCTGCCCGTCATTTGTCGCAAGAGTTGCAGCATAATCTAGGGCCTGTTACATTTACAGAAGAAACACCTGCTGTTGGTCTTGGGAGACACCCTGACAATAATGGAATGGAACTGGAACCCTTGCCATTTAAAGGAGATAAACCTTCAATAGATGTTCGAGCCTGGTACACTGATGGGTCCAGCAGAGGCCAGACTTCCTCCTGGATGGCCTTTACTATGCAGTCTGCCACAGATGCAAATACGGTTTGACTCAGGATTGGGCCAAAACAGCCAGTGGGCCAAATGGTGAACTGTCTAGGTGGTAGCAAAGAACGAAGTAACACCCTTTACTATTTGTACAGACAGCAGTATATAGAGGTCTGGAATTATGGATCAACACGTGGAAAGCACAGCAGTGGCTAGCAGGACATTGGCCCCTGTGAGACAAGCCACGTGGCAGGACCTATGGAACGGAGGGCATGAGAAAGACATAACCATGGCACATGTGCCTGGGCGTCTGCCTATGGCAAGCCTGGGGGAAGATAAAGCTGACGGGCTTGTGCATGTCCCATGGGTGGGACCAGCCCTGCCTGGTGAGGCAGTGGGCTGGCTGCTCTGGTGCCTGCATTATGCAGGGATGAAAACCATGTGAGTGGTCACTGAAAGATGGAATCTCCCCATCTCATGGAAAGACATAGCAGATGCTTGCCATGACTGCCCCACATGTGCCCGGGAGGACCTCTGTCCCCGTAGACTGGCAGCCGCTGATGGATAAGTGGTAAGAGAAAGGGTTCCCTTGACTCAGTGGCAAGTGGCTTT
The DNA here is from genome assembly GCA_006410615.1 of Neotragus moschatus. Classification (NCBI taxonomy): domain Eukaryota; kingdom Metazoa; phylum Chordata; class Mammalia; order Artiodactyla; family Bovidae; genus Neotragus; species Neotragus moschatus. The sequence goes on from SJYA01003118.1 coordinate 2,502,845, forward strand.
CATAGGGCCTCTGCCAGCATCAGATGAGCCTAGCTTTGCACTAACAACTGTAGACACAGGTACAGGTTTGATTTTTGCCTGGCCATGCAGGGCCATGGATCAACGCTATACGCTTAAGGCATTTGATTGCCTGATGGCCCTATACCACCAACCTCTGATAATAGAAAGTGATCAAGGTACCCATTTCATTGGGAAGGTTTGGGAATGGGCTCATAGACTGGGGATACAATCCATATTTCATGTTCCATGCCACCCACAGGCAGTAGGTATGATTGAGTGATATAATGGCTTGCTAAAACAAAGCCTATGGACGTCTATTGTTCTCCCTCTTTGAAGGGTTGGGCCTGACACCTATGGGAGATTTTATGGGTCCTTAATGAGAAACCCTTCAGGGGTGGAGTTGCCCCTCTGGAGGCTCTCCTACATTGTGCTGCTGAACCTACACAATTGCAAGTAACGACAACAGACATTTTGTTAAAGCCTAGATATGGAACCCGTGGAGAAGGCAACGGCACCCCACTCCAGTACTCTTGCCTGGAAAATCTCATGGATGGAGGAGCCTGGTAGGCTGCAGTCCATGGGGTCGCTAAGAGTCAGACACAACTGAGTGACTTCCTTTCACTTTTCACTTTCATGCATTGGAGAAGGAAATGGCAACCTACTCCAGTGTTCTTGCCTGGAGAATCCCGGGACGGCGGAGCCTGGTGGGCTTCCGTCTACGGGGTCGCACAGAGTTGGACACGACTGAAGCGATTTAGCAGCAGCAGCAGCAGATATGGAACCCGAGGTAATATCCTGCTGCCGGCTCTGACAGGGAGTTCACTAGGGCAGATGGGAGACTGGACTCTTGGCCATGGAAGATAAAAGCACNACGGCGGAGCCTGGTGGGCTTCCGTCTACGGGGTCGCACAGAGTTGGACACGACTGAAGCGATTTAGCAGCAGCAGCAGCAGATATGGAACCCGAGGTAATATCCTGCTGCCGGCTCTGACAGGGAGTTCACTAGGGCAGATGGGAGACTGGACTCTTGGCCATGGAAGATAAAAGCACTCCATATGTGGTAGATGGCTTTTCTAGCCCCATGGGGACAAGCTGCAACATGAGTTCCAGGTAGTACCATGGGTGATGGGTGCGAGTCAGCTGGCTAGGACCACCGGGGGCCACCTCAGTGCTGAAGGATGCCTTCATGCTCTCTCTGTGGCTCCTTATGAGTTCACCTGTTGTGCTTCGTATAGAATCATAGGATGTGAGCAATCAGGCAAACAAAGTGTGGTATATGAAGCCGAGTAAACCCCTGGTACCAGGAACGGTTCTCTCCCAAGACACAAAGCTTGCATGCATTTTGTTAGATGGGAAGGAATTGTCTATGTTGGTGCCTTTGACCTCTTTGTCTTTCTGCCCGTAGGTGTGTCATGATCAGTATAATTGTAGATGTGTAGGGTACCCATTTATGTGATGGTACAAAATATGTTGGCATGTTGGGTCTACACTGAACACAGGGCTTCCCTGGCATATTCAGCCTATGACATTGATTATCTGGACCTGGAAATGAAACACCTTCTGGTCAGAAAAGAAGAGCATTGAATAGAATGAGGCAAAGTGCCTGATTGTACAAGAAATGTGAAGAAATGGTGGAGTATGCCACGCCCCTGGGAAGAAGATGTCATGTGGGGTGGGTTTTCCTGGTTGCCTGCAGTAACTGTTGAATTACAGGAAACTGTACCCTTCGTGCAGAGAATGGTCCTGAGCCCGCAGATTGAACCCCCCTCCATCCCTCTGTGCTAACATTAGCCTTAATTATGTATAGCAAGAGGCCAATAGTGTAATCCCTGTCCCTCATGGAACCCTATGGGTATGTGGGCTGTATGGGTACCTGCCCAGGAACTGGACTGGGTACACTTAAGGCCAGCGGTACCTGCCTGCCTCAGTATGCGTGACCCTCCCACAACAACCCGCTAGCTGGAATACAGTCTGTGCATGGTACTGAGTGAAATGGACCCTCTGCTGGAACCATCCACTAGCCTTGTTTTGGCCCCAAGAGGCAGCTATAGTTACTGAATCGCAAGTGACTGCACTTGCCTTGCATACTGCCCTTGCTTTGAATTACATACATCACATCAGGCCTTAACTCTGTTGGATGAAGAAGTTTACCAAATGAGGATCAGAGTCATAGAACTGAATGGCCCTAGATTTATTAACCACGACACAGGGTATTAAAGTGTGTATTTCTAGGTACAGAATGTTGTGCATATATCCAGATAATCATAAAAGTATTACAACAGGATTAGAGCACATGACAGGAAATTCATAAGATACAGTGTCTTCCTGGAGACCCATTACAAGAATGGTGGGCCAATCTGTCCAGTACCTGGTGCTGGGTTTTGCTGTGTATTGGGGGTGTAGCTTGCACCCTTGTATTTTGTTGCTGAAGCCTCTACTGCTGTTGTGGAATGTGGGCTCACGGGGGTTCCTTTAGTCACTAAAATGATGCCACCGAAGACGGAAATTGCAGTCTGTGGGGCAAAAGCCTCTGAAGGAGTGGCATCTAGAGAGCTAGTCATTGGCTAAGAAGGTGATGGTCAAGCTCTCTCTCCCCACTTCCTGTAAACAATGACTTTGCATGGTTATATAACAACTGAGCTCCTCTATAGCAATGCGCACACATATCGGTATGTAATAGCTTGGGAAACTGCCAACTTTGTTCATGAATACCTATATAAGTCTGCCTGGGAAATCTCTTGGCTGCAGTGCCAGCCAATAGCAAATAAAGCATGTCTGCAGTTCCTATGGCTCCTCGCATTTTCTTCTAGCTTCCCAGCTCACGCCTTGCCTATCCTACTTGGGTTCAGTGATCAGCAAGACAGCAACCCACGCCAGTATTCTTGCTTGGGAAATTCCACAGACAGAGGAGCCTGGTGGGTGACAGTCTCCGGGGTCAAAAAGAGTCGGATAAGACTTAGAGACTAAACAGCAATGTATCCATGTCTATCTGGCCCTTTCCCTGCATCATTGCTCTGGCTTGTTTTCTCTCTGCACGTGTATAGAACAGTAGATCTCAGGGAGGGGTAGTTTTGCTTCCCATCCCCAGCATATTTGGCAATGTCTGGAGATATTTTCGGTCGTCACAACTGAGGGGATGCTACTGGCATCTTCTGGGTAGAGGCTAGATACACTGCCGATCATTTGACAGCAAAGAATTATTCAGCTCCAAATGCGAATAGTGCAGAGCTGAGAAAACCTAGTATGAAAGAATGTTGCCCAACTGTTAGTAATGGTTGTTGATGGGACAAGGAGAAGAGGATAGAACAGTTTGGGAAAACTTTCCACTCACTAAGTTTATTTATGTGTTGTTGGGACTTTTTTAACAACATGAGTGATTACATTTGCAGTCAGAATCAATAAGTAAGACAGAAATGTTTATGGTACACTTAGTGTATCTCAAGAGTCATCTAGACCCTGGGGATACAGCGATGAATAAATAGTAGATGTTGCTCTTAAGGGGCCCACAGGTCAACAGAGAAGAGCAAACAGTCCTCATTTGGAGAGGTGGGAAGTGCTCAGAGCTTGCTGAAAATGACATGGTTTTCTTTGAAAATTAAGGAGAAAAAGTACTTAGTGTCACCAGGTGTAACCACTGTGCAGCGTCGTTCCAAAGCACGCAAAGGCACGTTTGGCCTGAGGAGGAGGTGAAGAGGCTCTATCCAGGCTTGGAAACTCTCATTTGGTTCTGGCCTCCAGGCAGCCTCCCTGGGCAGGCCCAGTGTCTGCTCTGGTGCCGGGAGCCAGTGCGAGGAATCCTACCCGTGACAAGGTCATGCGGCAGGAGATTTTGATGGGCAAGGACGAGTCAAATCTCAGGGTTTTTCTCCCTGGCATTTCCTGAGCATGTACCCCCCCAAAGTAAGAATCTGCCTGCTTTTCCACTCTTCTGACNGCCTCAAGGGGTGTTGTGAGGATTAAACGCAAATACATCTTCAGTACTCTGAACAGTTTAGACAGCCTTGTAATGATCTGCTCCCAAAGGATTGGTAGAATTCTCTTGGGAAGCTGTCTGGGTCTGGAGTTTTCTGTGTGTCTATATGTGTTTTACCAAACATTTAAAAAACAAACCCAGACAACATATTATTTCATGATAAAAATCGTATGTGCCTGTAACAGAAGACGATGAAAGCAAAAAGCAAATAACCATGACAACTCACTCATTTACAAGGCCATTATTGCATAAACAGTTATTAATACTAATTCCTAACATCCCGTTCATATTAAAATTTCTCTGTCTCAATTTTTTTCTTTTTGTATTATCCAAAATGTGTTTAGTAGGCTGGTTTCCCCTTCATCCTGGGGCATTTAGTACTCCTTCCATCCGAAGGAGCATCCTTCAGTCAGCCTTGCCCTGCCTCCTGCAGCAGCCAACACACACAACTGCCATTTGTGCCTGCTTACATGCCATGGGCATGCGACAGCATCTGGGCATTTTGAATCCATGAAGTAGGGTCTGAGGCTCTGAACCAGCAATTCTTGTGTTTCCTCTCTTGTTTTTGAGAGTGATGAAGAGACAGAGATCCTTTGAGAGACATGGTCATGTAGGAAGCTTGTTCCTGCAGGAAAGCTCATACATTTTAGATGGTTTTCAAATCAGAATCCAAACACAGTTCACAAATAGTATTCATCTGATATTTTACCTGACCAGGGTGACTTGTGTGTACAAATGCCGCAAACTCCTTCCCACACGCTACGTCCTGTGCCTTACCCTGGATGGGCACCCTTGTTCCGTCTCCCACTTTGTGAAGGGCCTATATCCACAGTCCCAGGTTTCTTGCTCTTCTCCTTCCTGCACCCATGCTGACATGGATGGTGGCCCATTTCCCTTCCTTTTCTCAAAACACTGCTTGCAGGTATTGCAGCTGTCAGGGGCCTCAGAGGGGACTGGAAGCTGCGGTGGTATGAGAGGAGAACTGGGGAAATGGTAGCAACACACAGCACAAAACTCATGTCCTGCTTCTTAAATGAACTCCTGCTCTCTCCGTCACCTGAGACTTCTCCCTAGTCTTTGTTTCTCCCCGGAATCCAGGCAATAGTGACCTCAGGCTCTTCTCATATCATCGGGCCAGGCACAGAGTCCCCTTGGTCTAACTCCTGTCTCTCTCTCTTTAGTCACCAAGTCGTGTCTGACTCTTGCAACCCCATGGACTGTAGCCTGCCAGGCGCCTCTGTCCATGGGATTCTCCAGGCAAGAACACTGGAGTGGGTTACCATTTCTTTCTCCAGGGAATCTTCCCGACCCAGGAATCGAACTGAGGTCTCCTGCATTGCCTCTGGGCAAACCCTCAAACCTCTGACTACAATGAGAAGCCCATCGGAGTGCTTTGTTAAACAAAAGCTGGAGTTCTCAGCTTCCCAACTCCCATCCCTAAATCTTCTACAGCCTCTGGCACTGTGTTCATCCAGACGAGCACAGTTGTTCACCAGGACCATCACAGAAGCTTTTTACCTGGCCTCTGTGATGGCATCCTTGGTTCTCTCCAATGCATGCTTTATACTAAAGCTAGAGTGATCTTCCAAAGACACTGGTGTGGTCATACGGTTGTCCTGTTTAAAATACATCAACAAGGACCTACTGTATAGCACAGGGAACTCTGTTCAATGTTCTGTGGCAGCTGGATGGGGGAGGAGTTTGGAGGAGAATGGATATACGTGTGTGTATGACTAAGTGCCTTTGCTGTCTACCTGAAGCTATCACAACATTGTTAATCGACTTTACTCCAATATAAAAAAAAAAAAAAAAAAAATCATTGGTGTTCCATTTGCCTCAGACAACACTCCAAATCTCCCACATGCTCAGTCCCTGCCTGAGTCCAAGGCCCTCCCCATCCTCACCTCTCATTTTCTCCATCCACTGGTTTCAATTCTGCCCTTCAGTTATCTGTGGTTATCTCTAGTGGCCAGACTGGGGTCATGCTTTCTTCTTCATCAGTTCTGCTCTCCTTCCTCCTTTCACCTGGTGCCTCCCACTCCTCCTGTGAGTGTTTGCTTATGGAGAAATTTCCTGGCCTTCGGTTGCACTTTCCTCTGCCTTTGTCGTAGAGGACAAATGTCACAGCATTGTTTGTCTACAGTCTGCCGTCCCTTCTACAGGGTGAGGTATGAAAGGCAGGGGCCATGATCGTCTCATTCATACCCCATTGCCAACTCCTAACACAATATCAGGCACAGATATTCAATGAATAATTGTAAATTCAATTGAGCATCTAAAAGGATACCAGTGGTGGCGGCCTCCGGTGATAATGAAAAAGCTCCAGTAACTCCGAAGCAGACTCATCACTCTTTTAAGGAAATCAACAACACTGCATTAGGCCCGTATACTGGTGCCAAGATTCTGCCATTTCAAAAGGGAAAGAGAAAAAAAAAAAAAGTGCATCCAAAGCTGCCCAGCTGGTGCTTACAGAAACGTTGCTCTGCAATGTTGCTTTCTTCACCCAGGAGAGAATACTTTTTAAACCACATTTCCAGAATTATACAGTTGCATGAGAAATGCCTCAGCTCCTGCTGATGAAGTGATTTCTGCAGAAAACTGACTGCCTTCCAAGAGGAAGGAAGGGCCCCGGAGATGTCTCTGAAAAAGATGAAAGAATTTCTAAAATAGCAGCTTAATGTTGTATCACATATGGGATTTTCAGATTCACAGCTGGTTGGAAAACCATTTCCGGCTTCAAGTCGCTGACTTACTGTCTCTGTGGCTGGAAGCACCCAGAGCTTTTATTTATCTCCTGGTTACCCAGGGGGTTTCTCTGCCTTTTTCCTCCCCTGGTCCCTCTTTCCTGTTGAGTATGTCCAGTTGTGTGACATTAGCATTTGACTAAGTGTTCACATAGAACAGAGACTCCATGGAGGTTGTACCACTTTTGTGCTTTGTCCCTTTGATCCTGCATATGGCTGTATCTTAATATGTCGTTGTTGTTCAGTTCAGTCGTGTCCAACTCTTTGCAACCCCGTGGACTGCGGCATGACTAGCTTCCCTGTCCTTCACTATCTCCCAGAGCTTGCTCAAACTCATGCCCATTGAATTGGTGGTGCCATCCAATCATCTCATTCTTAGTCATCCCCTTCTCCTGCCTTCAATCTTTCCCAGCATCAGGGTCTTTTCTAATGAGTCAGCTCTTTGCATCCGGTGGGCAAAGTATTGGAACTTCAGCTTCAGCATCAGTCCTTCCAGTCAAAAAAGCATCCTGAAGAGAACCCCTTATGGATATAAAAGAGAATATTGATACCAATCCAAACCCTCAACTTAAATGCACTCACTCTTGCCTTATGTACACTTTAGTTCCTATTGCTACCTAACAAACTACTCCAAAACATAATGGCTCAAAACAACTACCATTTTTATTTTGCTCACAGACTCTTTGGGTCAAGAATTCATACAGGGCCAAAGGGAATGGCTGGTTACTACTCTGTGATTTCTGGGACCTCAGCTGGAAAGACTCAAAAGTTGGGGGTGACTCAACAGATGGGAACAGTTGATTGGAGAAAAAAGCACAACCTAAAAGTTGAGAATTATGTTTTACTAAGTGGACATACTGAGGATGTAAGCCCAGGATACAGCCTCTCAGATAGCTCTGAGGGACTATTCCGAGGAAGTAAGGGAGGAATCAGGATATATAGGAGTTTTTGCAAAAAACAAACAAAAAAACAAACCCGTGTAGCTGGAACATTGTAAGATTACTGTTACTTAAAGAAAAACAGACATCCAAAGTTAATAAATTTAGTGTTTTTCCACTATTTACAATATACAGGACATGGAAGCAACCTAGATGTCTGTTGACAGATGAAGGGATAAAGAAATTGTGGTATATATTGGAATATTACACAGTCATAAAAAGAGTGAATTTGAGTCAGTTCTGGTGAGGTGGATGAACCTAGAGCCTGCTATACAGAGTNCATCTAAAGTTAATAAATTTAGTGTTTTTCCACTATTTACAATATACAGGACATGGAAGCAACCTAGATGTCTGTTGACAGATGAAGGGATAAAGAAATTGTGGTATATATTGGAATATTACACAGTCATAAAAAGAGTGAATTTGAGTCAGTTCTGGTGAGGTGGATGAACCTAGAGCCTGCTATACAGAGTGAAGTAAGTTAGAAAGAGAAAAACAAATGTTGTATATTAATGCATATATATGGAATCTAGAAAAATGGTACTGATGAATCTATTTGCAGGGCAGGAATAGAGACTCAGACATAGAGAAGAGACTTATGGACATAGTGGGGGCAGGGAATTGAAAGACTAACATTGAAATATATACATTACCATATGTAAAATCGGAGAAGGCTATGGCATCCCACTCCAGTACTCTTGCCTGGAAAATCCCATTGACAGAGAAGACTGGAGTAGGCTGCAGTCCATGGGGTCGCTAAGAGTTGGATACGACTGAGCGACTTCACTTTCACTTTTCACTTTCATGCACTAGAGAAGGAAATGGCAACCCACTCCAGTGTTCTTGCCTGGAGAATGCCAGGGACAGGGGAGCCTGGTGGGCTGCCATCTGTGGGGTCACACAGAGTCGGACACGACTGAAGTGACTTAGCAGCAGCAGCAGCATATGTAAAATAGATAGCTAATGGGAAGCTGCTGTATAACACGAGGAGCTCAACCTGGTATCCTGTGACAACCTGGAGAGTGGGATATAGGAGGGAGGTTCAGGAGGGAGGGAACATATGTATGTCTATGACTGACTCATGTTGATGTATGGCAGAAACCAATACAACACTGTAAAACAATTATCCTTCAATTAAAAATAAGTGCATTTTGAAAAAATTTAGTGCTTTCCTATGTATGGGGAGATGCAATGGTTTCTAGGCTCACTGAAATCATTCCTTAGCTATCCAGGGCCAGTATCCTGCTTATCTCCACCCTGACTCCCCCCAGGGTACACAGCCAGGGGTGGCTGTAGTGACTGATGACTTGGAGGCCACAACATTGTTTGTTTACTGGAAGAGACATTCTTCATCCACTTGCTGTAATCACCTGCAGGTCCCTCACTCACATCTGGTGCCTGAGCTGATATGACTTCAAGGTCAGTACTGACGACCAGAGCACCTACTTGTGGCCTCTCCGTGGGGCCTGAGCTTCTTCACAGAGCGGCAGCCTTGGGATAGTTGGACTTCTTACATGGCTGTGAATTTCCAGTGAGTGAGGTATAATATGCATCACTTTTAATTAATTTATTTATTTATATTAGGTCTGCATTGTAGAAACGAATGGGAGACAGGAGAGATTTTTGCAGTCATCTTTGAAAGATTCAGTCTGGCACATTCCTCCAGGCTTTCCCTGCTGATGGATGGGTAACCAAGTTCCAGGGTATTGGAAGGAAGGACCTGGAGACAATGTCATCTCATGTTCATTCTGAATCTCTCTTGGGATTGTTTTTTCTTTTCAAGAAGAGACAAATGTCTTTTTTTAATCCATGTCTTTGTAAAACAATTTTTTTCAATGATAGTTGATTTACTCTGCTGCACAGTGAAGTGACTCAGTAATACACATATAGACATTCTATTTTAAAATATTCTTTTCCATTATGGTTTATCACGGGATATTGAATATAGTTCCTTATTCTTTACAGTAGGACCTTGTTGTTTATCTGTCCTATATAACTTACATCTGCTAATCCCAAACTCCCAGTCCTTCCCTCCCCATCCTTTTCCTCCTTGGCAAACAGGAGTCTGTTTGAAGGGATCCATCTTTATCTTCTTAATCAGGATTGATTTTTGGCTTAGAAAATGATTCTTTTTAGATACAAATAGATCGACAAGATGAGACCAACATTTCCCACCTCTGTTATTTATCAAGGCGTTAATAAGTATTTGCTGTGAAAGAAAGGACTTAAAGTTTGAAAAAAGGTTAAAAATAATTTTGCTCTTAGAAATTAATGCACATGATATAAATACTGAGAAGCCCTGCCATAAAGAAACCTTTTACATTTCAATTTGGGCACCTATTAGGTGGTCAACAAAATGGTTAATTTGGGGGGACCAGAGTCTGGTCCTCAGTGCTTCACTGACTATCTCATGACCTTGGGGAGGTTAATTCCCTTCTTTGAGTCTCAACTTACTCCATTTATAAAATGAAGAAGTTAAATTAGATGATATGGAAGGTCTGGCGGTCTCGAGGGGCAGATATCAGTTCCCCAAGCCATCTCCAAGTCAACTCACAACAGTGTCTTTCCATGCACACCAAATATCAAGATAATCCCCTTTCCAGGTCGCTGACCCAAAGAAATGACAATTCAGAACACCTAGCACACGTGTGTGCATTCTAAGTCGCTTCAGTCGTGTCCAACTCTTTGCAACTCTATGGGCTGCAGCCCGCCAGGCTCCTTTGTGCATAGGATTCTCCAGGCAAGAATACTGGAGTGGGTTGCCATGCCCTCCTCCAGGGGATCTTCTCGACTGATGGATAGAACCCGCATCTCTTATATCTCCTACATTGGCAGACAGGTTCTTTACCACTAGTGCCACCTGGGGAAGCCCCTGAGAAAACCTAGGGCAGATGCTAAAGGTCCACCTACTCTTAACCTGCTGCGCCAGCCTGGCCCCTTCAGCCTCATGAGGTTGTGGTGAGCTTTGAGGGGTAATATGTAGCAAAGAGGCTGCATATGCTATGTAGTTCATCTTTGTAAATAACATTTATCATTATAAGTATCATTGAAATTCATCATTGTAAATAACATCATAACCGCTCAGAGGTGAGATCAAAGTCCAACCTGGCTGGGTCTTTAGAGTGATTAAGTGAGGAGGGGGTGGATGATACATAGGGCTTCCCAGGTGGCCCTACTGGTAAACAACCCGCCTTCCAGTGCAAGAGACATAAGAGATACAGGGGTTCCTGGGTCAGGAAGATCCCCTGGAGAAGGGCAGGGCACCCTACTCCAGCATTCTTGCCTGGGAAATCCCACGGACAGAGGAGCCTAGTGGGCTACAGTCCACAGGGTTGCACAGAGTTGGACACAACTGAAGCAACTTAGCACACACGCATAGCTGATACATACCACTGACTACTTGAACTTATAAACCATCTGTTAGGAGGAAAATTTTTAGGTTAGATTAGGTTAGGATTCACCGTTTAGTAGAAGGGCTAACAGACGGGGTAGTGAACTCAGTTGAGCAAACAGAAGTTTCCATAAAGCCTTTGTGACATTGGACGGAGTGGTCTCTAGGTGGAAGAACCAATGAGAAGCTTGTGGTTGTGACTTCTGTCTCCGTGACCCCTGAGAGACCCTTACCCTATGTCCCCACTATAGGCCACTGAGGGATTTGTGTTGGGGAGTGATGTGTACCAGTCAGCCTAGACTGCATGATCCTTGAGCTGTAATAGCTGTAACAGTAGCCAACATTTATTAAGTGCTAAATAAATGCCAGGCCCCGAGCTAATGTTCTTACAAACTCATTGCATTTAGTTTTCCCAACAACCTTCTTATCTGGGTCCTGTTACTATTCCCATTTTGTGGATGAGGAAACTGAAGTTCCAGAAGGCCACATCCTTTAGCAGGATTCAAACCCAGGTTTTCTAATTCCACAGGCATGTCCTAAACACTGCTTTGAGCCTTTGCATCAGAGTTTTCACTGTTTGCTCCTTGAAGAGGGGAAAATGCCTTTGGAGCATCCACAAAGAGGGTAGCACCAACTACATAGTCTTCAATAAGTCTTCAGTAGCCCTGCAAGGAGGGTGTTATTATGTCCACTTTATAGGTAAGACTGAGCGTGGAGATTTAACATGGACAAAGTGACAGAGCAGGAAGTGGAAGGTTTACACCTGCCCTGCCCGGCTCTTCATCCTTCTCTGCTCTTGACCCTCCCTGAGCTGTCCCAGATCCACTCACAGAAATGACTGCTCCCTTTCAGGGATTCTGTGATGATTCTCTCTCACAGTGCACCCCGCCGCACGCTCTATGACACCAGTGTATAGAGGTCCCATCTCTACCAGGTGGAGAGCTCCCATCTCTGCTATCTGTGCCCTGAGGCCAAAGGAAAACATGGTCCTGAGTGAGATTGCGGAGAAGCTTGGTGGTAGAGTCCTTGGGCAGAGCTTTGGGAGTTCAGACTAGCAGGAAGGATCCTGAGATCTTAAGGCAGGGGATGGTGAGTTGGGACAAAGGTCCCATTAATGGAAGACAGAGGGGTAGAGCAGTGCTTTGGGGATTAAAGGCCTGGACAAGGATTTAGGGTGGAGTGGGAGGTCATCGAGGGGGTAAGAGAGATAAGAGGCTCTGAGAGCTGAGGCCAACCAACAGGCCAGTCTCCAGGGCTTTATGTACACACATTCCCCCAAGGTCCTTGTTGGGAATGCCCTTTAAAAATGCCACAGGGAGCATCGGATCACCCCCACTGTCAGCCCTGGGTCCACACAGTGCTTCATCAGCGCCCCACAATCCCTTGTTTAGAGGCATCAGTCACAACGAGCAGAGGCAGAAGGGGCCAGGGCGATGGTGAGGGCTCCCTGTCATGTTCCTCAGCACTGGGCCAGCCGTACCGAGGAGCCAGGGGTACCAAACGCTCTTGCAAACCGTCTGGGGCCAGTACTGACGCAACCACAGGCCTTGCTGCAAGCTGACACGGCCATCAGACCTCCAGGAAATCTTGAAAAGAGGAAGAGCCGCTCCATAAAGGTTGAGTCACCAGGGGAGCCCAGGCAGGGCTCNATTAAAGGCCTGGACAAGGATTTAGGGTGGAGTGGGAGGTCATCGAGGGGGTAAGAGAGATAAGAGGCTCTGAGAGCTGAGGCCAACCAACAGGCCAGTCTCCAGGGCTTTATGTACACACATTCCCCCAAGGTCCTTGTTGGGAATGCCCTTTAAAAATGCCACAGGGAGCATCGGATCACCCCCACTGTCAGCCCTGGGTCCACACAGTGCTTCATCAGCGCCCCACAATCCCTTGTTTAGAGGCATCAGTCACAACGAGCAGAGGCAGAAGGGGCCAGGGCGATGGTGAGGGCTCCCTGTCATGTTCCTCAGCACTGGGCCAGCCGTACCGAGGAGCCAGGGGTACCAAACGCTCTTGCAAACCGTCTGGGGCCAGTACTGACGCAACCACAGGCCTTGCTGCAAGCTGACACGGCCATCAGACCTCCAGGAAATCTTGAAAAGAGGAAGAGCCGCTCCATAAAGGTTGAGTCACCAGGGGAGCCCAGGCAGGGCTCTGCCAGCACTGTGAAACGATGGGACGGTTCCCCCTCCCCGCCCCGACCTCCTGCTCCTCCTGCAGCTACACCCCAAGGGGCTGGATTGGACGGGTGATGTTTTCTATTTAGGGTTTTGGGAGCCCTGAAGTTCTGCAAAGAGGCCTGGGGGAAACTACCAGATAGAAGCCAGGTGGTCTGAACCCTGAGTCCCTCACCCCATGTTAAACAAGACCGCTCTTCTGATTTCTGTTCGTGGTTACAAGCATCTCTCCTGCCTGTGTTGGCCAGTGCTCTGTCCCCCTCCCTGGTCTCTGCTGAAGAGCCAGTATACACATACATGCTCACAAGCTACGATGAAAGTCTACTTAGTTCCATATCGCACATTCACAAAGATGCAGTCATAATTCAGACGACAGAAGTGGGTGAGGAGGTGGCCTGAACTTAGCTGCTCCATCTGTGCGGGGCCTTTCTCCAGCCCACGGAGGTGTCCCAAAGGAACTGCGGGGCACGGCTCCCTCATCACTTCTCACCACCCTTCTCTGCTCCTGCCCTGAACCCTGGCTCCTTCTGCAGTCCACTCCCCTAGATGGGGAAGTCTCCAAGCCTTGAATATGGAAGGGGGCCCTGTGATGAGTCATTCTGCCTGGGAGTGGAAGAGGGAGGGAAGATTGCCGAGATGGTTAGGGGCTGGGGTAGGGTGTACAGGTGTAAGGGGACCCACCTGCCTTTCCTTGCTTTCTGACACACCCTGGAGAGTGAAGCTGAAAATCTGATGTGAAAAGGTAGTTTACTCATGAGACGATTCCCAGAGCTCTGGGGGCCTTACTTGCTGTATACACCATTCATCTCCTTTGTGGTCTTGGGTACAAAGCCTGGGATGCTGCGACTATGTTCCCTCCTAGGTGGTCTCTGAGTTCTGACCCAGCGTGTGAGGTTTCTGGTTCTGTGGGCGCTGACGTCTGTTACAACCAGGTTGCCATACTGGCCACAGTAAGGAGGCAAGAAAGAAGCAGGCCTTCAACAAATCAACCCGTAGTGATGCAGAAAGGACTTTGGACTTTAGCATGGTCCCCAGGCATTTGAACAGAGGAACTCAGAAGCAACAAAACCCTCCCCTGGGAGTCAGAGCTCCCTGCTGTCCGAGATCTGGTCTAACATCCACTCTACATGCCCATACCTGCTGTGCTGAGTAGAATTCCAGGTGCAGGACTTAGGGGTGGGGTGCTTTCTGCTTATCAACACAGGCTTACAAGCAGTGTATGTACGTGTGCTGGGGGTGAGAGTGGGAAGGATAATGGCTCCTTTTCCAGGGCCCTCTCTGGCTCTTGAGTGGGATAGAAGGACCACCTCACCGGTATAGAGAACAGCTTGTTGTCTTTCCCCACTGGTGAGTCCTTAAAAACTGGGATTAATGAGAACAAAACCATAGGTGGTTCTGGGGGAGATTCTCAGTGGTAAAAGGATGCTGAGTCAGGATGGACCCTTCATCTCTTTTCCATCTCACTCCCACAGAATAAAGCACATGTTTCCAGCTTTCAAAGGATAGAGCAGGGCAGTGGTTGGACTCAGATGGTGTGGGATCCAAGTTCCTTAGAGACAAAGCTTGGTGACTTCCTGGGATCAGGCTTTGCTCATAGGTGGTGACACTATGGGGGTGTCACACAGAAGCTGCTCTACACTCCTCACCAATGGTATGTGTCCCCAGCAACTACCATTGCATGACCCGTTCTGGTTGCGTGAGGGTATGGTGGCCACATCAATACTAGAAAAGAGTCTGGGAAGAAAACGCTAGATAGCTTTTCCAAGCTGGTTACCAGCTGGGCCTTTCTGTCTAGATTGCTGCCCGCCCTGGGGCAAGTGCTGCTGTGTCCTGAGACCTCCAGTCCTGACCCTCTGGGCGAATCTCAGCCCTTTCCACATCAGGTAAGTCTAGCTCTTTTGATGCTTGATAGGTGATATAAACACCCCCCAGTGACTCTTAGAAGCTGCTTCCTCTTGTCCGCATCGATAGCGTCACTAGCCAGAACCAGCCTGGGATCCATGAGTCACGTCACATTTAGTTCAGTCAAATGTGGTTGTAAAACTGGTTGTAAAACTCCACACTTAAGGAGACAAGAGCTCCCAAAGAGACCATCGAGATGGCAGTGTTAACTCAGATGGTGCTGGTTTTCGGGAGGAGCAGCCCAGCCACTTGTGATATGTGCATCTCTGACTGTTTGGGTAACAAATGCTCCCAGTATCACTCCCTACGGTCACCAGTGTCCCAGCCTAGGATGAAGGAGGGCATGAATGGAGCCATCACTGCACAATTGGGCTCTGCCCATCTATGGAGCCCCAGGATGGAATCCCAGGGAGGACCACGTTCTGTGGTTGACCAGGGGCAGTAAAGGGGCAAGAACATGGCGTCAGGGGTGCACCACTGCTGCTTACCAGCTGGTGACCTAGCTCTGGGCCCCAAGGTACAACGGGGGGCCCTGGTGTTCTGTGACCTCAGCACCCCTTCCCTTGAGAAAGCTCTTCGATTCTGCCCTCAGGAATGGGAACTGGCCTATTTTGCCCAAATGTACTGTTTTCCAAACAAAATAAGCCCTAGTTACTAATTACCTGATCTACATTTCCTGTGATTGCAGTGGTGGGGAGGCAGAGCTAAGATTTCTAAGGGAAAGTTGGAAAGAAGGGAACAGATAGTACTCAGAGGTGAGGCTGAAGGCTCACAACAATTGGGCAGAATCCTGAAATTCTGGTTGATATCATTCTCCAGAAAAAGCTCTGTTTTAGAAGAGCCCCTTAGTCTTTAAACACAAGTAAGAACTGTCCTATTTTTTTATAGTTACAAAAATTAAGATGAATTTATTATATTTATCACATTATGTAATTATGTTATTTATAACATGTTACTATTCTGTCAATATTATATATATTCTATATATATGTCACTATATATTAATATATCATACATAGTAAGTTACATAATGTATACACAATAATTATTATGTATAATTCATATAATACACATGTGTGTATCTTAGTTGCTCAGTGGTGTCCAACTCTTTGCCACCCACTGCCAGTCTCCTCTGTCCCCAGGATTCTCCAGGCAAGAATACTCGACTGGGTAGTCATTCCTTTCTCCAGGGGATCTTCCCAACCCAGGGAATGAACCCAGGTCACCTGCATTGCAGGCAGAATAATACACATAACTAAAATCAAACACTATAGACATGATGATTTAGAAAGATAAAATCTCCTGGAATTCTATGGCTATTTCCTAGCTGTTCCCAACCAAGTTAACAGTTTGGTTTATATGCTCATGTGTATTTTCAATGTAATGCCAAAAATAACTCTATGACTTTTATGGAAATTGGATGACACTGAACATGCTGCTCTGAAGGTTGTTTTTCATACTTAACCCATTTGGATGTCTGTCCATGTTAGCATGTGTTGATTTGTTTCATTTAACAGGAAGAGGTCTTCTTAAAGCACTGGGGAATTTAAAAAAAAAGGAGGTTTTGAATTATATAAAGTTTTGTTTTCCAGTTTCACTATTGTTTCTGCTGTATTTAGGAAATGGAGACTATCTGAAATTAATTTTTAAATGCTTTTGATATAGTTGGAGAAACTATCACAGGAACGATAGCTGGACTGGTGTAGGAAATCAGTGAATAAATGGAAGACGCACTTGCCAGGGTCATCCCTATTCTGACCATTCCTTATCATTTTGTTTGTGTCCATTTTTGCCTTCAACTGGACTGTTGGACAATGGAAACCTGTCTGTGGTATGCAGAATAGTGGCTTCCAAAGATGCCCACCTCTGAACCCACGGACTTGTGCCTGTGTTACCTCGCCTGGCCGGTGGGACTCTGCATATTAAGTAGGGATGTTGAGATGAGGTAGATTATCCTGGGCTATCTAGGTGGGCCTGAGGTAACCACAGGCGCTCTCATAGTGAAAGAGGAAGCAGGAGGGTCAGAGGGCTACCCTGGTGGCTCTGACGATGGAGAAGGAAGGAACCTCGAGTCAAAGGAACACGGGGAACCTCCAGGTGCTTAACATGCCAAACAAATGGGTTCTCCTCCAGAGCCTCTGGAAGGAAGGCAGCCCCGTTGACACTTCAGTTTCAGCTGAGTAAGACCCACTTCACACATTGGAGCCCCAGAACTGTTAAGATGATAAGCCCATGTTGTTATAAGCCTCTGGGCCTGTGGCAGTTTGTTACGGCAGCAATAGGAAACGAGTACACCTCCATTCATCTGTTCGTCTGCATGCTGCAATGACATTTGGTCCTCTCTTGGATCCGACCACACAGCCTGTGTCCTAAATCATGACACTGAAGCTCCAATACTTTGGCCACCTGATGTGAGGCGCCAACTCATTGGAAAAGACCCTGATGCTGGGAAAGACTGAGGGCAAGAGGAGAAGGGGGCGGCAGAGGATGAGATGGTTAGATAGCATCACCAACTCAATGGACATGAGTTTCAGCAAACTCCAGGAGATAGTGAAGGACAGGGAAGGCTGGTGTGCTGCAGTGCATGTGGTCACAAAGAATTGGACACGACTTAGCGACTGAACACCACCACCAAAATCATGACCCACCTGTGATCCCAGATGACCGGAAATCAACCAGAATTGGCTTGTGGGAAGTATTTTAGGTTATTAAAATGAAAAGTATGACAGGGGAGAGCCCACTGGTTTCCAAGAGGATGTGCAGGATCTCCCGGTTTAAAGGCCACCAGAGAGACAGGGGGACTTCATATTCTGGCTCCATTTAGTGGCTGGATCAGGAGGCTCTGTGAGGTTACTTCCCAAGGTCACAGAGTGCGCTAGGGCTTGAGCAGGTCTGAGATGATCTCCTCCCCCAGGTTTTGTGATGGTTCCCCAGCTCCCTAAAGGGAACCCCAGCTTTGGGCACCACTGAGGCATGGCATGGGAGTGGTGGGCCTATTTTTGCCCGTGCAGCCAGGCCCATCCCTCACTTACCCCAGCTGGCAGCCCAAAGGTTTCCTTCCTGGGGAGGTGTCATGGTACCCAATCCTAGTTCCAGGTGATTAGGAACTCACCCGGGCAGCCTCCCTGGCTGGTCAGAACTTGTGTTTGGCTGGAATTTCCCAATGCTTTCATGCAAGAGGCCAAAGAGGAGGGCTGGGCAGTTGTGACCAACACAGAGACCTGCCCAACTCTTCCTCTGACCATGAGAACCTCGGACGTGACAGTCAAAAGGAAAAAGTGGGTCACTTGGTACAAAGTGGGGGACTTACTCTAGGTCTTCAGATTTCTCTCTTGGACCTGAAGGTGACTGAAGGCCCTCAGCACCTCGGAGGTCAGAGCTGACAGGCCAGTACATAAACAAGGGCAGTTGTGTAACCCATTTTCATCCCTCCCTTTTACTTAACACTTCACCCTGAGTCGTGATGAGAGGGACTCCAGCGGGGCTGGGCGTGCTGTCAAAGAGGTCGGATCCAGTCAGGAAAGCTGAGACAGAAGCCACACGGATTGGGCACCTCCCGTCCAGGCACTTTACAGACGCCATTGCTAGGGTTAGCTCCCTGTGTCTGCTCCCCTCAGGGTTCTAGCAGGTGTGGTAAACCCGAAGCCAAACGCAGTTCAGACTGGCCGCCGTGTCAGTTCCCTCCTGAGTGCAGGCTCCTCTGTAAAGTTGGAGAGCGAGCTGAAGCCTTGTGTGACCGTCAGCTGCCACCACACTGGGCTCTCCTTCCTCTTAGGCAGCTGGTCCACATTTCTTCGACTCCCTGGCAGTTAGGTGTGGCCGCGAGTGGGACTGCAGGCCTCCGGAGCCCCCAGGGAATGGCCTGCTGCCCAGTGGTGGACAGCTGCCAGCTGTCAGCTCCTTCACGGTTAGCCTCAGCTGCAGACAGCTGCCTGCCTGCCGTCACACCCTGCCCGGGGCCGCCTGACTGCCCGACGCCTGACAGGAAGGCCGGCCATCTTGGCCGACTGAGGACAACTCTGAGTGGCAGCATCGGCTCCGTGGCTCTGTCAGGACTGGGTTTTACCTCAGTGGACCTCTCTCTCCCTTAGCCCGATGCGGCTTCCTCTTCTCCTTCCACTGGCGTTGATTCCCAATCGCCTTTGTGAACCGCGCAATTTCACGTCAGCTGCATCCTGTGAGCCCAGCCTGCGACTGTGTGCGCTGGCTCTCCAGGAGCGCTGTGGGCAGGGCGGAGGTCAGAGAAGAGCTTAGGCTGAGGGATGGAGCAGCCCTGGAAGGGGGCCCGGAGTGTGATGAACGCCTGCTGAGCAGGATCAAGCGGCCCTGGGCCTCACCCCTGCTTACCTGCACTGTTTCTAGTTTCTAATCTAGCGTGATTTTCCTTTTTATCTGATTATAATTTGCCAGAAGTTTATTGATTTTATAAAGCTCAAATCTCCTTTTGAGTGTATGCCTCAATTATGCTGCTTTTATATTTTCTAATTGAACTATTTATTGATACTTTTTTCTTTATTCCCTGTTGTCTCCTTCCCTGAAATTTTATTTATTGAATTCATTCCTTTTATCTTGTAGGCTTCCCTGATCGCTCAGCAGGTAAAACATTTGTCTGCCAATGCAGGAGACTCAGGAGACGTGGGTTCAATCCCTGGGTCAGGAAGATTCCCCAGAGGAGGAATGGCAGTCCATTCCAGTTTTCTTGCCTGGAGAATCCCACAGACCAAGGAGCTTGATGGGCTACAGTCCAGAGGGTCACAAAGGGTCGGATACAATTGAGCAACTAAGCACACACAATTTTATCTTTTAGTAAGTAAAATATATAGGGCTATAGATTTCCTCACAAATACTCTTTGTCCGTATCCCATGAGATTATTATAGACTTGATGTCTTTTAGTAAGTAAAATATTTAGGGCTATAGATTTCCTCACAAATACTCTTTGTCTATATCCCATGAGATCAAATATATAGTTTGTTGTCACTGTCATGGATTTCCAAGTCCTTATAATAGACTTGATTTCTTCCTTGACCCAGAGTAAACTGTAATCTGTACTATATTTTAAAATTCTAAGGATATCTGTCACTTTTTTGGAAGACAAAAGGAGAAGCAAAAAAAAAAAATCATTTAAGGTTATACAGCAATTGGGAGAAGGCGATGGCACCCCACAGTAGTACTCCTGCCTGGAAAATCCCATGCATGGAGGAGCCTGGTGGGCTGCAGTCCATGGGGTTGCTAAGAGTCTGACACGACTGAGTGACTTCACTTTGACTTTCCACTTTCATGCACTGGAGAAGGAAATGGCAACCCACTCCAGTGTTCTTGCCTGGAGAATCCCAGGGACAGAGGAGCCTGGTGGGCTGCCGTATATGGGGTCACACAGAGTCGGACATGACTGAAGTGACTTAGCAGCAGCAATTGAGTGTCAGACATAGGGCTAGAACTCAGATTGACTCTGACTCCTTGTCCAAACAGGGAGAACAAGTTTCATCCATTTCTATAGGAACAGTTCAAGCTTGGGAGTTTCTGGGAAGCCTAACTAGTTGAGGGAGCATATGAAATGGGATATAGTGATATTTAGAGCCAGAGAGACAGGAATTCAGATTCTCAATTGCCTGTGTGACCTTGGGCAAGCTTCCAGGCTGAAATTCCCATTTCTTACCTTTAGCATGGGGACAATAACATCAATTTCATGCTGTCGTAAAGATTAAATGAAATGTGAAATGGTGCACCTCATGCATCTTAGATGATCAATAAACATCCATTTCTGCTCCTTCAATTTATATTCTATAGATACTTAGGATACTGGATGTTTTGTTTAGTCAGCGATTCGTGTCCAACTCTCTTGTGAACCTATGGACTGTAGTCTGCCAGGCTCCTCTACCCATGGGATTCTCCAGGCAACAATACTGGAGTGGGTTGCCATTTCCTTCTCCAGGGGATCTTCGTGACCCAGGGATCAGACCCATGTCTTCTGCACTGGCATGTGGATTCTTTACCATTGAGCCACCAAGGAAGACCTGGGGTACTGGATAACTGGTTTAAAAAATTAAACGAAGGGTTTTTTCTCTTATTACAAAGTGTTCATTGCAAGGAAACTTTTTAAGAAGCATGACAAAGCAAAAAAAAGGTAAAATCATGTATAATCCCAGTGGTAATTACATTAACTGTGATAATTTTTCAGAACATACACACACATATATACACACATTCATATACACTCACACTCACTCACTTGCACACCCTGAAAATCTGGGTGATACCACAGAGCTGCTCTACAACCATCTTTTTCCCCCTTTCATAGCTAACCCGCAAAGGCACCACTGCTCACTGGTTTTGTGTGTTTTGGTCACTGGTGGTGGGCAGGCTAAGGCTGTGTGTGGGAGTGATGGGACTGATGGGAACGTGGCAGTACGTTTGGGGGTCCGGGTTTCAGGAGGCGCTTCCCTGAGGCTGCCTCTCCCAAGTCGTGACAGCCAGGCTGATGGCAGATCTGTGAGTCAGGGCAAAAGGTAACAAATTATAGACGAGACTATTTACCCATGAGGGTTTTTGGTTCGTTCCACTAATTTGACGAGTGTTTCACCTGCCCAGTCAAGTCAACAAGTCAGGAAGGATTTTATCTGAGTTGACTGACCCTGCTCTGGGCTGGATGAGGACACAGGAGATGCCTCTGTTCTCAAGTGGCTAATGTGCACATAATGAATCACAGCAAGTCTGAAAATATTGAGTCACCTGAGCAATGAAGATGGTGGGATGGGTGTGCAAAAGAGGGAGAGATGCCTTCCAGCCAGCTTTTTTCTGTGTCGGGGGAGGGGTGGTGATGGTGGTACTTCAGCACAAAGTTTGGCAGGGGAGGAGAGAAAATTCTAGTCTGGGGAGGTTTAGAGGGCAGGAGATCTGAGCTGGACTGGGGCCGAGGGGGGAGCTAACTAGAAAGCAGGAAGAGGACCTCAGAAGCACTGGGCTGAGCAGTGACCCCACTGCGCAGGGTGTTTACAGGACACAGGAAAGCAGCGATCTTTTTGGAAGATGGTACTGAGAAATATGCAAAATAAAAGTGGAACACAGGCTAGGCTTTGGAGTTAGGAGGTGGTCAGATAAGCATGGTAAGAACAGAATTTGATAAAGATTAATAGTGGGGACCTTATGATAAATGGGGGAAGAGTAAGTCTATAGTCCGAGAAGCCAGTCAGCTATTGAGGGTCTAAACCAAGGAGGGGTCTGTGGGAATGGAGTAGAAAGAAGGGTCAAATCTGAGAAACAGCAGAAAGATGAGGCTTTCAGACATGAGGTTAAAGAGAATGAAAAGTCAAAATGAGACCAATGTTTATGAGCCAAGCTAATCAGGAGAATTAAGATTGCCAGCAACAGCAGTAAGGAAGGCATACTGAAGGTCTTATAAGCAGAGGTGACCTACATGCAGGTGGAAACAGCACAAGATTATGCTCCTTGAGAAACCCTACTGAAGTAATCCTATGCTTTTTCTATTGCAATTTGGGTGTGTGTTTGCACACACAGAAAAAATCAAGTTGGGATGCTGAAAAGAATCTACCAATTTAACTCTGGTGACTACTGCATCTATGGGGCATATATCTGAGTTGNAGGAACAGTTCAAGCTTGGGAGTTTCTGGGAAGCCTAACTAGTTGAGGGAGCATATGAAATGGGATATAGTGATATTTAGAGCCAGAGAGACAGGAATTCAGATTCTCAATTGCCTGTGTGACCTTGGGCAAGCTTCCAGGCTGAAATTCCCATTTCTTACCTTTAGCATGGGGACAATAACATCAATTTCATGCTGTCGTAAAGATTAAATGAAATGTGAAATGGTGCACCTCATGCATCTTAGATGATCAATAAACATCCATTTCTGCTCCTTCAATTTATATTCTATAGATACTTAGGATACTGGATGTTTTGTTTAGTCAGCGATTCGTGTCCAACTCTCTTGTGAACCTATGGACTGTAGTCTGCCAGGCTCCTCTACCCATGGGATTCTCCAGGCAACAATACTGGAGTGGGTTGCCATTTCCTTCTCCAGGGGATCTTCGTGACCCAGGGATCAGACCCATGTCTTCTGCACTGGCATGTGGATTCTTTACCATTGAGCCACCAAGGAAGACCTGGGGTACTGGATAACTGGTTTAAAAAATTAAACGAAGGG
Source organism: Neotragus moschatus (assembly GCA_006410615.1). NCBI lineage: Eukaryota > Metazoa > Chordata > Mammalia > Artiodactyla > Bovidae > Neotragus > Neotragus moschatus. The sequence continues at coordinate 2,526,124 of SJYA01003118.1, forward strand.
TTTTTTCTCTTATTACAAAGTGTTCATTGCAAGGAAACTTTTTAAGAAGCATGACAAAGCAAAAAAAAGGTAAAATCATGTATAATCCCAGTGGTAATTACATTAACTGTGATAATTTTTCAGAACATACACACACATATATACACACATTCATATACACTCACACTCACTCACTTGCACACCCTGAAAATCTGGGTGATACCACAGAGCTGCTCTACAACCATCTTTTTCCCCCTTTCATAGCTAACCCGCAAAGGCACCACTGCTCACTGGTTTTGTGTGTTTTGGTCACTGGTGGTGGGCAGGCTAAGGCTGTGTGTGGGAGTGATGGGACTGATGGGAACGTGGCAGTACGTTTGGGGGTCCGGGTTTCAGGAGGCGCTTCCCTGAGGCTGCCTCTCCCAAGTCGTGACAGCCAGGCTGATGGCAGATCTGTGAGTCAGGGCAAAAGGTAACAAATTATAGACGAGACTATTTACCCATGAGGGTTTTTGGTTCGTTCCACTAATTTGACGAGTGTTTCACCTGCCCAGTCAAGTCAACAAGTCAGGAAGGATTTTATCTGAGTTGACTGACCCTGCTCTGGGCTGGATGAGGACACAGGAGATGCCTCTGTTCTCAAGTGGCTAATGTGCACATAATGAATCACAGCAAGTCTGAAAATATTGAGTCACCTGAGCAATGAAGATGGTGGGATGGGTGTGCAAAAGAGGGAGAGATGCCTTCCAGCCAGCTTTTTTCTGTGTCGGGGGAGGGGTGGTGATGGTGGTACTTCAGCACAAAGTTTGGCAGGGGAGGAGAGAAAATTCTAGTCTGGGGAGGTTTAGAGGGCAGGAGATCTGAGCTGGACTGGGGCCGAGGGGGGAGCTAACTAGAAAGCAGGAAGAGGACCTCAGAAGCACTGGGCTGAGCAGTGACCCCACTGCGCAGGGTGTTTACAGGACACAGGAAAGCAGCGATCTTTTTGGAAGATGGTACTGAGAAATATGCAAAATAAAAGTGGAACACAGGCTAGGCTTTGGAGTTAGGAGGTGGTCAGATAAGCATGGTAAGAACAGAATTTGATAAAGATTAATAGTGGGGACCTTATGATAAATGGGGGAAGAGTAAGTCTATAGTCCGAGAAGCCAGTCAGCTATTGAGGGTCTAAACCAAGGAGGGGTCTGTGGGAATGGAGTAGAAAGAAGGGTCAAATCTGAGAAACAGCAGAAAGATGAGGCTTTCAGACATGAGGTTAAAGAGAATGAAAAGTCAAAATGAGACCAATGTTTATGAGCCAAGCTAATCAGGAGAATTAAGATTGCCAGCAACAGCAGTAAGGAAGGCATACTGAAGGTCTTATAAGCAGAGGTGACCTACATGCAGGTGGAAACAGCACAAGATTATGCTCCTTGAGAAACCCTACTGAAGTAATCCTATGCTTTTTCTATTGCAATTTGGGTGTGTGTTTGCACACACAGAAAAAATCAAGTTGGGATGCTGAAAAGAATCTACCAATTTAACTCTGGTGACTACTGCATCTATGGGGCATATATCTGAGTTGTAAAATGTATATGGCATGAAAACTTTGAGTTGTACAATTATCATGAAAGCCGTAGAGAAATTTTCTTGCTATGATACACATTAATGCTTTGCAAGGTAAGTACTCAGAACCACATTTGTTTGTGTTTGTAAAGAGTAAGCAAATGATGTATGAACTGAAGATCAGCCTCTAACTGAAATAGGCATGCAGTACAGAAATGGTAAATTAACACATAAATAAATTAGTGTAAATCATCTATAGGAGACAATGCATTTAAAACTCTTAGGCACTGAATAGGGTAAAAAAAAAACCTAGGGGCAGGGCATGTATAGGCTGAGCTGAAATGGAAGAGGCTAGTTACAACCATAAACTTTTATGATTTGGGGGCAAAAAATAACTAAAAAGTCTTAAAATATAGATGTCCAAGATTAAAAGGAAGGGAAGAAGAGAAATCATCAGTAATGGGAAATGAGGAAGAAATGCCTAAATAAAAAGCAAGATTAGGTGACTCATGTGGGTCATGAACTCTCTAATGGATATTAACGCCCATATGAATCCAACAGACATTCCTTAAGCCCTATTCAAGGTGAGGAGCCAAAACTGATTCCACCTCAGAAAGCCCAGAATTTAAAAGGGCTGCTGTATCTGTGAGAATGGGAGAGAAAAACTTTACTCATGAACCCCAACCTGTGCCACTATAAAGGAGGGGCCCAAAAACATACACAAGTGGGAAAGGGGCCCTAATCTGAAGAGGTCACATACAAATTGGTATAGAAACCTGCAGGGTCTTTGTTGACAACAATATGAAATGACTCTACTAGGACACTTGCATGTCTTAGGGCCCAAAATTAAATTAAAAGCAAAATTATAAGTGACACAAGGAAATAAATTACTATGAGAGCCAGTAGATGAACAAATACAAGAATCAGTATTTCAAGAACTTGGGAGAGTAAAAAAATAATATAAAATATGAAAAAAGAGTAGGTGGATTTGAAAAGGAACTGAAAGAATTTCTAGAAATGAAAAATACAGCTACTGAAATACACCTTGGTTAAACAGCATATTAGGGATTGAGAGGGATTTAACGATTGAGATGGTCCAACATATGTTTAGTAAGAGCCAGACACCCTGGAATGTGAAGTCAAGTGGGCCTTAGAAAGCATTACTACAAACAAAGCTAGTGGAGGTGATGGAATTCCAGTTGAGCTATTTCAAATCCTGGAAGATGAGCCTGTGAAAGTGCTGCACTCGATATGCCAGCAAATTTGGAAAACTCAGCAGTGGCCATAGGACTGGAAAAGGTGTTTGCATTCCAATCCCCAAGAAAGGCAATGCCAAAGAATGCTCAAACTACAGCACAATTGCACTCATCTCACACGCTAGTGAAGTAATGCTCAAAATTCTCTACACCAGGCTTCAGCAAAATGTGAACCAGGAACTTCCAGATGTTCAAGCTGGTTTTAGAAAAGGCAGAGGAACCAGACATCAAATTGCCAACATGCTCTGGATTATCGAAAGAGCAAGAGAGTTCCAGAAAAACATCTATTTCTGCTTTATTGACTATGCCAAAGCCTTTGACTGTGTGGATCACAAGAAACTGTGGAAAATTCTGAAAGAGATGGAATACCAGACCACCTGACCTGCCTCTTGAGAAACCTATATGCAGGTCAGGTGGTCTGGTATTCCCACTCTTTCAGAATTTTCCACAGTTTCTTGTGATCCACACAGTCAAAGGCTTTGGCATAGTCAATAAAGCAGAAATAGATGTTTTTCTGGAACTCTCTTGCT
>SJYA01003118.1:2530708-2562521 GCA_006410615.1 Neotragus moschatus
ATCACTTCATGGGAAATTGATGAGGAAACAGTGGAAACAGTGTCAGACTTTATTTTTTGGGCTCCAAAATAACTGCAGATGGTGATTGCAGCCATGAAATTAAAAGACATTTACTCCTTGGAAGGAAAGTTATGACCAACCTAGATAGCATATTCAAAAGCAGAGACATTACTTTGCCAACAAATGTCTGTCTAGTCAAGGCTATGGTTTTTCCAGTGGTCATGTAATGGATGTGAGAGTTGAACTGTGAAGAAGGCTGAGTGCCAAAGAATTGATGCTTTTGAACTGCGGCGTTGGAGAAGACTCTTGATAGTCTCCCTTGGACTGCAAGGAGATCCAACCAGTCCATCCTAAAGGAGACCAGTCCTGGGTGTTCTTTGGAAGGACTGATGCTAAAGCTGAAACTCCAATATTTTGGCCACGTCATTGGAAGAATTGACTCATTGGAAAAAGACTCTGATGCTGGGAGGGATTGGAGGCAGGAGGAGAAGGGGACGACAGAGGATGTGATGGCTGGATGGCATCACTGACTCGATGGATATGAGTTTGGGTGAACTCCAGGAGTTGGTGATGGACAGGGAGGCCTGGCGTGCTGCGATTCATGGGGCCGGAAAGAGTCGGACACGACTGAGCGACTGAACTGAACTGAACTGAAGACAGATTAGAGAGAAGAGGGAAGAGCAGTGTTCAAAGAGGAAATGGCTGAAGAATTTTCTAAAACTGAAAGACAGAAATTCCTTGTTTCAAGAACTATAACAAATCCTAAAAGAGATTAAAAAAATATACAATTACATATTATCTGTGATGTTCTGCAGTTTCACAAGAAAAAAAATATCTTAAAAGTGTTCAGAGTAAAAGAGATTATCTACCAAGGAATGACAATTATACTGGCAACTAACTTCCCATCAACATTGCCAATACTTAAAATGGACAACCACGGTCTTACTGAATAGCAAAGAGAATTCTGACCAATATTATGTATCAACTTAAATGGGAAAAGAATTTGAAGAATAGACATGTGTATAACTAAATGACTTTGTTGTACAACCAAAACGAAGACAACATTGTTAATTAAAGGTGAGGCTATTGGTAAAGAACTGGCCTGCCAATGCAGAAAACATAAAAGATATGAGTTCAATCCCTGGGTCAGGAAGATCCCCTGGAGGAGGGCATGACAACCCATTCCAGTATTCTTGCCTGGAGAATCCCATAGACAGAGGAGCCTGGCAGGCTACAGGTCACAGGGTCACAAAGAGTTGGACACGATTGAAGTGACTTGGCACACATGCACACAGTACAAAAAGTTAAAAATAAACAACCACCCTCTTAAAAAGAACAATGAAATTCAAAGAGAGTGGATTATACATTAAAAGTCCTAAGGGGACAGTTAAGTATCACAATAGAGATGTATGCTTGATGAATTGATCTTTCATGAATAGAGGTGAAAGAGAGTCATTTTCAGACAAGTGGAAAAAGAACTTACTAATTTTAAACCCAGAACTGGGTGTGAAGAACATTAAAAGAAACTGTAACTATGTGGTTAAATCTAAACAAACTATATAAAATAATATCTTATGGGCTGTTTTTAAAATTTTTAAATTCATATTATAAAAGAAGTCAGGCTACAACTAGATCTCTGCAATACATGAGCTATAACAATAAGGTAATGGTAATAATATCAAACATACAAGGCTTATTATAGGTTAGGCATGATGTAAGTACTTATGTATTCAAATATGCTAGCTACATTTTATATGAGTATATATATATATATAATGTATAAGCATATATCTATATGAGTAACCCTAGTGGCTCAGCAGTAAAGAATCTGCCTGCCAATGCAGGAGATATGGGTTTGATCCCTGGATGAGGAAGATGCCCTGAATAAGGAAATTGCAACCCACTCCAGTATTTCTGCCTGGGAAATCCCATGGACAGAGGAGCCCAGCAGGCTGCAGTCCATGGGGTCACAAAGAGTCAGACACGCCTTAGTCACTAAACAACAACATATATCTAATACATATATTTACAATAAGATATACATACACCTTGGAGAAGGCAATGGCACCCTACTCCAGCACTCTTGCCTGGAAAATCCCATGGGCAGAGGAGCCTGGTAGGCTGTAGTCCATGGGATCGCAAGAGTCGGACACGCGACTTCACTTTCACTTTTCACTTTCATGCATTGGAGAAGGAAATGGCAACCCACTCCAGTGTTCTTGCCTGGAGAATCCCAGGGACGCGGGAGCCTAGTGGGCTGCCGTCTCTGGGGTCGCAGAGTCGGACACGACTGAAGCGACTTAGCAGCAGCATACATACACCTATAGAGGTATATAGGTGTGTGTGTATATAGTTATGTGTTTACATAAGTATATAGGTGTGTGTGTATATAGTTATGTGTCTACATAAATATATACACACACACCTATATAGTTCTGTAGGTTTATTTAACCACTCTATGAATTATGTACTATCAGAAGCAGTGGTTATAAGAGGTAATCCACCTGGAACCATGGTTCCTCTGGTGTCACGCTATATTGCTTACTGTATGCCAGGGACTGTGTAAGTGCTTTACACATACTAATTCATTTACTTCTCCCCAGAACTCTGTCATTGAGATAGGGTTATTTTCATTTCACAAATTATTATCATTTGATAATTAAGGCATGAACAGATTAACCTGCCCAAGGAAACACAAGTATTGAACAGTAAACTGAAACCCAGGCAGTTTCAGAGCTCAGTTCTTAACCACTCACCAGGCCCTCTGGGTGAACCGATCTGGTACCCTCACCTGTGAAAACTCACCTCACTCCACCCAGCTACCTATTTTCTCCCATCTATCACCCCTGACATTCTCTCCTACATTCTTAGAATCTCCTCTCTTTGTTCATTAATCAAGGAAAATGTTGTAAGGGAAAACATGGCCAAACTAATGGTTTTGGTAGGGGATAACAGATCTGAAGTTGTTGATTGATGGGCAATGAAATGCCATACTTAGTTCATTTCCAGGTGACCTCCATAGTGCTACCATGTTCATCTGGTGGGATATTTGTGTGATCATCCAGTCATTGCCTATACGTCATTTCATACCAAAAAATAATGCTAGAGGTTAGCTGCATCTGGTGTCAATAACACACATCTTTTGAAGGAGTATGTATTAATTTTCTGAAGCACCAGTTTAAAAGACAGTGTAACAAACAGAGTAGTTTGCATTTACATCTTAAACTTTTAATTCACTGCCTAATGTTCAAAAAAATGAAATGAAGTCTAGTTGATTATATAACTTTAATATTTGAAAAAATTTATCCAGAAATTGACAATATAATACAATACTACACATTTGTACAAAAAAGAGGGGCGGTTAAAAACTTCTGATCATACAGACAAAAATATGATTAATTAAACAAGGATTAAAAAAGGACAGAACAGTTTGTAAATACTGATAAATACTGTGCAATGCTTTAATTTACTGTGGCAGATACAAAAATCAAGAATTCATGAACAGATAATATAAAAAGAAAGCAACGACATGAATTTTCTAGCTGTTTAAATTAACGAAATATAACAGTAGTGGTTCTTTTAAAAAATGAGGTATTAATTACACTGTAAACCAAAAACCAGAGCATAAATAAATAAAGGCAATGTGCAATTTAGTGATAAATGATTATAAAGTTCAACAACAGACAACAAAAAATTCCCAGTTATTTCTGGACTCTGTCATTTAAAAATTTGGCTTGCTTGTATACTTCTTATTTAAAAATGACACAGCTATTGATATACAAGCACTTCATAGACATGCAGACCAAGCCAACACAGGTTTCCCATCTCTACCAAACAGAAGTTTTGTCTACATTTTATTTAGAACACTTAAATCTGGTTTCTTATACATGATTCTTTTGTGCTTATTAGTTAGCAGTAACCTACATTAAACACCTTACTTTCTAGTTCAAGCAGTGTAAGAGAGAAGCAGTTTTATTTGCACATGGATTACAAACAGAGCAAACAAAACAAAACCAACATGCCCTTAAATCTCTTAGGCGTTCCAAGAATTTTAAGAAGAAAAATCCTTTAAATAGTATGTCCCAGTGGAAAAGTGGAATCACTTCTGTCTCAAACAGAATCGTAAATGAACTAACTCCTTTCCTCCAAGATTCACAAGTTGGCTTTGGAAATGCAGAAACAAGCTGATTAGTTCCTCCACCCTAGAAGACTTCTGCTGGTGGGGGTGTAGGAATCATAGCAATCAGATAGTAGTGTAACTTGGAAATCGGGAAAGTATTATTTGCATGTGAACCACGTGCTGGTACTAAATGCTGGCTTCGTTATTATTGCAAATACACCTTCAGAGTTTTCTGAAGGAAAGCTATCAAAGTATAATACAGAAGTCGATTTGGAAATACTGCAATGTGCTAATAAAACTGCTTCATTTGCTGTAAATTAAAACCATTTACCACTGACTTAAAATGCAGTTTCTTTTTTTACATGCTACTTTATTAAGAAACTCCAAAAAGGGTACTTTTGAATTTGCTATATTCAGAATCCAGTGAAAAACAAACATTTGGGTCAAAATGTTGAACCTTATCTTTACATCAAGCTGTGTCACAGAGTGTCTTTTGCTTTGCTTCATGTCATTTTTGACACAAATGTCATCGTATTCACTTTTGTCAAATGTCTTACCCTACTTGTTTTCAAAAATTAGTGTTTCAGTACAACAGGTGATCAAAAAATACTATAAATAAGACTTGTATGTCAATCAAAGTATATATGGCAGTTCTCTCTTTTTGTGCTTGTAACTGACTTAATTTATCAGTGACTAGTCAGATCTATTTCCTCTCTAATATTCCGACCCTTAGGAAGAAAGGATTATACGAACATTACAGAGTATTCAAAGTAACTAGTTTACTGTGCGTGAGCATGCAGACTGACGATACTTAAAAGAATATAACCTTGAGTCCAATTAGTCTGAAAATAGTTACACTCTTGTACAATCATCTTTATTGATTTGTAAAAGCTGTACACACATCTNATATTCTGACCCTTAGGAAGAAAGGATTATACGAACATTACAGAGTATTCAAAGTAACTAGTTTACTGTGCGTGAGCATGCAGACTGACGATACTTAAAAGAATATAACCTTGAGTCCAATTAGTCTGAAAATAGTTACACTCTTGTACAATCATCTTTATTGATTTGTAAAAGCTGTACACACATCTAAAACCCTGAATTTACTTTGTAAAAATAAATCTGTAGCAATAAATGGCACTATCAAAATCCCATTATTCTCAGGCTATTATGTAGTTATTTACATGCTGATTTTCAGGAATGGTTGAAAAGAATCTTTAGAGGACCAAAGCCAGTATATCAAAAAACCCCCTGTAAATTGCATTTGCAATTATACTGTTGTTTAACCGCTATATGAAAATATGGCTACATGCCCCCACATTAATGATCATGTAGCTATCCACGTTGCTACTGTGTGTGAGCAGCACACACTCTGCCACTGGGCTCCACCCACTCGGTCATTGCTGCATTCTTTACCGCATGATGCTTCCCCAGTGGAACACCTGGGACGCACTACTTATGGAGGATGATAAAGTGCTATAAAAAGAGGGACTGGACCCACCTGTCTCTGCCATCTGGTCTCTTTCTCACTCAAACTGTGTTGTGTTTTTAGAAAACCATGCCTCTACTGAACACACTTCATATTTGATTTTTTTTTAAAAAAAAGTCAGTCTTTTAAAGTTGGTGAGCTTTTTCAAGGTATTTTGAGACAGAAAACATGAAAAGGTTAAAGGCACAATAAGAGGGAAGTGAATGCTACATATAAATGTATTTCAAGTCTTCTTGGTTACTCAAGTCCAAAACCTTCTGAATTTGAAATTCCAATGATCAATTTCTGTTTCAGGTCCTTTTTGCTCTTGTAGGGAGGAAGGCAAAGTTGATTGAAGCAGGTGTGGGCCACAGGCAACCTAGGGGAAAGAAGGTATCTTCTTCAAAGATATCAAGTCTTAAAATTCACACAGAATGACTGCTAAGCAACTTTCAAAGTACCTGAACACACATACTCAAATCTGTTTTACTAGACTGAGACGACTCATCCATTCCTTTACTGAACAAATACTTCTGGAGTTCCCGTTGTGTACGAGGCACCATGCCACACCCTGCGGCTGGGTTTACCAACAAGACAATGGCCCTGCTCTCACAAGCCTTACATTCTAGAAGCATTATTTTTAGAGTCAGATAAATCAATCTGAATACCATCTCCCTTACTTTCTGGCTGTGAGATCTCATTCAAGTGGTTTCATGTCTCCAAATCTTAATTGTCTCATCACATAAGGCAAACTATCCGAATGGGCAGAAAGACCCAGTAGAATAGTAGGTAAAATAACTTATTATTTTAGCCTTGACTCTCAAAAAATCATAAGAACATTTCTGAGACACTTGATACCCACAGTTCTCCTGTTGCTGCCCTCAAGGTACATGCCACCTTCATCCTCTGAATCTTTCTGATTAGATCTCCCAGCCCTCTACCCAATGACACTTTTATCTAGATCCAGGATTCCAGCAGAATTCTTAGACCCTTTCCCTCAGTTTTTATGAACTGCACAGAATCAGAACAGCTGTTGGTGGTAGCAGTGATAAAGGAAAGGACAGATTTCAGTTCTAATTGATGAAAGGAAGAACTGACAGAACTCAGGGAATATATAGGGCAGGAGAAAAAAAAATATTTATGATTAAAGTAGTATCTACTCAAATTAGCTTTAGAAATTACAATGAGATTGGGAAAAGAAGTAAGTAGATCAACATTACCCCACCAACACTCAAGAAAATAATTTAAAGCCATCATCAGCATCACTTTCATATGCAAAGAGTACTAGATTAAGGGAAAAAAAGACCAGCACTAGAGGTATGGGGTCGGTGAGAGTTGGACACGACTCAGTGACTTCACTTTGGCTTTTCACTTTCATGCATTGGAGAAGGAAATGGCAACCCACTCCAGTGTTCTTGCCTGGAGAATCCCAGGGACGGGGAGGGGGAGCCTGGTGGGCTGCTGTCTCTGGGGTCGCATAGAGTCGGACACGACTGAAGCGACTTAGCAGCAGCAGCAGAGGTCTTCCAGTACAACAGGACTTCTGTAACTAATTATAGTAATAGCCAGAAAAACCTCACCTGGCATCTTAAATAAAAAGACTTTTAAGTAAAAATGAAGGTCAGACAATCTAAATACCATGAAAAGCAAGCTGGATTCTGGAAATGATGATAAAGTAATTGACTTAGCAAAGTAAAAAGTTGATGGAAAGGAATTATTATCAGTTAGTATTGGTATGTCTCAAAATTAATAAAGAACCTTAAGCCATAGTCTATCTTATTTCAAAGCCATGTTTACTTCGAGGATTTTTCTAAGAAAACAACTTCATATTGAAAGAATCTTCTAATTCCATGCATACTATTATTAGCAAAATCTATAGATTAAAAAAAAAATGAATGACAATCTGGAAATTTACCAGTTAGTAGATGTTTCATTCTTTGAGATTTTAAAGTTTAAATCAGCCATTCCTCCTACAGGAACTCTGTCACTTCCTGTAGTAAAATGTAACAACTTCTTTTGAAGATCAAGAGGAAATCCAAGCACAACATCCCAAAAGTATCTAGAGAACACCAAAGGAAATTTATATAAAATGTATATAAAATGACAAAAGTCCTGCAGATGAGAATAAAATAATATAAAGTGAGCTCTAGGGAAACAACTCCCCTTAAAGGTACATACTATTCTCAAACTGAAATGGAGGAATGACAGGCTTCTATATATAAATTAGATTTTTGACTAACATCATTATAGAAATAGTCCAACAACAGAGAGTACATAAGCCATTTTTCTTCTTTATAATTTTCTGTATTTTTCAACACAGTGCTATTAAAAGGCTTTTTATAAGCACGGCATCCCTGCAATTCTAGGACCAAAGTCATTTTTTAAAAGAAGTCAACTCTCTGGACTTCTATAGAAACTTACTTATATCACTTTTCTCCCAAGGGGACTGCTAAGTGATTTCATATTGAATGTTCTCACGTTACTTTCAAGAGATAAAAGAAGGCAGTGTGGGCTGTACAAGATTTCTGGTGACTTAACTTGATTCAAAGATTGTAAGTTACACAAATAAACCAACCACGTTCTCTTTCATTCCCTCTTCAGCAGCCTCACTCTCAGAAGTATAAAGAGCTTACCGGATAGTCAGGTCAGTTTTTGCGTAACCATCATACTGTGTACTTCTCTGTAGGGCGTGCATATCCAGTTCAGGACTTCCACAGACCAGAATTTCAACCTCTTCTGGACGAAGCAGCTGCCAATAATTATTTATCAAAAATGATAAGAAAAATTGACAATCAAAAAAAGTGAAACTGGAACTGTTTTCATTGAATCAAGCAAAATCATGACCTTCTTATAGTAAATCAAACCATTTTTTAAGGAAAAATATTCTCCATTTATATTTTTCCTACTGAGATATTTTTGCTTCTGAAAGTGTATAAATCTTGTCCAACTCTTAGATTCCCCCTTTTGCAAATAACAGCAACTAGCTAGAAAAACAAGCAGATGACTAAGCATAAATCCAAATTACAGCTCTTCCCCAAAACCCAGCTTGAAACTCATTCAGCTACTCTAGCATCTAATGACATGCCTGGATCCAACATCCATGAAGCCTCCTGTGCACAACATGGTGTCTAAGTAGCAGCTGAGTCTGTTTTGTTTTTTTACCTACATAGCTTGTCTCCCACCTAAAGAGATTAGAATTTAAAAAGGAAGACTTGCTACACTATTTATTTCCCCTCCTTCCACCCCTATAAATACAGTGTATCACAGACAAAACTTAATTAGAAATCAACAAGTGCTCCATATTTAAAGGTACTTTCAATAAACATATGATAAAGACCATCACATAGTGACAGCTGGACTATAAAGAAAGCTGAGTGTTGGAGAACTGATGCTTTTGAACTGTGGTGTTGGAGAAGACTCTTGAGAGTCCCTTGGACTGCAAGGAGATCCAACCAGTCCATCCTAAAGGAAATCAATCCTGAATATGCATTGGAAGGACTGATACAGAAGCTGAAACTCCCATACTTTGGCTACCTGATGCAAAGAACTGACTCATTTGAAAAGACTCTGATGCTGGGAAAGGCTGAAGGCAGGAGGAAAAGGGGACGACAGAGGATGAGATGGTTGGATAGCATTACCGACTCAATAGACATGAGTTTGAGGAAACTCTGGGAGTCGGCAATGGACAGGGAGGCCTGGCGTGCCGCAGTCCATGCTGCAGTCCAACAAAGAGTTGGACACGACTGAGTGACTGAACTGAACTAAACTGAAAGACCATCACTCTAAAGCAAGTTCTCTCCTACGCAAAATAATTCACATGAAGACCTCACTCCAAACCCTCCTTATAAAGCTGAGTGGAGATGGCTTGATGGAGTGTGCCCAGAGGAGCAGCGATGAAGAGACATTGACATTTCTGATACGGTGTTCTCAACAGCAGCTGAACCATACTCACATGGCTAAGAAAAAGTCAAACCGACCAGAGCCCACCATGACTCTGGAGAAAAACTACTTCCTGTGGGTAAACGGCCACTTAGAGTTGCTGAGGGACCCCCGAAGAAAATGAAGCAGCTATAAAAACCTGTTCCTTAAACAGTGAGAAGTTGTAGCTTTTGCCTGGAGCTTATGTGTTAACCATTTTCCGCACTTTGTGCCTCACTTTTAAAGATCTGGAGCCTTCGGGGATCTCTTCATCCACTCTGCTTGGGGAAATTTTTTAAAGCTTAGAAGATATAGTTTAAGACATAGGATGATGGGTGGGGGAGATGGAGTTGACTGGTCTTTTTTCCCTTTAGAGAATTAAGGCTGAAATGAGAGAACTATTTTTATTTCCAGCTCTATCTGTAAAAACTAGAAAACAATTTTTTTTTAATTTAAAAGCAAAAAAACATTTTTTTATTTTAAAAGTTAAAAAAGTTTTTTTTTTAATTTGAAATGTTTTAAAGAATTACTTTATATCATAGTATTTCAAACCCTAACTGAAAGCATGAAGCTTTAAACTCACCATTAGGGCATTTGAAGCACACACACTATGAAATCCGTAATAAAATGCAGCAAACTGCTTATAGATGGATTTGTTGAGAAGAAAGTCAATATAAAGCTGTACATATTCTGAAAAGCAATTTTACATCTGTTAAATAATAAAAGTAAATGGCAAACACTAATGTGCTTTAATTAAGAAATGGTGTTTTAACTTACCTTTCCTATTTTGATTGGTAACTGGAATTTTATCACCACCTGGCTTTAAATTATAGGACTTAATTATTCCAAATTCTTCTTGAAACACCTGATGGGAGATATCGACACACCACATTTATTGGTATATGTTAACAGACTTCAGTGAACAGGTTTATAACATTTAAAAAGAAACCGCTCCCCCCCCCACCGCCTCTTCTAAATTACAAAGTACAGAAAGGTTAGGCTCTTGTGATATTTGAATTAAGAATGGTGTCATGAAAGCATTTTGGAGTAAAAAAGTGGGGTCTTAACCCTCTTGAATACAGCTGAACACTTTACTGACATTTTAAAAAAAATTGTGTGACCATTTGGGTAGCACTCAGGCCTCTGGAGCTATGTGGATTACTATCATTTCCACCTTCTGATTATTTTTAGACGAGTGGAGATGAGAGAATTTTGGTCTGATCGATTAACTTCTGTTCCTTCCTGTACTGAACCAACAGAAGAGGCTTGTTTTTAGAAGGTGAAAAGTTCTGAGAAAGTAACTGCGTCCAGGATATAGGCCAGGGGCCTTGCAGAGTACCCTCACCCTTGCTGGCTTTCCCTGATCACTTACTTACATGTCTGCTTCAATGTCTTTGGGCTTCCCTGGCGGCTCAGACGGTAAGGAATCTGCCTGCAATACAGGGGACTTGGGTCTGATCCCTGTGCCAGGAAGATCCCCTAGAGTAGGAATGGCAACCCACTCCAGTATTCTTGCCTGGAGAATTCTATGGACAGAGGATCCTGGCAGGCTATAGTCCATGGGGGTCAAAAAGAGTTGGATGCAACTGAGCAACTAACATTTTTTCACTGTTTTTATCGCGTTAAGATCCTTTAAGATAGGGAGTAGTATGTGCACATCAATCTTTGCTCCTCTTTTCTAATGATGGGTATATGGTAACAAAAGGCATTTTTCATATATAAAATACCTGGTTAACAGAAAACTATGTGCCCTTAATGGTACCTGAAATGTGGAATAGAAATCTTCTTCAACATTGCCTTCATATGACAGGAGCTCACTTAATCCATGGGCCAACTCCTGTAAAGAGAAACCTGTTATTTGTGTTTTTAAATCAAATAGTACTGCCCAAAACAGTAAACCAGATCTACTATAGCTCACTTACATGTCAGATAAACTCAGATTTTGAAATAACGATAATATTGGGACATATTTTCCAAGGAAAAAATACTGGTTAATGATTTCTACCATGTAAAAGGTTTGGAAAAATTTAGCACTGGAAAGGTCACATGAAGGAAAATATCCAGTTATACCCATAAAGGCATAACTATGGGGTCTATTCTTATGCAATAAGCTAAGAGTATAGTTTCCATCATAATTCACTGCTATCTGCAATATCACTGTTTATGAATTTGTAGTATTTCTCCTCAGTTTATAATCTTAAAAAAATCTGTTAATGTTTTATAATTCCTCTTTTAAACATAAAAATACACAGTTTATATGTGTTAAGTGGTTTTTACATTTCAGTTAAGGGCTCTCTCCTCCCCACAAAAAGTTGAGAACACTGGAAGAAATGTATCCCTACATTGTAACTCATGTTTCCCCTCAACAGAGACTTAGAAATAGAAAAACTAAGCCAGTATTTTTTAAAATTTCAGGTTATTTTAAATTTCACTTAAAATAAAAATGTTTTATTTTAAATTTCACTTAAAATAAAAATGTTTTATTTTAAATTTCACTTAAAATAAAAATGTTTTATTTTAAATTTCACTTAAAATAAAAATGTTTTATTTTAAATTTTACTTAAAATAAAAATGTTTTATTTTAAATATTAGCAGAAAGATAAAGAACAGCATGTTTAGAATGATGTTACACACTTTACATATTAAGTTTTCCATTTCACTAAAGTAAGTTTTAAAACAAATCTAGGGTGACATAGGTTTTAGTATGATTCTTCTCATTTGTTTCAATTACCAATAAACTTATGGCTGCTGAAAATTATAATTGGGAGAGCTGAATTTTTTAAAAGAATTCAAGGAACTAGCAGATGAATCCAACTGAAAGAATTTACCGTATTCTTTTAAAGATCAAACTTTTAGTGATAAAATACAAAGTCAATTAGGTAATAAAGTGTATACTCAGATCTGCTTTATTCGACTGTAGGGACTTTTATTCCCAGCCTTTGTATTTTCGAAACTCAATTTTTAAATTTTTATCTAAAGATTCTTAAATGTAAAAATATTAATAATTAGCCCATAGTTCAACATTTTTATGATTTTTATAAATATAAAATTAAAAGTGCATGAAGATATAGGTTTTATACACTATTTGAATACCCTGGTATTATTTAACAGACCGTACTGGACAGTGACTCAAACAGAAAAGAAAAGAGCTACTACAGTTGCTGATTCAAGGTTATTAGCCTCTCCATTCAACTGAAACCCTTAAGGGTAATTTTCACAAGGCTCTGTGGGGAAGATTTGTTGTTGCCATGGGACAGTTCTGATGCTTTGAGTCATGGATCCCTTCTCTACAAAAGCAATGGCGTTTCCATTAACATGGTCACAGAAAAGCATTGGCCTATTAACGCTATACTGAAGGCTCCATCATTGAATATTTTGCTTATTTTCTGAGTTTTTCTTTTTTAAATCCTTATTCACAAATACTGTGTTTAAATTAAGAAATGTATCACTATAGGTTTCTCTTTGCTTGCCTGCTTACTCTTCTGAAATACATATTGTACAGATACAAATGGTAAACAAAGCACTGAATAAAAAAAGCACGTAAAACTTTTTTATAGATATATTTTGCCATACATGAAATGGGAATTAGGTGCTAATTTTAATAGATGCCATTAATAAATTGATATTCCATTTTAAAAATTAAAAAAAATTCCCTGCATTCTACTATCCTAACACAGTAGTTTTCTTGCTTCCTTTCTATCTTCATTCATGCCTGCACAGACACTCAGTTTTTTTCCGCTGATCTCATAGTTTATGCACAATCTTGATTCATCATTAAAGAGGCAATAGAGGAATACAAAATTAACTCAGTATCATATTCAGCTCCATGATATGAAAAAACATATTGGTATAGTCATTCATAAAATATCCATTATTATTAACTAAAAACTTGGATCCAAATGACTCAAGTTCAAATAGCTTTAATCCTAAAATCAGACAATTTATTGATAAAAATCAGTAATAACATTAGGAAATTTACTGGTAAAAATTTGACAAAAACTGCATATATAAGACAAAAAGAAAACCACAGAAATCTAAAATGAGTAGTTCAGCCATTAGTATATATAGTATTAATGTTTTATACACCAGTATATATGAGTGTATAGTTGTAACAATAACTCCCATTGTTATACAGATAGGCAAATTCAGTAAATTGTCCAGGGTCATAGGTAGTATGTGGCCAAAATACAAGACTATAAAGGGCAAATCTTTCTTAAGCAGAATTTACTCTATTGCCTTTTCCAACTACTGAGTCTTGTAAAAATATGGATTTAGGCTCTTCAAAAGAATCCAAACTTACTTTCAAAAATATGTTTGATATCACATGAAGAATGGTTTTCTAATTGGTCACATGTTCTGGAGAGGTTTTTCAACTTCAGTAGGAAGGTTTCAACCCTACACCAAAGTGATCTGACCATTAACTAAAACACAACAATGTTTAAATAGGCCCTTAACGAACAAAGAGGATGTCCACATCCAGCTACTTACTAATAAAAAGGAGAATTCTCTGCTGACCAATGGCTATCGAAATTCAGCTGGGAAAAGTACTACTATTGTAGGGGATTGTCAGGATGATGAGGATACTATCCATTCTTCTACTAAATTTTAACACTGGATTAAATCTGATGATAGGAAATCTAGTCTCTGAATGGCAGAATATCAGAGACAGGTCTGTGAAATTCATTAATTTTATTAAGGGTGTTGTTGCAGATATTGTTAACGATATTACATAGTGACACATTGATAAGAATCCACAGAAGCAATTGAGTATTGAATACTGAGTACTTTATCATCTCATGTAATCTTCCCGATATGTAAGTTTTACTATTCCATTGTTCACATAAGGAAACTAGAGTTCAGAAACATAAACAGCTTAAACAAATTCACAGAGCTAGTAAGTTGCAGAGACCAGATTCAAATCTCTGCCTCTGACCCAAAGCTTGTTCCACTATGCTGGAAGAACTAAGTGCTGCAAAGTGGGTTATGTATCTCTACAGGGGAGGAGAAAATGAGACAAAAGAGGAGATGGGTTACAAATGTAGAGGGAAACCATATCTAAACATAAAAACAGTTATCAGAGGAGAGAGACTGTAGTAGAAGAAAGATGATTCAGCAGTAAGGGATAAGATACTAACCAACTGTATACTTACAGGCATAATTTGACACAAGTCGTCAGTGGTAACACTGCAGATGCCTACTGGCGTATTTTGATCACTAGGAACGATGGGAGGGCTCAATAATTTCTTATAGCAGCAGGGGGGGAAACGAATATCCAGAGTAATGCTGTTATAAACAGCTAGTCCCATAAGCTATGCATACTAAATGTTAAGCATTAACGTGAAATCCATGACAACAAATGAGTTTTGAATCATGCATCTGTTTCTTGCATACTTCTTTCAGATCTAACACTGATTTTCTAATTAATCCCACATACTTACTCTTTCCTTTATTTCCCCTTTATTTTACATAATATAATTCCCTGATTACCAAAAATCATGTAAAAAGGAGAGGTTCAGGTAATAGCATTTAATGATTTCCCTAGAAAACTGCATATCTAAGATCACAATAGCAAGTTCACACATTTCTATAAAGTACTTAACATATAAGAAAACTTCTAAATTTAAACAAAGATGGTGGTGATTTTATTAGCAGCAATTCACTCAGAACTCGCTGCAGAACATGCCATTGATTTTGGTGACCATTCTGGCTATTTTCAAACTAAATACAGGCTACGCAGAGAGAGCTGTATTGAGTAGGCATAAGGAAACACACACACACAGACGTCTGCATACACACACACTACTGATAAGACATAATCTCCCACAGTAATACCTGGAGTTTACTCAAAGTGTTAAGTTGAAAAGCTACAGATACTATATTTATAAACTTTGCCCAACTGTATTTTTTTTAATCAGTTATACAGCAGAATGTAACTTCATCCATTTGATAAATGAGGGGTGTTAGAGCAAATTTTATGACATTTCAACTGTCAAAGATTATAATAACAAGTTCTTAAGGAAGTCATTACTTTTACTGACTTGAAATCTAAACATATGGTCTGGACAAATCATTAAAAACAATTTAAAAGATTAGAAAATAGCCAATATTTTAATTTGCTAGGGCAGAAAAAGGCTAATAATAATCTAAGGAACAGTTCTGTTATTTTATAGGTAACCATACCAGCAGAGAGCTGAGCAGTGTGTTCTAGAGGAAAGATACTGAAAATAAGCTCTAATATACTTCTATAACTATGATAATAACAGTAACAGAAGCAAGCACCATAGTACTGTAGTTACCATTTATGATCATTTACTATAGTGATAAGTTCTAAGCATTTTTCATTACAATTAAAAAAAAATTATAATCCTGAAGAAAGGTTTTTAACAGATAAGAAAGTAGGTTCACAGGATCTGCACTAGGGCACCTTCATTGCAGGAGAATCACACTGCCTTTCACACTAAAGCTGCTCTGGTTGAAGCAGGGGTAGGGGTGTGGGAATTCTGCTGGAGACGCAATTCTATTTACCATACCTGTTACTTTTAAATGTTTTGTTCTCTTCACCTTCGGTAGATTTTTCAACCACTTACATGACCACAGTCCACTGTCATCACACAATTTTCATATACAATATCCTGCTTTTCAGGGCAGCAACCTTTCTATAGTTTGTGTGTGAGATCAATACACATAATGAGACAATGGTGGTTATAAATTAATTTGATATAACTGTTCAACTTGTAATATACAACATCTAAATACATTTAATATGATCTTTTGGGTAATGATTGAATAGAAACTAATGCCTATTGCCAAAAAAAAAAAAAAATCCGGTAAGCAAGTTCACGATGTCACATATACTACTCTAAAAATGTAGTGTAAGAGCTAATATACAAACACTAGAAAGTCAGAATAAGCCAAACCTAAGCCATGATAAGAATGTAAAGTATGACAAACATACTTATCAGGAAACTCAAATGACTCCCAGTGTAGTGAGAAGCGTTAATAACACAGGCCTTCAATAAAGTTAAAACATTCAACAAACGACTACTGTAAATAACGGAATGAAAATATGAGTGTAGGAACTGTTACATGTTCCTTACTGTGTGCTAGGCACTTTGGACCTTTAGATACGACAACGCACAATCAAATATCAGATTAAGTTTACCATCAGAGTGTGTGGTTTTCCCCACTCCCTTGTCTTCCATGCAGTTTCTTGATTTCCACATACATTCTTTGGGATGTATTTCAACAAATGTCACAAAGTCAGATGATATTCAAAGCCCTCCATCAGACGGTTCTTAATCTTTTTTGCCTGAATATTCATTGGAAGGACTGATACTGAAGCTGAAACTCCAACACTTTGGCCAGCTGATGCAAAGAACTGACTCACTGGAAAAGACCCTGATGCTGGGAAAGACTGAAGGCGGGAGGAGAAGAGGACGACAGAGGATGAGATGGTTGGATGGCATCACCGACTCAATGGACATGAGTTGAGTAAACTCCGGGAGTTGGTGATGGACAGGGAGGCCTGGCGTGCTACAGTCCATGGGGTCGCAAAGGGTCGGACATGACTGAGCGACTGAACTGAACTGAATCTTTTTTGCCGGCACCATCTACAGCTCTCAGAGAGCCCCTGCTTCCATCAGGTGGACCTACATGCTGCTCTGTGACAGCCAGCACAATGTGGACTCCTTCCCAGCCATTCTAGTCCGAGTCCCACTCTCTCCAGTCCTGGCTTAATAAAATATATTGGTTCCATTTAAAAACTCTACCGTCTCTGGGAGGACTACAGTGAATTGTTTCCTTCTCAGAATTCCTCAGCACTTAATGCCACATGCTCATTTGACTCTGAGAACCAACCAGCTGTACAGGTAGTTCCCTGGATCCACCAGGGCCTGGGCTCCCTTTCAGTAGTCATCTGTCCATCTAGATGGTAAGCTTCTTAGAAAAGTAGATATTTTTTCTTTTTTTAACCTATGTATCCCTAGGGCTTGCTCATTTATTTATTCTTCTCTTTATTCCACATACACTTATATTTTTCAGAATTTAAAAATGAATGCAGAAGGCATCCTGTCCAATCTCCCACCCAACGCAGGAACACCCTCTCCAACAAACCTGAAGGAATCAGAGGATGGCGCAGGAATTTATATCATTTTTTAAAAAACACTATAAAATAATGCTATATGCTTCAAATGTTCCCATTTCATTCAACTTTTAATTCTTATGACCGTCTCAGGATTTGAGGCCACATTAGACTTAATCTTCATAATTTCAATTTAGAAAGCTGAGTAAAGTAAGCACAAAGTGAAAGAACTGACAGAATAGTCATTATGAAAAGGAAAGATACTGTGACTTTAAAAACCGTCTTAAATTTCTGATAATTTAGGTTGTAAATGAAGTAGCAAATGCTATTGAGATAAGGTTTTCAGAGAAATATGTGAACAGTTCAGTCACTCCATCCAGTTAACTAAATCTGTGGATAACTATATAGCTGTGATATTACAAAATAATAAAGACTACTGAAAAATCTCCTAGTAAATAAGAATCTTTAATCTGAAAAAACTAATGAGAACAGTTTTCCAAAATTCAGATAAAATTCTTAAAAATCTCTAATCTACTAGCACCTCCTAGTGGAAAGTTTAAAGGATACAATTCCAACCAATCGGAATTCAGAATAGTTATCACATTTAAAGCTGCTAAACCAATGGCAGTATGAATCCTTATGATACGTAAACATGCCTGGAAAAGAGAAGCACAATTTCATCAATATGATTGATATAAAAAATCAGAATGGTAAACATGCACATGATATCTTATCTATCAGAAGCAAAACAGTTCAGCAATAGCTATGTTACGGACCAATTTTCATGTTAAAATATATCAAATATGGGTCCAGAGAGTGTGCAAGAGCCTTTTATTCTTCACTGGTATCCTGAACCAAGGGTTGAAATGGTAAAAAGATAGAAACTAAATTAATCAGTTGATTTATAGAAACTACAGTTTTATACTTTATAAGTTATCAAAATCAATTCTGAGGATTATCTGGAGACTTCATCACTGTCATCTCTATTTCCCATTACCAGAGAAATATTATATAAACGTATATACAAAATTAAGAAAAATAAAGAATTAGAAAAACACTTAAAACTCTTTTGAAGAAAACACTTAACAATACTCAGGACTATCTCGGTGTTTTCTCTAAATCAAATGAAACCAAATTAAAGTTCCAAGGTTTATTTAATGCTTCCTATTTACTAAAATGGCTCATTGTTTTATGAAAGAGACTTTGAATATTAGTGATGAGCAAACTATAGCTCTGATCTTAAAAATTTTAATGTTCTTTTTATTTCAATGACAAATTTTTACATATTTGGCTTAGTCAGAAAACATGTGAATGCTTCTATGCTAATACATTTTGTGTAGGATTCCCAGTAAGATAATAAATATTTGGTCAATTTAAAAAATGCAACTAACAGTCTTTAAAAAATTATTCAACGTTTATGATTGACACAAAATCTGTAAAATCATAGATTAAAAATGAGTGACTACTTAAATCTAACGATCAGGAAGAAAACACTTTCATAGAAATTAACTGCTCACCATAATCTGGATGAAAAATTTGGCGAATTAGAAGGAGGAACCATTCTTTAGTCAAGCCACCCATATCCAAACCAGCTTCCCCTACAAATGTAACTTTCAACTTCTTTTTCAGGTCTGCTCTTTTCCGAGTTAACTGTTTCAGGAAATTATAAGATAGAGGAGAATAAAAGGGAGTAAAAAAAGAAATTAAACCTTTTAAATTCTGGGAAATATTTACAATGTCACAAAACTTCATCCATCCACCCATCCAATAAATCTGCCCAACCCTACTGTAATGTTTGTTGTATAGACCAAGCAACAGAATTAGGAAAGTCAGGTACCTTGCTCAAGGTTATTGCCTACTGGCATCGTATTGACTTTAAGATTTTAATTTATACAATACAAAGTAATTCATTTAAACTTGCCTTCAACACTAAAGTTTAAAAAAATCACATAACTAAATCAAATGTTGTAATATTCACATGAAAATCTGGTTGAAGAACTGCACATGCTTGAGGCTTAATAATACATGTATATATAATCAAAGTATCAATATGTTTGACCCTAAATATACCCAATATATCCTTGTAGGTCAACTTCCAATTTTACAGATGAGTAATCTGAGGCCTGGAGGAATTAAAATGACTTGTTAGGCACCCAGCCAGTCAACAAAGGTGGTCTAGAATCTACATTATATATTCAGAAATATGAATTACTCATTTAAGCATTCTATATGAAATCTTTTTCTGAATATTTAACAATAAACCACTAAAAACATATAAAAAATGAACCTAAGGCTTAACTGTGAATGCAGAACTGTTTTTAACCATTGTATCAAAATATAAGGAGGCACACCACTGGCATACAGAAATAAAGAAGGCTTACTAAGATTTTAGTAATAAGCCATATTATCAAATTGTTTAAAGCTTTAATCAATTGATGCTATTCTGGAATAAATAATCTATACCTCATCAAGAGAGTCGCTAACCAGATGTGTCCGCCTTACTTTCATATTTAGAAATAACATATTCATATCAGGTCTCTGTCTTCGAGATACTTTATCCACCAGGCTTTGCTGATTGAAAAAGAAAGCAAACATTTTCATTTTTACTTGAACTATAATCTCATTTAACACATTTAAACACTTAGGTAAAAATAACTTATATTCTTCTCTTTACCATCTCTCACATAAACAATTTCACAAACTCAATTATGCAAATTTTGATTTATGAAAATGCCTTCATTAATTTTGGGACACTGATAACAGAAGGGGATACAAAATGGAGGACCCCAAAATAATTCAACTTCTACAGTAAAAGAATGCTGCATTGCTGCTTCCATATGTCTCACCTCTTACATAGCAAAGTTTTTCTGTTTAATAGATACAAACAAGGTGGGAACACTGGGAACAAGGTACATACTTCTGATGATCAGCTTGGCTTATGCTTTTTAAGATACTGGATTTACTCTAAAATCTACTTTTAGAAAGTAATTTTCAACATATTTCAGCAACCATCAACAATGCTCATATCCTTTGTCCCAATACTAAACAGAGGAAATATTTTATACGGTGACATTCATCACAGCATCATCTATAAGAGCAGAACTTTAGAAATATCTAAGTATGAATCTCTAGTGGAATTATAATACAGTTATCAAACATGATGGCCATAAAATCATGTAAATAACATGGAAAATGTTTAAGGAATGTACAACTAAAAAAAGCGAAGAAACAAAATTGTATACACAATATTGTTTCAACTCTGATGCCTTTTAAAGATAATATAGGTAAAGACTATCAAAAGCAAATTCCCTACAATGTTAACAATATTTATGCCTGGGTGTTGCAAATAAGGGGATGTTTTACAAAAATATAAGAAATATATGAATGTCATTTATCACATAAAGTCTATACGCTTGTATAATATATTTATCTAAACTTTTTCAGACTACCTTATCCTCTTTGGTAGTAAAGAAAATGAATTATTGCGCAGCTTACAGATAAACATTCCAATGTTTTAAATACATGCAGTATTTTGCTTTAGTAGGTAAAATTTTAATATCCCAAATCTATATAGTAGGGCTACTCTCATGATTTTGTAATTACTATAATAATACGCTAATTTAGAGCCCTTCTTCATCTCTCCAAGTATTCGATTCTAAAGGCCTGCAGTAGGTTTTTTTTCCTTCCCCTTCTCTGGGTCCTCTCTTTTGTGCTCAAACAGATCTATATTCCTAGCATAGTATGCAGGGTCATGGACCTGTTTTTCCAACCCTTTCTTATCTTCTGTTCCCAGGCGCGCTCCTGGGAAGCCATCACACTGGCGGTATCCAACACACAAATTTAAACTAGGATGCTAATGGAAGACAAAGCTCAGCGGCTACTCCTCCCATCAGAAACTCACACTGCATAGAAAGTGCTTCAGATGAAAGACTAACCCAACGATGCTAGAATTTTAGACACAGACTGATGAGGAAGTTATTTTTAATCTGGGAAATCACTTTGACAACTTTAAATTATACTATGTAAGTTCTTGCTTATATTAACCATCTATAAGGTTACTCTGTGTCAAAATAGTCACCAGTCATTAATTCCAAAGGGTATGGCAGTTTACAAGCTAAAATGCTGGGAAATACCCATAACTGAGAACACCACTGAACTCTTCAATCACTACTCATTTGTGCCCATGCTCTGAGGAAGAAAGCCCAGGATACATTCTACAGCGGCCACTCTCCTTTTAATTGGAAGGAAATTTAAAAGAAGATATTTAAAGTCTTAAGTATGAGCGGCACAGCACAAAACTGCTCAGAGGAACTTAAACTTCTAGCTCTTTAAATTTTTTTCTTATAAATAGAAAAAAATCATAGCCCAAGGCTTAAAAAAATAAAAAAAACTAAAAAGGCACATGAAACGGCATAAATGTTAATCATCAGAATGACTAGCTATACAGACTAATCTTTGAGCCAATATCTAACCAGGGTTAATAATTCTGGTGCTAAATATACCTGTTGAAACCTACTTTCCAGCAGGGTAATATGGCTAAGTTACTCCTTTGGTACACAGAGGCGATATAATTTCTTTTAATACTCCAATACTCAGTGTAAACTGTCTCTGGGATGTCACTCAAATCTTTTGTCCTGCTCTGTGATAGCAAAAAATACTCACCTTCTGGTAAATTACTGAAGAATCAACAATTCTTACTTTTATGGTATTTGAAGTATTATAATTTATGCCTTAGAATTCTCTTTATATCCTTGAACAAGACATGGAAATCATTTCCTTTTACTCTACAGGTCTCTCTTGGGGTCTCTATTTTAAGAAGACTAGAGCCAACCTCTCTAAGTTTTAAAGTTGTAAGTAATCGTGTCACAAAAGCAGAAACTCGAAAACATTTGAGTATAAAAATGTATAGTCTAGAGCTCTAATTTTTTTTAAAAAAAGCACAGTCAAATTAATTATGTACTTCATCTATAACTTTACTTTGCTATGCAGAAATCATGGTAGATAGTGGACAGGGCAGGCCCAGAGATGAACTTCATCCTGCCTAAAGCCGGCTGGACTGCTACCCATTTCAATGGACCTGCAGGCATTTGGGTTCCCTAAGAATCAATAAAACACCTCTCACCATCTATGGACATATTTGTCAGTTTTCTAAGACTACACTTTTGGTTACATTTTCTAATTGTTCAGCTGTTTCTATTTGACTTCCATAAAATTTAGAAAACGTGTCGGTGGTTTGAGTGGTTTGCTCTTAAGGACACCCCTTCTCTTGTCCTCCCTGTAGTTCTTTCTCACCAATGCACTGCCAGTGACCCTGGTGGATGGTATCTACAAAATGATGTCCAAGTTCCCACTACTTTGGATCTGTGAGAGGCAGCATTTAACCTTCCTACTATATTTATAAACAATGAGAAGTTGATGAGGAGTATTTTTCTTCCCTGTATCATGAATAGGTTTAAGTACTTTTTGAGGGAGAATGATATGAATTTTACTTTTGACATTTCCTGATTATGCTAGAACAATTCACATGACATTTGACGTATTTGTTAAATTATTTACTATATATTGATTATAGTCAGCATAAATGTTTTCATAGCTGGCTTACCCTTGCGATGCTTATCATCTGTTGTTCTGAGTCTCTTTGAATAATGATTTTTTTTGCAGCTATAGAAATAACGAATGGGTACTGACAGAAGGAAAACCTGCTCAACAAGTGAAAACAGAAAAAGCAAAATGGTGTATTTTTAGCAAAATTATACTAAGGGAATCTAAGGTACCGCTTCCAACAATATCAAACCATTACTTTCGTACTGTGTTTTACCATTCACAAAATGATTTGATGTGCGTAAGTTCTTTGAATCCCACAGCCTTGTGGCCTCTGCATCTTTATCTGATGTGCAGTGGCTTTATTCCCTAGAGGAAGCTACATCCAATGTTCTGGAAGATGTGCTGACAGCTTACACTGTTCATACAAATAGTCTCAGTTTATGCAGCCACTTGTACATCATTACCTGGGCAAAATATGGCCAACATCAGAAACAGGAGGCAGAAGTGCTGATGAAGGATTAGGACAGAAAATCATGTGCAGAAATTAACAGAAGAATGCATTACTCCGTGAGTATGCATATGTACCAGCAATGCTTATACATCTGAAATGAGGAAATCTAGCATGAACTATGGTAGGAAAAGAAACACATTTAAGAGTAATAAAAGAAAAGTGTTGCTTTAGCACTGTTGTTTAATGATGCAGCAATATGAAATGGTATGTATTTGTAAACACACATGATCAAAAGTTATGAAAACAACTTCTTTCCTGGGTCAGAGCTCACTCTGTTATATAAAAGAGCCATAAAGCACACAGATAAAATGCATTCAGAGAGAACTAGTAAGACAGCAATGCCCCTTCGGGAGCTAGACTCCCACATAAGTGGCTGTAATGAATCCATCAGCAGTAGTTGGAACACATCCAAGGACAGTTGATCAGCACATGTGTGACCACTGGTCACACTGTGATGTAGGCCTTAGGAGGAAAAAGGAGATAGCCCTGGAATGACCTGGAAATGAAATGGTTTTCCTCTTGGAATGAAACTGTTAGAAAGCAGTAAGAAAATTGTTCAGTATTAATGTGTAATAATTTTGAGTCACAAAGTGCTAACTAAAAATTTGGAAACAAAAAGAAGTGCAATGAACTTAGTAAGATAATGCTGGTCTAACTGTGTCCTTTAAAACAGTGTTCTTAGCCCTTCCCTAGCCACAGCACATGGACAAATGATACTATGTGTATGACACATTGAGTTAAACACAAGAGGCTAGCCAGGGCCAGACACTGACTTGCCCTGGGGCTCTGATCCCCTTCTAGGTCCCAAGGGCTGAAGGCATCATAGGATCAAACCTCTATAACTCATTCTTGGTATACCAATGTTACTGTACAGTGTTTAGAGGAGCTTTACATTAAAAGATGTCACTGAAATATGCACAGCAACTCTTGGCATTGTATTATAGATTTGTCTAAAACAATACAAATACATTAAAGTGGGACAAAAAATATCTTTGTAGAATACTCTTTCAAGAAAAAAATCCATCAGACTGGCCAAGGTCCCCCAGAAACAGAATTCTTACTCAGTTCAGGTGTGGAATGAAATATATCCAGGATTCTAGTCTATGTTTTAGGTCAGTTCTGATGGAAAGGGTCCCTGGAAGCTTGAACCCATTCTGGGGTTCTGGGTTACTTATATCCATATCATATCTCTCAGTTAGTCTCTCTTAGAATAATGCATTCTGTAGGACATCTCAGAGTCTAGGAATAAATGATGTCTTGGATAGTCTTGCTGGTTTAATCCAAACTGTAAGTGTGACTATAAGATGCAGGGTAATGAAGAATTTGGCCAAGTGTTTTTTGAAAATCTATTACACAACAAACCGTTCCTGGTGAAGCCCTTTCTCTGTAGCATCCATTCTTTTAATGCTATGTATAAAGAACAAACCCTTCATCTACAGGAAAAAGGAGAAAAACAGTGAGTTCATGTGTGTACGTGCACACATGTGTGATCACTGTGTGAGATTGGGCACCAGCATACTATGGTCCACGGGACCAACATGGCCTACAACCCAGGCTTGTGAGTAAAGCTCAGGAGCACAGATACAGCCCTTCAATTACATATTTTCTAAGGCTGTTTTGTGCTATAATGGTAGACCAGAGACTGCACAGCCCAAAGAGCCAGACACATTTATAACCCTGTACTTTCCAGAAAACATCTGTTGACCTCCGTGCTGGGTGATGGCACACGGAATAAGAAAATTTATAAGAAACTGCATACTAAGAACTTTTCCCTTCCTAAAAAGATGTTACTAACCAAACAAAAGTCAATATATTAACATAAAACATAAATTCAGATGAAACAGAAAAAGATGATGCTTTAGGAAATATAATGATATAATGATTTCAAGCCTGGATATCTAAAATACACTTAAAAGTTTATATGTTAAGGTATGTGTATATGTAAATTTACTTATACAAACTTAAAAGCCAGTAATTATTTTGAATAGTATTTTATTCAGGCGAATAATCAAACGAACTTTTGATCATACCTGTGGGAGTTTCCAAAGCTCTGCCAGGTGTGGTATTCTTCCATGAGGTCAATGTGATCCAATGTGGAATTATAGAAATCAGTGTAAGGAATAAGGGGAGGGTGAACCAAATTGTTCGCAGTATCTGTAGAGATAAATTCTAACATAATGATCTTTCCCAATATGTGCATGAGTCACTCTAGTAGGAGGAATATTTTAATGCCCACCAGAAAGCCTTTATCTAGAAATTCCTCTTTTCAGCAACTGTAGTGCTGAATGAAGAAGGTAGCTTTAAAATTAAGGTCAAAATGCAGCCGATAATTACTTGCTTTAAAAGAAAACTTGAATGGTGAGGACTACAATAGGATAGTAAAGGAAGTAAGCCAATGGCATACTCAGGAATGAATATGTTCGTGCATTCTTAAGAACCACTACTTAGGAGGTCATGTGCAGTGGACAGCCATAAAACAGAATTCTGCTCCATAAAATGCATAAAGCTTTTTCATGCTTATACATTAATTGTGAAATCCATTAGCAAAATACAAAATACACTACTACAACTCTCCTCCTCAAAGGAATGATTTAAGATGTATGTAATGCCTCTACAGTATTTTGAGATCCTTATGGAAATATCCTTATATTTAATGAAAGAAAAGTAAAGATGATTGAATAATAAAACCTACTAAGTAAAGCCAATACTTTAGATGCTGATGGGATCCACCACGAACACTTTGATATAGGTGGAAATTCTTCAGGTTTTGCAGGAAACAGGCGTAAAGAAATAAACTGCAGCAATCTCTCTACCAATGGTTTGAACCTCTTCTGGGATAATCTGGTAAAGATTTTGAAATAATTCCAATCAAAATTCACATTTTCTATTTTGGCAATATATTTGTTAGAGATCAAAGTTCATCCTTTATGCATAAAATTTTAGACTATTCCCCCAAATTCTATTTCTTTAATTGCCCCAAATTCGAAAAGATGCAAAATTTTACCTCAAATATCATTTCTTAATTAAATAAGAAATAAACACCAAGATTACTATAAAGTTAGCATTAAACATTTCACTTTTTACTAAAAAGTATTCAGTCACTCCTCATTCATAGACTCTGAAATTGCAAATTCACCCATTTCCTACTATTTAATTCTAAACCCCAAATAAATAATTGTGGCGCTTTTGTGGTCATTTCATGGCAGTGCAAAGAGTGACAGAAACGGGAGTTACTTATGCGGAGGCTGAATAAGGTGACGCTCCGCCTCCTTGTTTGAGCTCTCATACTGCAAATAAGTATTCTTTATACAATCTACTCAGGTCATGGTTTTCAAATTTTTATGCTTTTCATTTGTGATTTTGCCCCTAACTCTAGTGCTAAAGTTCTAAAGTTCTGCCTAGTGTTCCTAAGAAGGATGTGATGTGCCTTACGGAGAAGGTACTTGTGTCCAATAAATTTTGCTCAGACATGAGTCATGATGCTGTTGGCGGTGTGTGTGTTAGCTGCTCAGTTGTGTCTGATTCTTTATGACCCCATGGACTGTAACCTGCCAGGCTCCTTGGTCCACAGAATTTTCCAGGCAAGAATATTGGAGTGGGTTGCCATTCTCTTCTAGAGGGGATCTTCCCAACCCAGGGATTGAATTTGGGTCTCCTGCATTGCAGGCAGATTCGTCACCTTTTGTTGGCTGTGAGTTGAATGTTAATAAAGTAATGATTTTATCAAATAAGGTGTCTTTAAAATGAAACACAGATAAAGTACGGCTATGTACTGATATGCTGATGGAAATGTTGTGAGCAAAGGCTTGTAGGAATCTAACCATTTTGAGTGGGAATAATGGTTCACTATTCACCAATTCAGTACTCATAGTAGCTTTAGAGAACGTAACTATTGCTAATAATGAGAAACGATTGTATTTAAAATTAATTTCGGGATGATTTAGCTTCTTTAGCTTGTATTAGTCATGGGGAAAAGAAATTATAAATGTAAATACAGTACTGTGAAAAAAATACTGTACTTTTATAAATTGATATTGATGGCTAATACGTTCAATGATAGGAACGTGCTGTATAAAATGCAAAAGCAGTGGATAGAAATCTCAACATCTGGTACAAGCAAAATGGTTACTTACACACAAAACAGATCTTTAATGTATCCTCTATGTAGTGCTAAATAATACACTTGTAATTGGCTTCTGAAGCACTGTGTCATTTCTAAAGACCTGAAAACATTTAACATTATTATAAAATTAAAAGTTCTTAATATCATAGAGTAATTTACTTTTTAAACCAGTGAGCTAGGAAATGATGGTCAGCTTCCACTAAGCTGGCTGTCTGTCGTAGCAAGTGGGCATAGATGACATACGTAGATGTGTTATTAAATTGAGGATTCTGAAAAAGATATTGAAGATAATTGTGTTAAAATCGTGTTAACATGTAAAAGGAAAGACACTAAGCTTAATAAGCTAAGTGGCAAATTCAGGAAACTAAATTTGAGATTATGAAATACTAGGTGAAATCCTTTAAAATAAGAATCATTTGTTTCATTATTTAATTAACAGAGACTTGGATTTCCACAATGGTCCAGTGGCTTTGAATTAAGAAAGATTTAGGTCTGAGGGCTAATTCTACCACTTCCTACTATATGCCCTTAAGAATGTTCTTTAAACTTTGATGCTCAACTTCATCTAGAAAATGGGATGATAATATCTATCTTGGAGATTGCTCTGAGTATTTAAAAAAAAAAAACTATAACACAAACTAGCTCACCGCCTAGTATAAATGAAGGGAATCACTCCTTTCCAATTAAGCAAAAACCTGGTTCTCCCTTAATTTTAAAAAAAGAGGAGGGACAGAGAATGCCAGAAAAATAAAAGCTGGTAATGAAACTTTTGCAATGTGAAAGGAATCACCTAACAGCTCCTGAGAACTTTTAAATGTTAAGGGAGAGCTTGTAAACCAAGCACAAACTCTAGCTACATTTGCAAAATCTAAAACTCACAATGTACATTTCAGAACTTGATGGTAAAAATAAGTATTACTGAACAATAAACTGAAATTATAAAAAAGAAAAGCACCACATGTTTTTCAAAACCACCCTGACTTATGGTCAAGATGGTTCAAACTGAGGGAGTGACCCCAGCTAATAATCTCATTAAGTGATAGCTCTTATGCATAGAGCTTACTGAGGATCAAATACATTCTCCTAAAAATCTGAGCTTCATGTTGTCACTTTCTAGCTTTTACTATCTTCACATATATTTCCTTTTTTTTTTTTTCCAGTTTTGTCTGTCTCTTCTTACCTTTTTACCTCCCCTTCCTCTCCTTACATCTCTCAACTGCTTTTTATCTATTTCCCCCTATTTTCCCCCAACTTTNATTTATGTCAATGTATGGCAAAATGAGTACAGTATTGAAAAGCAAAACAAACTAAAAAATAAAAATTTTTTTAAAAAATAAAAATAAATAAAAGTTAAAATTACTTTTCATTTGTTTGGACCTTATTTATATCAGTGAATCTGTATCTCTTGACAGGAAAAAGTTCATCATCTTTGCTTTAGCAAACATAAACAACCACTTTGATTTTTCCATTAGAATTCTAGCTTAAATATTTATTGAAAAGTTAGAAACCTACTAATTGGGAAACAAAAAAGAGTTTTGAAACCCCCTTAAAAAACTGGTTACAAGAAAGGAAGTTGACTGGAGGGGGAAGAAGAGCTTCTATTTGTTCCAAAATTCAACAGCAGGAAGGCAAGAGCTGAATTAACATATTAATTCTGGAGATCATTTAGCTTCCTACTGTTTGTTATAGCTTTAATTCTCTGATTAAAAGTAATTATAATCTAAAAAGTCTCAAAAATGCTGCTCAAAATAATACTTAGTACTGGATATCATTTTACTTACACATGTACCGATTGAAATATGAATTATCCAATTTCAACTAAGTTCTTGCTTTCTTACCTGTAAAAGTATAAAATATGCTCTAAGATCATCTTTTGTTCGTGGACTGAAAAAGAAAGAAGTGTAACTGATGAGAGATGCTTAATCTTATACCATCTAATAAAAATTATCAATGTTTCTGTGGGAATTGACTTGATAAAAGCTAAAACCTAGACTTAAATCTGAAAACATAAAACATAAATCACTGCCTAAAGTGTACTAGATGCCCTTTATAAACATAAAGCCACATCATCTGACATATAAATAACATGTGGATTAAATTTTGAAATTTATATGTATGTATTATATTACATATATAATTTAAAAATTAGTAGTAATATTCCTCTATGGAAGAATTATCTGACTGAATAATGATTTAAATTATTTGGGTTTAAATAAAATCTAAACTATTTCTTTCTATAGTAGTCTATATAATTTTCAGATTATTTTCTCAATGGGACTACTGTTTTATTTTAGAAATTATATTTGAAAATATTTTAATAAGATCAAAGCAATTCATAAATATTAAAATTCCTGGTGATAAGAGAGTCCTGGTTTTTTTTCCCCACTTTATAGCTGTACCATTAAAATTTCCATCTTCCTGTCGTATGCACCAGTATTTTAGTACAGTGTACAGCTTTGGATACAGAAATAGTGGTTAAGATCATAGGATGTTTGGCCAGACAGCCTGGGTTCTAATTATGACTAAGGCACTTATTGTGTTAACCTAGGCAATTTACTTCTCTGTAAATTAATTTCCTCAAGTGTGAAGTGAAAATAATCCTATTACCTATTTCACAGGATTGCAGTGAAGATTCAATATGAGAAATAGATGCAAAATCATTTGAAAGGTGATTAGCCCATAGTAAACAGTCAATAAGCTATAGATCTTGTTGTTGTAACTATAAGTCCAAAATAAAACACAATTCTGGAGGTAGAGACCACATGATCCTTTCATAAGTAAGTTGCATCGAATTATTTTAATCTGTCTCAGGTACACATTTGAGGAGCAGGGGTTAGAAAGCTATGGGAACGTGCTCAGAGGGGACCAAGGTCCTGCAGTTTCAGACCACTGGACTTCCTCACTCTCCTAAGCATTCTTTGGACATTCTAATTTTTCCTCTTCATCTCCAATGAGGCATTATATATTCAACCAGAAACATAAAATTCAAGGAAAATGCAAAAGTATTACTAGAACGATGAACTAGGAAAATATTAAGATTAAAAATCACATGCAAAATATAATGTGACTTCAATTGTTTTAAAAAGACAGCTAGAAAAAAACTTCACAGTTACATTTTTACTTAATACTATTCTG
Organism: Neotragus moschatus; assembly: GCA_006410615.1. Classification (NCBI taxonomy): domain Eukaryota; kingdom Metazoa; phylum Chordata; class Mammalia; order Artiodactyla; family Bovidae; genus Neotragus; species Neotragus moschatus. The sequence goes on from SJYA01003118.1 coordinate 2,561,611, forward strand.
CCTTTTCTCAATGTTCTATAAAAACTATAAATTTCTTTGAAAATTGGAACAATGTTAAAATATATAGGGTATATTTAACATATTTAAGAACTGTGGTTTGGTATTTTCAAACTGGGCTTAATATAAACATTTAAATTATAATTTAATGGCATTGCTTGGCTTTAACAGCAGCTATTATTTAAATTGTTATTTAAGTAATATCAATTTAAATATGTACTTTTAAAACTGTATTTTTGTGCTCTGCATATTCCAAACACTATCAATTACATTTTCCATTCTTTATGTAACAATTCAATATTTAGTTCCAGAAAAAAATATATATTTTAGTGGCTAAATTTATGTTTCCTTATATTAGAAATAAGGAAATGTCTACTCTGCTACCCGGAAGCCCAAGGATAAATTTAATGCTCATATTATTTCATTCTAGGTTATTGATTTAATCGCCCATCCTATTTTTGTAAAGCACATATATCTCTACACAACAAATTTTCTATACAGTTTTAAAGAATTCACACATCCTCTGAGGCTCACATGTGGATCCTCCTAATAAGTCATAAGTCTCGAGTTAAAAAGCTTTGCTATAAACGGTTTACAATTTCATCCTATGTTTTTACTGTATCAACTAAAATCTTTTCTGAGTAAAACACACACATATATATTAAAATTGGATCAGTTGTACAGATTAACCATCTATACTGATGAGCTACAACTGCAATATTGGTCACAATTACCCTTTCCATTCTTGTAACAGGCTGTTAATGATTCCCTTTAATACTGTCTTCTGAATGTCTTGAGGCTGTAGGCAAAAGAAAATCATGAAATAATCACGATTAGATATTTAGGTGACTTTTTTATGTTACTTATATTTACAGATGTTTCAGTGGTTAAAATTGGACTTGATGATCGATTAC